>OZ010668.1:10100410-10605410 GCA_963932185.1 Troglohyphantes excavatus
ATATATATATAACTATATATATATATATAACTATATATATATATATATAACTATATATACATAACTATATATATATATATATATATATATATATATATATATATATATATATATATATATATATATATATATATATATATATATATATATATATATATATATATATATATATATATATATATATATATATATATATATATATATATATATATATATATATATATGTATATATATAACTATATATATATATAACTATATATATAATATATATATATATATATATATATATATATATATATATAGTTATATATATATATATAGTTATATATATATATATAGTTATATATATATATATATATATATATATATATATATATATATATATATATGTTAAAAATGTATTTTCAACATACAACTTTGATAAATATTTTCTTATGTTTTTACTATTGTCCTGACATTATTCAAAGGTACTACACCTACTGATAATAGCACAACTCATGCTGTTCGGTTGACAGATTTATTTATTTTTTTGAAACAGGAAAATAAGTATTTTCAATTAAAATTTAGTTTTGATAAAACCCTAAATACAATAATAAAATATGAGTTTTAGATGCAACTTAAATTATATTCTTAGAAACAAAAATTAGCTGTAGAACATTTAAAAAGCCAAAATTGGCAAAAAATACAAAACCTCATAGAAAAAGAATAACAAATATTTATTTGTTTTCGTCTCCTGGGGTGATTCTTTTTAATTTAAAGACTCTTCAAAGTTAGTGCAATTTTTAAATTGTGTCATTGATTACAGTTATAACAATCAATTGTAATAAACATTCTAAAGTTTGGAATAAATTAGTTTTCAGAATTTCTGGGAGAACACGCCCTTTTGCTTTTATAAATAAAATAAACATCATTAAAAACAAAAGTGAAATATCCAGCACATATTCATAATGTTATTGTGCACTCAATAAATACGTACTATTTGGATATATTTATATGTAACATAGTAAACTACTGGAGAATTATAAAGTAAATTATTAATATTTATGAATCCCCACTACTCACGTATGCATATGAAAACGTGATTGGTTCATTTTTTCATTGCATGAAAAACTGAGCATTAAAAAGACGAGGGTTGCAAAATCTACCATTTCGGTTTTTATAGTGGTATGCATTTTCCCAATCATTCAAAATGCATTCCACTAATATTCTGCACAGATCTTGCGTGACAAAAACAATTCAGCTCTCAATGGAACTGCAATATTAATGTCGATTATTTCCCCCATAAAGAAAAGTAATTACCAAGTGGCATCTAAGACGAATCCGATACGTCTGGTAAGAAATTCCGGTTTCTAATATCATTCATCTTATCAGGACTAAGTCTTGTAGGGTTCATTTTAATTGAATTGGATGTATACAATTCCATTATAAGGGCTTTAATGTTCATAAAGATAATTGCATCACGAAGATGAAATAATGGGTTTTTATTATTTTAGAAAATAGTTCCCTGAAATAGTTATGTTATGTTATTAAATTTCTGTTATGTGGCAGAGTAGTGTATATTAACTCACTGACGCTATTTTGCAATTACAAAGTATTTTTCACTGATCATAAGTTTAAGGGGTATAAGAACCCGAATCTTCTAAAATATCCAAAATTGTATTACTTTTTTAAGCCCCTGACGGAGTTGAAAAAAAGTACTAAAAATTAGTTTATCAACCTATTCGTTTGGTTTTAGTACAATTGTATCGTAATTAAGCGATACCGTATAGAGTTTTTTTAAAAAATATGTAGGCTTAAAAATTAAAAAAATATATATATTTAAAATATTTTTTTTTGATTATTGTACAAAAAGAGATCTTCAAATAATGTAACAAAAATAGTTTTCCTTAATTCATTAATAAATATATTAGTACTTGGGTATGCATAATTAGTACTTGGGTATAAATATATTAGTACTTGGGTATACATATATTAGTACTTGGGTATAAATATATTAATACTTGTGTATAAATATATTAGTACTTGGGTATAAATATATTAGTACTTGGGTATAAATGTATTAGTACTTGGGTATAAATATATTAATACTTGTGTAAAAATATATTAGTACTTGGGTATAAATGTATTAGTACTTGGGTATAAATATATTAATACTTGTGTATAAATATATTAGTACTTGGGTATAAATATATTAGTACTTGGGTATAAATACATTAGTACCCTTAAATTATTTCGTTAGTACCGTTAAATTCCCATCTGCGAGTTATCAATATTGCATTTGGCTTAGTAAGTCTATGCACATTCTGTAAGTTTGTTGCTTCAGTTTTGTTGCAGTTAATGTTTCACAAATTTTCTCTCTTAAAAATTATCTAGATTGGGGAACTAGATTTCGCTCTCACTGTATAATATATCTATATTACAACTTCAAAAACAACATTTACAATGACTTTAACATTGCATGAAAACCCACATTATTTTATTATATGTGCAGGTGGACCTTCAAGCTGAAACAGACGGACAACGGTTGAGTACAACTTCAAAAGATACAATATTCAAAAATAAATATTAAAAATAGATTTTCTACGTTAATGTAATGCGATAAAAATGGGGAGAAAATATGTTTTACATTTACTTCAATGAAAAATACGAATGAGGTAATTATAGACAGAGAAATGCATGTTAATATTATATAGCAAATATATTAACGCATATTTAAATTAAGATAAAAAAACGTTTAATTGAAAGAGTCGGGGACTGCGAAATTGAATTAGAAGTCCTCCGACAAAGAACTTACTATAAGTTACAAGCAGTATCTTTACAATTATTTTTTTTAAAGTAAATATTGTAAAATAGCATGCCCCCCAAAAAAATTAAAAACCAAGTCATAAAAAAAACTTTACAAATGCCACAAAGTCACCTGAACGTCAGTGGATTAAAGATATATGTATCATATAAATTTGTTGATATTGTTAATATTACATAACAAATATATTAATGCCTATTTATATTAAAATTATAAATACTTTACGAGAAATAAAAGTACGAAATAGTAATGCTATAACTTAAAGCAAAACTTAGAAACCCAATTTATTAAAGTACTTACTATTAACATTACATGTACATCCAACAATAATTAAACCACATAATTTAATAAAAAAAACTGTATAATTGAAATATTTTGGGACTGCGGAATTGAATCAGAAGTCTTCCGACAAAGAACTTATTACAACTTTCAAGCAGTCTCTTTTCAATTATTTTTTAAAAAAAGTAAACATTATAAAATAGCATGCCCAGCAAAAAAAATTAAAAACCAAGTCATAAAAAAACTTTACAAATGCCACAAAGTCACCTGAACGTCAGTGGATTAAAGAGATATGTATCATATAAATTTGCTGATATTGTTAATATTATATAACAAATATATTAAAACACATATTTAAATTAAAATTATAAATACTTCACGAGAAATCAAAGTATGAAATATGATTGTTATATCTTAAGGAAAAACTCAGAAACACAACATATAAAAGTACTTACTATTGACATTAAATTTAAATCTAACAATAATTAAACCATATAACTTAATTAAAAAACCGTATAATTGAAAGACACCGGGACTGCGAAATTGAATTAGAAGTCCTCCGAGAAATAACGTACTACAACTTGTAAGCAGTCTCTTTACAATTATTAAAAAGAAAATATTATAAAATAGCCTGTCCAGAAAATAAAATTAAATAAATATCCAAGCTGTGAAAAAAACTTAATAAATGCAAAAATCACTTGCACATCAGTGGATTAAAGAGATATATATCATATAAATTTGCTGATATTGTTAATATTATATAAAACAATATGTTAACGCATATTTAAATTAAAATACCAAATACCTTAAGAAAATGAAAGTACGAAATAGTAATGCTATCACTTAAAGCAAAACTCAGAAACCCAACTTATAAAAGTACTTACTATTAACATTATATATAAATCCAACAATAATTAAACCACATAACTTAATAAAAAAACCGTATAATTGAAAGACTCCGGGACTGCGAAATTGAATTAGAAGTCCTCCGACAAAGAACTTACTACAACTTACAAGCAGTATCTTTACAATTATTAAAAAAAAAATATTATAAAATAGCCTGTCCAGAAAATAAAATTAAATAAACATCCAAGCCGTGAAAAAAACTTTATAAATGCAAAAATCACTTTCACATCAGTGGATTAAATAGATATATATCATATAAACTTGCTGATACTGTTAATATTACATAAAACAATATATTAACGCTTATTTAAATTAAAATACCAAATACCTTAAGAAAATGAAAGTACGAAATAGTAATGCTATCACTTAAAGCAAAACTCAGAAACCCAACTTATAAAAGTACTTACTATTAACATTACATATAAATCCAACAATAATTAAACCACATAACTTAATAAAAAAACCGTCTAATTGAAAGACTCCGGGACTGCGAAATTGAATTAGAAGTCATCCGACAAAGAACTTACTACAACTTACAAGCAGTATCTTTACAATTATTTTTTAAAAAAAGTAAATATCATAAAATAGCATGCTCAGAAAAAAAAATAAAAACCGTGCAGTAAAAAAAACTTTACAAATGCAAAAACTATTGGAACGCCAGTGGATTAAAGAGATATATATCATATAAACTTGCTGATATTGTTAATATTATATAACACATATATTAATGTATATTTAAATTAATTTAACAAACACCTCACAAAAAATGCCAGTATGAAATTGTAATGCTATAACTTAAAGCAAAACTCAGAAACCCAACTTATAAAAGTACTTACTATTAACATTACATATAAATCCAACAATAATTAAACCACATAACTTAATAAAAAACCCGTCTAATTGAAAGACTCCGGGACTGCGAAATTGAATTAGAAGTCCTCCGACAAAGAGGCAAACAATTGAAAGTCGTACATTCCCACAATAAAAAGAACGAGGTAGTTTTTTAACCAAATAAACGAACGAAAATGCGATAAGCGTTCGCTCTTCTCCCCTCCTATTGTCGGCCTTCATGAAGTAAATGCAATGATCCGATTATCAAATGTCCCATCTTTTTGACCTTTTCTGGTCCGTTTTTTTAATTTGGTTTCACTGGAGTAGAAAGTCATTTCCCTGCTCGGTGAAAAGGTATAACAGGTAAATTGACAAGCGGAAAATTCTGCGCAGAGATTGGATAAATAAGCAGAAATAAAAAAAGCTCCATTCCTGCTGAGAATGTAATATCCTGTTCATTAAAACAGGGACTGGGTTTTGGAGATTTTTCGAGGGGTATTGTTGTGTTTGATATATTAATTGGATTTTGTTTTGTGCGAGAAAAACTTGGTTATTATAATAAAGCGCATAAAAAGGAATTGCGTATAAAATCGCTTTGAATTGTATTGGCAATTTATGTTTTGCTATTGTGCAGGAAGATAAATTGCGTTGTAAATGTCGATGAAAAAGTATATTGAAACATTTGCTCAATATAAAAAATAAAAGTGTCATTTTTTCAACAGGTTTATCTTACTGGTACGAGCTGATGAATTATTGTTTTAGTATAAAGTGGCGAACCCTGTTTTTTATAATTTTGTTAAATACATATGTTATGTACTGTGAAAGCCGGAGACGAGAGACGGTTGGGAATTGGCGTCTTTTCTCCCACTCGTTGGCGCGCTTGGCGCTCTTTCTCCTGAAAACACTTTGGCAAACCCTTCATTCGGAAGACTGCATTCCTACGATTAGGGCGTTTTAGCATGGGTCTAGGATGACCAAACTCACCGTCTCTCCGTTTCCCGGCTCAGAATGACCGGTTGCTTGCATAATCTCTTTATAATAAATCGTTTGTTACCAAAAAGCTATACAGTCCATTATAATTAACCAGCGCCGGTACTCTAGAAGTAGTACTTAACAACATATTTGAGATGAAAAGTTCACAAATTGTTAAAATCAAATCCAAAATAAGAATATTTTAATTTATATTAAAACTGTAATGCTTCTAGTTGATGCTAACTGAAGAAATTAACTATTTGAAAACTTTTATAGTAACATTATTTAATCATATAGACTTCTATACCTTTTCATGATGATGTCAATTTTGTTTTGTGCGAGGAAAAATTGGCGTCATTTCAATCTACCGCATAAAATGAATTGAGTATAAAATCGCTATGAATTGTAATGGCAATTTACGTTTCACTGTTGCGCAAAAAGATAATTTGCATAGCAAATGTCCATGAAAAAGTATATTGAAACATTTGATCAGTAAAAAAAATAACACTGAAAATTTTTCTGTAGGTTTGACTTTATTCAGTACGGATTATAACAAGTTTTATTTGATTTTTATTGTGGAATAATGAATACAATAGAATATCTTGTGCTAGTTAAAATAGTTTTATGTGTACATATTTTATATAAAACATATACGGATGTTCAAAAATTATTTGTTTCATAATATTTAAAAAAAAAAAAAAATTTATATTTTAAAATTTTGATTGAAGCATACATTATATTTATATTTCAGCCATTCATAATCGCATTATTTAATTTAAATAACCTGGATCCTTTTAATGCATTGAAGCAAGGGAATCCTGCCTTTAAGTTGGGACCTTACTAATCTCATATATACCCATACCATTAATATTTTATATGCACTAAACTACTAATCCCCCCATGGCATAAAACTGAAACGTATGATAAATAATACAACACATATTAATAAGTATTCATAATATTCTGAAAGTTTTGATAATTTTTTTAAAGATAAATTTAGTAGATACTATGTTAGGAGTGTTAAGCATTTATGGAATATTTGAGATTTAAGTATATTTTGTTGTTGTTGCTTATCCTCCATAGTCTGACGGAGTCAGACAAGATCCACGAGACCAGTGTGACTCTCACGAAGTCGAGCACAAGGAGAGGATCGCAATAGATATATTCCCTGGAGAGGCCCATGCATTCCATTATGTGCTCTGCAGAAGCCTGATGGTCGAGGCACTCAGTGCAGGTGGTGAAGACCTTCCTGCCCTCAAAAAATGAGAGGCACTTGATGAATCCGCTAGCAAGCCTGGAAAGAGCAGACCGAGAGCCTCTGTCACACGGAAGGTCTAGAGTCAGGCCTGGCTTTTTACCCATATACCAATGATGGACGAGACGGACGATGCTGCATCAAGATCATGAGTCAACGAAGTCATAGTGAGGAGGAAATGTACAGCTTCTGTTAGTCCGAAGACCGGAGCACCAGGAGGTAGAAGACTGTCTTAACTCCTTCATTTGCCTGTTGGTCCGTGGGAGGAATTTCAATTCTCTCCTACCACCCATATATGGGAAGCATTCCCCTATCCGCCACCTGGGGACACGCCCTCTAGGGGTTACAGGCTCCCCGAGTGTAAGCCTGGGCTTCATTGATCTATTCGGTCATCCGGTTATGTAAATAACAATAACTATAATTAGTATGTAACACAAAACGTTATACTTTAGCTGAAAAATTACAGCTATTTTGAATAATTGAAAACTTTTTAGTTTAAACATATTTGACTTATCTGCTTTTCAACATAACTTTGCTACTGGATGTTGGAAATATATTCGAATTTAGCATGATCCCTGTTACATTATTTTAAGAATTGATAGTATATTGGTAGGGATGATAAGAGAAAGGAAATAGAAATTGAAGTCAAAACATATTTTATTTGTATGGATATAACGTATCATATCCATTTGTATGGATATATTTTATTTACATGCATTTGTATGGATATATTTTATTTACATGCATTTGTATGGATATATTTTATTTACATGCATATAACATATTATAACCATTTGTATGGATATAGCATATCATATCCATTTGTATGGACATATTTTATTTGGATATGAATATAACATACCATATCCATTTGTATGGATATAACATATCATATCCATTTGTATGGATATATTTTATTTGTATGGATATAACATACCATATCCATTTGTATGGATATATTTTATTTGTATGGATATAACATATAATATCCATTTGTATGGATTTAACATATCACATCCATTTGTGTGGGTATAATTTATTTGTATGAATATAACATATCATATCCATTTGTATGGATATATTTTATTTGTATGGATACAATAAATCGCATCCATTTTTATGGATATATTTTATTTGTTTGGATATAACATAGTATATCCATTTGTATGAATATATTTTATTTGTATGGATATAACCTATTATATCCCTTTGTTTGGATATATTATATGTGTATGGATATAGCATATCATATCCATTTGAATGGATATATTTTATTTGTATGGATATAACATTCCATATCCATTTGAATGTATATATTTTATTTGAATGGATATAACATATTATGTCCATTTACATATTTAGAATATGCCAGTAAGATAGTGATAAACAAATTAATAAATCTATAATTGAATTGAATTTTAGAATTCTTCAACGTTTCGGTGTTTACCCAATATTTTTTTGATATATAAAGCTACCATGTAAATTTATTGTGATTGTAAATTATATTCATTAAATTTAAACCACGAAAATAAAAAAGTAAAATCAATATCAAAACAACAATATTTTGAACATTATCGACATAAATAACTTTACATTTATTTTTTCGACTTTTAACCTAACGTGTCCTAAAGTGAGTAAGCTACTCAAAGTAAATCTAGAACGATTAAAGCCACATTCCCATCTTAGATAAAAATATAACAACCCCCCTACAAGTGAGCTAATAAATTTCAAAAGCACTACTTCAATAACACAATGAAGGAAAACAACTCTAACTCTCACCCAACTTTTGAAAAGAGCAAACACACACACACACACACAAAAAAAATACACAAACAAAAACAACACAAAAACAAACTAAAATAAAACAACAACTCAGATTGAGAACTACTGTTTTTTCTGATAAATCACCCCTTTCCCTATCCCCCCCCCTCCCCCCTAAAAATACTTTCCCTCGGTCACAGTTTGTCAAGTACCGAAAGAGATGCCCTAACAGCCCTACGCTGCCCGGGAATCCTAGTACGCCCCTATTAATACGAGCGCGCCGAGACAGCAGAGTGTTATGATCAACTCCTTTCCTGTCATGTACTCGAGACACAAAGCCGATGTAAAAGAAAATATCAGCGAAAAAGGAAATAATACCATCGGTCTAATGGGTAGGGCACTTTCGGGTAGTGATATATATCAGGGCCTCAGAGGATTTTACCCTCCTGTTTTGTTATACCCCTGCCTTTGTGTCTTCGGGGGAGGAATGAATTACCCCTACCGTCACCTGGTAAGTCCATTCTGTTGGGGTATATTAGGTTGATCTGTAAATTAGTATGTAAGAGTAGATGATCGTATTAATGTATTCGCTCCATAAATGGAACCCGAAAAGGATTCTAAGAATCTTTATTTATGTATTGGATATAAAAGCAATATTACAAACAAAATTAATAAAATAATAATGACACAAATTAAAATGTATTTTCAAATAATAGTCAACATAAAATATTAATTATATATTAGGATTTTGTTCTAATTTAATTTTTAGCTAAATTAGCGGAATTTTTCTTAAGAGTGTGCATTATACTTACGATTCATTTTTATATCAATCAATGTAAATGAAATTATTTATAAACAACATATAAACAAATATATATTTCAATTCAAATTTTAAAATGGATTTTTTTTAATTCCCTTCTTTATTTTACGTCATGTTATTCTTTGCTATCACACATCTAAATATGGTAGCATAAAATTTTAAATATTGTTATATATCCTTCAATATTATGGACAGCTGTGAAAAAAACGAACCACCCCTGGTTTCTCGGCCACTATTTATTGTAGGGTTAAACTTAATATACCATTTGATAAGGAATAAAGTTTACTACACATTGATATACAAAAAAATTGCATAGGGGATTATGTTCATATTAAAATCCGTACCAACTTTAAAATTTCGAATAGCAACACCCAAAGTTGACTCCATATTTAGAATTTACGACAAAATGTATCGTTGGATATCAATTTGCAAGTCATTTGATCAAGTAGTTTTTTTAATTATGAGTATCAAAAGTTAAGAACTCGTAATGTTAAATGACTTTTTTAAACTTTTAATCATATTTTTTTTCCACAATTTTATAATCGACAATAGTATAATTTATATGTTTTATCGTCCGACAACATCGAACCAGATTACGCACGGGCTAACATAGATGGTTTGTTACTAATAATTCCAGCAAAAGTAAAGAAAAACAAACACGAAGTGTTGTATACCCCATTAATGTTTAAAGTTCCTTATACCAAAAAATTATCAAAATAAGACCTTCTGTTTTTTTTTTTTAATTTCTATACCTTTGACGTACATTACAATATTATCCATATCCGTAGATGTATATTTACACGTCACAGTACAATAGTACTACAGTGACCGACAGCGTCGAGCCAGATTGCATTGGACTCGGGCTAACATAGATGGTATGTTAATCACCATTCCAACAAAATTTTAAAAAAAGTAAGTGTATTATACCCTTAATGTTTAAATTTCCTTATAATAAACAATGAGTAACATAAGCCCTCCTGTTTTATTTAATTTCTATACCCCGACGTACATTACAATATTACCTATAATAATTTGTACATATATAATAATTTGTACATAATAATTTGTAGATGAACATTGATGCGACATGGTACCCCTAATACCACAGCTAATCTGTAATTTACTAAATTAGGAGATTGACCGACAGCGTCGAGCCAGATTACATTCGACTCGGGCTAACGTAGATGGTATGTTACTCACCATTCCAGCAAAATTAAAGAAACATACGAAATGTACTATATCCCCTTAACGTTTAAATGTCCTTATACCAAAAAAAAATTATCACCAAAAGCCCTCCTGTTTTTTTAATGTCTATGCCCTAAACGTACATTGCGATATTACCTATATTTATAGATGAACACTGACGCGACATGGTACCCTAATACAACAGCTAATCTGCATTTTACTAAATGAGGAGATTGACCGACAGCGTCGAGCCAGATTACATTGGACTCGCGCTAACGTAGATGGTATGTTAATCACTATTCCAGCAAAATTAAAGAAAAATAAGAAATGTTCTATATCCTCTTAACGTTTAAATTTCCTTATACCAAAAAAATGATCTACATAGGGCCTCCTGTTTTTTCAATTTCTATACCCATTAAAATATGATCACAATGAAAATATTCTTGCTCGAGCATTTAGGGCTAATTGAGACGATTCTGCGCATACCAAATAATAGTCCGTACTCCGAATAGTTCGTCCGTAATCTGCAAAAGAAGTCATTTTTAAAGGAAAAATAAGGTTTTAAAATACCATTTTTTTCATATAAATGTCCCTATACCAAAAAAATGATCAACATAAGCCCTCCTGTTTTTTTGAATTTATATGCCCCAGACGTACATTACAATATTACCTATATTTGTAGATGAACATTGACGCGACATGGTACCCTAATACCACAGCTAATCTGTAATTTACTAAATTAGGAGATTGACCGACAGCGTCGAGCCAGATTACATTGGACGCGGGCTAACGTAGATGGTATGTTACTCACCATTCCAGCGTTATATTATGTAGGATCTCACCTAGGGAATGGCACGACTACTACACGGAGGAAGCCAATGATTGTGCCTCCCTCAATTTAATGTTATTAGTCTAAGGGATGAAACTTGTCGGGTGTTTAGTCTCTCGCAACGAAATTGCCCAATAGGGAATGTTGGAAGTTCGCTGGGGTGGATTTAAAATGGAATGTTTTAATGCGTGGGCGGTGTTGGGATTATTCTAAAATATTTATAGGCTTTGTATTTTGAAATTGTGTTGTTTTTATAAAATTGTGTGGATTCTTAACTAATGCGCGGGTGTTAGAAAATGTGTAGGTAATTGGTTTTTACAATTTCCATAGCTCTGTTGTAATTGTTTAATGATGTTGTGTATATAGATATTTTAACGTTTTCGCTTGGGATGGATTACCAGAAGTCGTTTCTAGCTAGAAGCACTTCTGAACTATGATAGAAAAATCTCGGAATGTATGTTTGAGTACAATATTATCGTGCAGAGACGATAAGGAACAAAATCGGGAGGATCACGCTCTGAAATGAATCGATTACAAATCTTGCTAAAAGCAGATTTTGAAGGGTCCGTTTCATGCAAAATACATTACTCCAATAAAAAAATTAAATTTCGGCTTTTTGTTCATACTCGCCAAACTGTTTTAGTTGAATAGAGCTGCTCTGTATAGAAACAATATTTGAAGACGACTATTTCTTTACGGGTAACCTGCATTTATTTTTCTGTGTCGCCAATTTAATATATGCCCACATGCGCCATTATATTAATAATTCCCATCCGTGGTTCATATATGGACATTTCTTATCACTGGGATTGACCTCGTGGTGTGACATGAGGCTCCAATGAAAACGCTAATTTATTTAAATAATTTGATTCTTCGAATCTGAATTTAGTAACCAATTTTCGCTGGATACTCCCAACTTAAACTTTTTTAATGAATGGATATGCATATCATGCTTAGATTGTTGTCACAGCGAAATGTAGTAAGTTTCATAAAATAAAACTTCATGAAATGCATCATTTACTTTACCTTACTTTACCTAATAGGTGTTCGGTTTCACCTGTTAAGGCCAATGGCACATTTAAAATTAGTTCGGAAAGTAAATCAACGTAGATATTGCGCAGCAATCTTCCGGGAGTAGATGAGCGTTAGCGATTAGGGGTCTGCGCCCCGTAAGTTACAATATTTAGTACTTTATATTTGACATTGCCTAATGTGGTAAAAACAAATGATGTGTGTCAAGTAAAATAGTATACACCTACTACATGTACATTAGGGTGGAGTGAAAGTATAGGGTAAAATTTTTTCTCTCAGATATCAATATCTAATAGCATGGAAAAGTTGTTACATGGTATACTAAACATAGTGTAAAAATTTCATACCTCTAAAGCAAGATCTTGAGGGTCCACAATTAACTTTTGTTTTGTAAAAAAGCAAAATCTTACGTCCATGTTAAACTCCCATAGGAAAAACTCAAATGTTTTTCTTAAGTGACATAGACTCATTTGTATAAGATTATAACTAATAAATTACATTATTATGAAAACTTATTACTATGAATTACTTTTAAAATATTCTTGTATTTTGTTTGACCATAAATATGAAACTTATTAAATTGAAAATTTTTAACAGTGAAAAATTAACAGTAACACATTATAATAATAACTGTGAGATTTAAGAAGAACAATATTTATTATAAGAAATAACTGGTTATAAAGCAGGATTATTCTTGCATTGTGTTAAATACTTTCACATTTCCACGGGACTTAATGGTTTACGTAGATCAAGCCATCTCTGGAATTATATCCACATATATTAAATCCATGTGTTAAATTGAAAAAAATTCAGATTGTTTAACAGTGAATAATTAACAGTAACATATTATATCGTACATAACATATCATACAGTAACATAACCTATAACATGTTCTGGCCAACAAAGGAAGAGGTGTTTTCATGGTTTTGGATTCTTTTTTTTTCTTCACAGCCAATGGATTCTAATATTTTAGGAACATCCCACTCTTTATCAACCGAATCAATAACTTCTGGAGATAGTGAACTGTCCACTTCATAATTGTCAAGATCATAAAAATTTAATTTTGTCGTTTAGACATAAATGTTGCTTGCGATGATTTACGTTTAACCCTCACATTTAACGTTTCAGTTGCTTTAGTGTCGACATTTCCTATAACCATCTTTCGCAATCTCCTTTGGTCCTCTAAAAAAGGAATCTCATTGAGAGGAGAAATTTTCTATCTTTGGGACAAGAACACTGAGCTAAAGTTACACGAACAAATATCAAATAGTTCCGTTCCTGCTTGTAAACTAAATGATCTAATTTTTAAGAGATGATGTTCTTCTGATTTTCTGATCTTGGGCTATTTCAAGAGCTTCATATAAGAGCAGTGATATGTTTCAACATTGTCAATACTCTTGATAGAGTGACTGTTGGAATTGAAGCTTTGTCCCAGATATAAAAAAATTTGTCCACCACTTTAGCAGTGATATCAGAAAAATTGGTATCTTTAGAAGATAATGAAGGTTTCAGTGTATTTCTAACATGAATTTAGTATATAAATACTTCTTCATATGTTGGTAAAGTATTATCGTATAAATCGCTTGGCAATCCAAAAATTAGACATCTTACATCAGATCTAGTTTTACGTTTCACATTTAAAGGTTTCATTGAATTTTATAAGAGCAAGAAACTGTAAATAATTAATAAGTATAAACAAATATTATCGATGTGAGGTAATGGAAAATGTAAACACAATCAAATGCGGTTCACAATCAAATGCGGTTACAGTTAAAATGATAAACCTCGTTTTTATTGAGGTAATTTGTGTTTTGTTTGGTTTCATATGAATAAAAACTTTTATGACTGTATAATAACCTTTTTAATCCTTTAAAACTAATTTATCAGTTTTGATTTTGAGTTTACGGCATGTTTTAATACAACTAAAACAAAGCCAACCAGCGCCATCTCTTGTTGCCAAATGATGCCAATGTTCGCCAACAGCGTAATGAATTTGTAATTAGAAATTGATTGTGGACCCTCAACATTAAACTTTAAAATAAAATAAAAAATATATTCACTATCAGTATGATATGGAACAACTTTTTAGTGCTATTAGGTTGACTATCTGTTAAATTTTTTTTTCACTCCACCCTAATGTACATGTATATATACCCTTTTGCATTAATACACCATATTCACTCAACGTATTTTGGTTATAAATTTTAAATGCAACCACAGATCAACTGAAAATTATGCAACACTACGGCAATACATTTACACCCTTAGCGTTTTACTCATTGCGCTTTCAAAAAATGATTCTTGTTTTAATGTGGACATGGCATCCGAAACCCTTACTGTTCCACTTCAATTCGGGTCAGCACATTCCCCAATGCATCTCTTATTATTATTTTTCTTTAGGGTAAGATAATCAAAATTGTATTATATACACATGATGAGGCCTAACCAATTCCCAATGCAATGTTATCTCTTATTATTTTGCTTTAAGATAAGATAAACGAAATTGCATTGCATACTCACGATGAGTTCTGGCCAATCCCCAAATGGAATGGGAAATTACATTCATACATTTACCCTATTAGATTGTTCATTATAGTTTGCGTTAGTCGTTGCGGTTTGCGACAAAAATTTATTGCTTTACTATGGACTTGCCGTTCGAAATTTTTACCGTATCGCTTAAAATCTTGCGATCGTTGTGCTATGACATATCTTCTGCTATGACATATCTTCTCCTTTCTGTTTTGACGTAAGCTGACTATACACTTTTAATTTATGCACTATCAAAAACTCAAAACTCTTTGTTAAGATATTGAACTATATATTAGACAATAGCAATATTTCACAAATTAATTGTATTCTAACACTATAACAAAATGTGCATAAAAATGAACGTAAATGAGCGATGACGTACTTTGCTTTTGTTCAAGCCATCTTAACGAAACGACCTGACAAAATTAAAATGTTTATATAGAAGATGGTTTAACACATTATTTTATGTCGATTGCTTAAATGGAAACTGAGATATTACAACTCAATTATCTTACTCCCCATTTTTGTACACACATTTTTAACATTACTTCTGTTTATAACTTATTCGCGGCGCCTTGATAGCTTAACGGATAAGACTGTGAATAGTGGTGCTGCATACCTGGATTTGATTCCCTGTAAATCTAAGTTGTAACTCTCGATCTGTATTGAAAGTGATTTATGAAGGCATCCTAAATAGCCGTGGGATTTAATACTGCTAATTTCAGCTTCTGCCCAAGCCATCTTAATAAAGCCGCTTGACACACCTAAAATAGTTGTTCAGAAGATGGTTTTCCGCATTATTTGATTCCGAATGCTTAAATGGAAACTAAGTTATTACAACTCAATTATATTACTTCCCTATCTTTTGGCACTGTGACAGTACACTGTCACACGTTGCAATTTTTACATAGAGATCTGACCTATTTTGTACTTTGTGCAATTTGGTCAGATGGCTAGTCTGACTGTCGCTGGTTTTATGACGGTGTAACAATGTGAGGAGAGTTACGTCACTGAGCCATTTTACAACCATGCCAGGATTGGCTAGGAGTGGTGACTAAGAAGGGCTGAGCGAATTCCAAGTGGTGGGTTTAGTAATTTATGTAGAATTGCAGCCCCCACCCCAAGAGACCACCGTGGGAAATAAAAGATGTCCCAGCTCTCACTTACGACTTTACCATTGCCCAAGAAAGACGAGCAATATCTACTCCAACGAATCCCGTCCTCATGCGCCGAGAAGGAAAAATCCCGAATGCCATGACACCAGACGGCAGCGCTCCCACTTCATGCTAACGCCACTGAGCTTCGGAACCAGACGAGCCCCTGGAGAACAACAAGTCCCTGATGCCATGACACCAGACGGCAGAATCCACATTTTATGGTAACGCCCCTGGGAGCCGGTCATCTACACACCAAACAACCAGCTAAATCGCCTCAGACGGAACTCTCCCCACCGGTACACGTGAGTCAGTTTAACACATTATTGCACATAACCCCCCAACCTTAAGTTTCTTCTATTTAATTATTTGATGTGTCAATAAAGCACCGTTTTAAAAGTAAATTATTTGTATGTATGTATTTTTGCCAAAACAACATTGTTCATAATAAAACAAAAATAACACAACCCAGTCCAAAAAAATGTACTAACCGCGACCAACACTACGACAGGCACACCATTTTAATATTTCTATTTTCACACATTTTGAACATTTTTCGTTTATAACTTCTTCACGTCCCTGTGTCCCAACTGGGCTGATGTGCCTTTAAAGGAAACTAGTTTATTACGCCAGGACAGCTTAACAAATAAGACTTTGAACAGCGGTGCTGCAGATCTGGTTCGATTCCCAGTAAGTTATCTAAGTTGTAATTGTCGATATTCATTGAAAATGATTAATGAAGGCCGCACCTACTTTTTTTTATTTATTATACTCATTTTTGAGTACACGTCTTTTTCGAAATTGGAACTTATGTATTCGGAATTATGATAAGCATGGCATGTATTCCAAAATGAGCGCATTTTACATATTTTTGAAAACCTATATTTAACAGTGTATACTTGCCCCCATTGCATTGCTTCAATTTGGACATGGCCCCTGAAATGCCTACCGTATCTCTTTAATTCGGGCCATTGCAATACCCTAAGACATCCTCAGTGGCGGCTTTTTCGCGTGCGCCCATAAAACGCCTAATTGAGCAAGTCAAAAGGAGACGCATGAGGATCGTTTTCCCTTTTTACGTTCCCGGCCGTTTCACTGATGTTCCCGATTTTTAATGGGATTTTTCTCCTGGAAAACCGGAAAAGGAAGACAGGGATCACTGAATCGGGTTGTTTCGTTCAGTGATTTATGGAGGACTGGGCTCGGTACAGGTCGTGTCGGAGATCAGTGGTGGATTTGCCTTTTGCACGATGCTGAGTGTTGTTTGTCAGGGCGGGATTTGTTCTGGTTATTCTTGTTTTTGCTTGAGGAGGAACATAAGCTAGAGTTAATTGAATCAGGGAAAGGGGCATGTTGAAGTTTCTCTGTGAAACTTTTTGAGATATGATAAGTCATTGGATTGATTTCGTCGCGCAAATCCGGCTGGTATCGTCTGACCCAGCGTAAAACGTCACAATAAAACCTTCATCATAATTGTAAAATGGGTGTTTTTACTCAGTAAAACTGCAGATGTTTATTATATCTATTGTCGTGGGGTATATTGGTTAGTACATTTTTTTGGACTGCGTTGTGTTATTTTTTTGTATCTTTATGAATAATGCCGTCTTGGAAAAAATACATACATACCAATAATTTACTTTAAAAACGGTGCTTTATTGACACATTAAATTAAACCAATAAAAAACTTATGGTTGGGGGGTTATGTGCAATTATGTGCTAAACGGGCTCACGTGTAACCGGTGGGGGAGAGTTCCGTCTGAGGCGATTTAGCTGGTTGTTTGGGGTGTAGATGACCGGCTACCAGGGGCGTTACCATAAAATGTGGATTCTGACGTCTGGTGTCATGGCATCAGGGACTTGTCGTTCTCCAGGGGCTCGTCTGGTTCCGCAGCTCAGTGGCGTTGGTACGAAGTGGGAGCTCTGCCGTCTGCTGTCATGGCATTCAGGACCTTTCCTTCTCCAGGGGCTCGTCTGGTTCCGCAGCTCAGTGGCGTTGGTACGAAGTGGGAGCTCTGCCGTCTGCTGTCATGGCTTTCAGGACCTTTCCTTCTCCAGGGGCTCGTCTGGTTCCGCAGCTCAGTGGCGTTGGTACGAAGTGGGAGCTCTGCCGTCTGCTGTCATGGCATTCAGGATCTTTCCTTCTCCAGGGGCTCGTCTGGTTCTGCAGCTCAGTGGCGTTAGTATGAAGTGGGAGCGCTGCCGTCTGGTGTCATGGCTTTCGGGACTTTTCCCTCTCGGCGCATGAGGACGGTACTTGTTAGAGTAAAAATTGCTCGTCTTTCTTGGGCAATAGCAAAGTCGAAAAGTGATGTGGGAAACCTTGAATTTCCCACGGTGGTGTCTTGGGGTGGGGGTTGCAATTCTACATAAATTACTAAACCCACCACTTGGAAATCGCTCCGCCCTTCTTGGTCACCCCTCCTGGCCAATCCTGGCATGGTTGTAAAAATGGCGCAGTGACGAAACTCTCCTACATTGTTACCCCGTCATAAAACCGGCGACCGCCAGTTTAGCCATCTGACCAAATTGCACAAAGTACAAAATAGGTCAGATCCCTATATAAAAATTGCAACGTGTGACATCACACTGTCACATCTATTACATTTAAAGTTTATATTTTAATATCTTTTATAAAAGCTTCGAAAATCCAGTACAAATTATTGTAGGGAGAATACAGACTTTTTAATTTTTTATGCAGAAAAATTAAACTTGTAAAAAAAATGTATATTTTTGTTTTGATATCCCATATAAAACCCAAAAAATCTTCAATTTCACAAATTTTATGAAGGTTTAATGCTGATTTTTTTTTCTGAGGATGTCGATGCAATACGCATAATTTTTATTTCATAATAAATATTGTGAACATTTTTCAAATCTATAACAATTGAGGAACTATTATTTAAATAAAAGTATATAGAAAAATTATTGTTTTTAAAATAAATACATAACAATTTTGCCTCATAAAACCTTTTATACTAATTACTTATATATCTTTCAACCAAATAACCTTTGCAAATTGATACAAATCAATATATTTTTTATTCTTAAAATATTTCTGTCATTGCTTGAAACGTTTCGTCAGCCGAACGAAATATTATATAATTCACATATATTTCTCTGAAATATAAATCTACACCATATTTAAAGTTTTCCCATTATATTATAGCTAATATTTAAACTGTTTGATACATTTATTGCTATGTTATGAATATTGTGCGAATATTTCTAAGCATTTGTGCAGATTTGTTGTGTCATAAAAACATAATTAATACTAAATTTGTTAGTATTTTATTGACCAAATAGACGTAATTTGTGCTGTATTTATAATGTTAAAATATGAGAGGACTAGTTTAGTGGGTCCACTTTTGGTTAATATCCATGTCTGAAAGCCTTATGTTAGCTACAAATATGTACTTTTATTATATAAAGTTGCGATTTAATAGCAATGATTATAACTTTTGAAAAATTGAAGAACATGAGATCAAAATGGCATGTATTTAGGAATAAGTAAACATTATTTTGAGGGTTTTTTTTGTTCAAAATACTTTCATATGGTCGAATATATTTTTGTATCCAAGTTTTGTTAAAGATGTCTTGTGAAAAAATATGATTTGCATTGTCAAAATAATTATAAAAATTCAGTTTCATAGAAATATTGCAAAGTAACTTATTTATACTTATCAATTTCAATGTACATCCGATTCTAAACTTTTATCAAAATAAAACATTAAGACAGAAAATGTTGACAATATTTCAACGTAAAAAAAAACAATTTTCTTTACTCTAATATTTTAAAGAACATTTCTTTGAACAATTTTCAATAATACGGCTTGTTTTTCCGAAACATATAATTATATATTCTAAATAGTAAATATGGATTATTTTTTTTTAGTTGCAAATACTACACTCACATTTTATACTTTTAGATGCGATTGATTTTTTTTTACGTGCATAGTAATTTCGAATTTTTAAAAAATATATCATAAGCATATTTTTTGCTGAATAAACAGTATTTGTTTAAAATAATTTTTTGCTGATATATTTATTTCTAGCACAGCCATACAGATGCTTACGAAATACAAACACTGTTCTATTTTATAGATCCAGACACGTTTCTGCATATAAAAATGATTATACATCAGAGCAGCTATTTTGAAAGATCGTGCCAAAGCTGCAATTCAAGTTACGCTCTGACTATTAAACTTGGCGAGTTTTCGCTGACACATTTCTTCCAGAAAAAAGTGCGGTTCTGTTTTTCAAGTTTTCAGCAATTGCCGCAATTTGAAACATTGGGCCACCCACTCTTTCCATATGTGACCCAGAGGACTGCAATGGGCCATGAATTTACATGAAACGCCCACTACTTGAAGCATTTACGGCCAGGCCATTCGGAATGGTGCAAAACAAATGGCGCTCACGTTTAATAAAATTGCTCTGGAAAATTTGAGGATTTGAACTGGGGATAAATTTTTATTCAATGTCTCGAAAGATAAACTAGTTTGGTGAAATGTCTGTTTTGAATGTTTCAGATATTAGGCTATTTATCTTGTTCTATATAGACACTTTCAATCTTCCTTTAAAAAAATGGAATTCGCCAAATATTTTATTTTACTTTTAAAAATATTTTATAAATTAATCACCAAAATAATCTATAAAATATTTTAATGCTGTTTTATAATAATTTTTTTTTTCTGTAGGAACATTTTTTTCGCCTGTAAGTTATACAATATAAATGATTTCTTTTTCATATTTTACTTGGAAATTAACTAAAAAATATATTAGCCTTTGTTATATTTTTATTACATATAATAAATAATAAAGAAATTAAAAACAAATATTTATAAACACCCCCACCTCCCCACTGCGGCCATTTAAATTTGTTTTATTAAAAAATCTAAATGAAATCATCCAAATATTAAAATAATTTTTTAAAAGTTCCCCTTTTTACAAATCATATTTAAATAACTATGCATTTAGTTAATTACGTATATATATATATATATATATATATATATATATATATATATATATATATATTAATTAAATACATATAGGACACACGCGTATAAGTACAGTTACACACTTTAAAATCAATAACTATAAGAAAAATAAGAATTAATAAATAGCCAATCATTGACTTCTAAATTACTCATTTCTATAATAGATGACGTCGCTTACTCTTTATAATAGATTTTCATATTATACTTAACTATGGATGCCTCATAACAAGAATAACATTTTGATTTGACTTTTATTATTATTGTATTTATAGCTAAGTTCAATGTTTCCGTTTCTTCAACGTTTCGTAACTTCATTGATATTTCTATTGTTGCCATTGTTGTAGTAATTTTAATAATTACAAAAATTTCTCGGAACATTTTAATTCAAAACACATCTTTTTGTTAGTTTTACTTCCTGATGACAAATTTAATTTATATATTTTTTTGCTATAATAGTCATTTTATACTAAGCCATTTGATATGTTGGATATTTGGAATCAATGTTCTATTTTTATCCTTTTTTAAGCCTTTTCAATCATTTATCATTTTATTATTTGTACCAATTTTAAATGGACTATAAAAATGTCTATATATATTAAAATACCCTTTCGTCAGTTGTATTGCCAACATTTATTCTTTAAATTTGAGGAATTTATAAAATATTCCTTTACTGCGGATATTTTATAAATCCCCTTGAAAATATTAGACATACATAAAACTAGGTGGCTCCGCCCCCTGCTCCGCTAACGCTCCGTCAACCCTACAGGAGGATTGCTACACAATTCTTATAGGTTTGATCCGCAAACCACTTCTAGCTTCGCTCGCTAAAAGGTAGGACACAATAACAATGTGTCCTAGTAACAATACTTTTTTTAATTATATTACCAAAAACTTTAAACGTTGAAACTAAATTTAAATTATAATTCATCTTGGCATCAATACATTTTTTCGCCATGTAAATCAATATAAAATCATTTAATTTCTTTTAAAATACAAATGAAAACAATAGAACCACTGGAAGCCATTATTTATTATTTATTTCTACCATTATTTATTATTTTCCACGTTATTTTCACACCTTTCCTGCGTTTTTGTTTAATTTTAAACATTATTGGTAGTTTGTTTTGGCATAATTGACGTTAAGCTTAAAATACTCTTGCATACCAGAAGTGTGTACGTAACTAAGTTAATACGTCATAAAAATGAAGGTCATAGAAATCTAGTTTTCAAAATTGCCAATAGATGGCGCCACGTCAATGTTCCGCTCAATTGAAAACTCAAAATTGTTTTTCAAAACTTCAATTTTTATAGTAATATGGTTTATATTCTTCCTAATTTAAGCTGACTTCAACAAAATAATTATTTACTAATGAATTGAAGGGGCTAATCGTCAAAATGGCTTACATAATGACAAAATAAAAATACGGGCACAACAGAATTTCGTAAACAAACTAACTGTTGCCACTCAGCGTACAGAAAAACAGCGTTTTTCAATCACCGCGTAAGAGAAATATATATAAAGATTTTTTTTTTTGTTTTGTTTTGTCTAATACTTATTTTCTTTTTCTTTAGGTCAAGCTCATTAAAAGTGATTGGATTACCTTTCTGTTATTGGTAAGCATTTATAGTTTTAATGAAATTGAAAACAATGTGTTAAAATAGTATGCATTTACAAATGGACACTAGTTAAACTATATGTTAATGGCATAACCGTTCGGAGAAATGTATTTTTAAATTTCTTCCACTTTTACACTATGAATAAGTATTTGAAGTGTAATTTATCAAATGGATTTCTAATGAAGTGTATAATATTATGTAATTTAATAGCTTTATAAAAAAGTCTCTGTTATTGTAATTGAATAAAACCATACATACTTTGTTAAAAATAGGTACTCCAAAATAAATAAAATGTATTCAAGTTTCAGTACATTCGAGGCTTATCATAACTCCGAATACATAAGTTTCATTTATGAAAAAGGCATGCACTCAAAATTAAGTGCCATGACTAGAAATGAATTAAAAGTGCAGTAGCTTACTTAAATAGGCTGCCTTCATAAACCAATGTCAACAAATATCGACAATTACAACCAAGACTAACCGGGAATCGAACCCATATCCTGAGGCACCCCAATCCAGTGCCTTATCCGTTAAGCTACCAAGTTAGTTAGGTAAGAACTAGGTAGGTAAGAAGTTATAAACATAATAAATTTTAAAAAGGTGTGCAAGGTGGCAAAAGAATGTGAAATAAAATAATTTAGTAATAACTCCAGTTTCCATTTAAACAATCGCCATAAAATAATGTGGAAAACCATCTTCTGAACCACTATTTCAAGTTTGTCATGTCACTTCGTTAAGACGGCTCGAACAAAAGTTGAGATTAGCAAGATCATCACTGCTCATTTTTAAGAAAGTAAGATTACTTTAACATGAGTACGTCATCGTTCATTTACGATACAATTGTACTCAAATAAAATCGAGTATGTTCAGATACACATTTTTAAATAACTTTTTTCACAGTGTATATTCTGAATTTAAAATATTTTCAGAACACTATCATAAATGCAAACCGGGATATTTAAAATCGGTTGTAAAAAAAACCATCTTCCCAACAACTATTTTAAGTTTGTTATGTCACTTCGTTAAGATGACTCGAACAAAAGCTGATATTAGCAATATGAAATACCACTGCTCATTTTTAAGAAAGTACAATTGCTTAAACTTGAGTACGTCATTAGAAATATTTAATATCACTGTTCATTTTTAAGAAAGTAAGATTACTTAAACATGAGTATGTCATCGCTCATTTATATTTAAGCTCATTTTCGATGCAATTGTACTCAAATAAAAACGAGTATGTTAAGATAAAACGAGTATGTTAAGATAAAACGAGTATGTTAAGATAAAACGAGTATGTTAAGATAAAACGAGTATGTTAAGATAAAACGAGTATGTTAAGATAAAACGAGTATGTTAAGAAACACATTTTGAAGTACCGTTTACACAGTGCATATTCCGAATTTAAAATATTTTCTGAACACCACCATAAATGCAAACTGGGGTATTTGAAATTACGCAGACTTTTATGCTGTTTATTTTTGCAAGAAAGCCATTTCAAGTACAAAAATAAAACACATTTACCGAATGTGCTCTATCACGTATCAATTACCTCACACACGATGATAAAATCCCCACATTTTGAAAAGCTACCGCACAAATTGTTAAAGTTAAACGGCGTGAAAACCAACCTAATGAAGGGGCCCACTCAAAATTATCTCCCCTTAAAACTTCCGCCGAGGTTAATTATAACACTTTCATAAGTGCCTCAGGACGCCATAATTTATGCTTCAGCACTAATTTCCACAGCACGTCCTAACGAGGGCCAGGAAACACCCCAAGGGCACTACTATAGGGCCACTTCTAGTACGGCTCCCCTTTATTCAGTGCATGTTTTACGAAGGGCATCAATCATGTTTTATCTCCGCAATGTTGTTTTCGTGTCGAGAAGGTGTTTGTCCCGAGGGATTCACCACAAAATGCAGCAGCGTGACCGATGTTATTTTAGCCCCAAGATTTCCTCGTCTTTTTTTTGTTGGAGCTCTTGGTTTACACTTTTAAGTTTAACGTGAAGCCTCAGGGGATTCAAAATAAATTTCATGGAAGGAGAGCGGTATCGCTAGTAAAAATTTAGGTTGTTCAATTTGTTTTTTGTGTTGGTGGGAGGTGTCGGTTGGGCTTGGGGTTTGGATTGTGGCAAATTGTGATGTGGGTTGAGGCAATTTAAAATATACCCCGTGCTGGGAAGAGTAAATAAATAACTGCATATGTCATGTTGGATAGGTGTATTCTAAAAAACAGTATTTTATATAAATATATCAATGACAAAAAGTACATTCGTTGTATATCTACTTTTAGAAGTTATTGTGAAACGCAAAAAGAAGAATTGGATGTGGGTATTTTTCCTACTCGGTTTACTTACTCATAAAAAAAACGTACAATGTTTATGTAATGGGAAAGAGGTCACTGAGAAAAAAAAAACATGGAGGTGCGATCGAGCCCAAAATGGCTTGCAGTGTGAATAAAGTAATCGCTTAAGAAGCAGGAACTTGCGAATTATGTTGCGTTATTCCACTGTAAAAAAGGTGCTTAAAATGAGTATATGAACATACTCGTTTTGCTTTGAATTTTATTGTATCTTAAATGAGAGATGACGTACTCAAATTTAATTAATCGTACTTTCGCGAAAATGAGTAGTATGATTTAATATGGCTAATATTAGATTCTGATTAAACCATCTTAACAAAGTGACCTGGCAAACTTAAAATATTCGTTCAGAAGATGGTTTTCCACATTATTTGATGGTGATTACTGCAATGGAAATTTAGTTATTACAATTCAATGATCTTACTTCGCATTTTTTTGACGCACCTTTTTAGCATTACTTCCGTTTATAACTTCTTCACGTCGCCGTGGTAGAGTAACGGATAACGTTATGGACAGCAGTCCCTGCAGATGTACACCCACGTCTGCAATAACGAATTGAAAAAAATACAAATAAAATAATATTTAAAATAAATCCTGAATATCATTTTTATTATATAGATCCCCTTTATGCCTCTTACGTGCAACGAATCTTAAAAATTGAGGTAAAAAAATGAAGAAGATTTCAAGGAAGACTGGCAAATTGTATGTTCATCTCATAACTAACAACGGTTTGTTTAAGGAAACGCGTTTAAAATAATTATTTATTACATAAATATCTTTAAAAACTGTTCCTAAGGACTAGCTGGAACGTGCCTTTGTAGTTTGGTAGGTTGCATAAGAGACTTCGGAGCAATAGATCAAGGCATCCATCCCTCTTTTTTTTTAATGCATATGCCTAAAGGATAACTTCAGCACTGCAGGGACAATAAACTAGTTTGCATATTTCTGATTAGCCTATATTTATATATAAAATTTTTGTATACGCCAATATATTAAAAACTCCGAATATTAATATTCTAATCATTTAAGGTGTACGTACAGGCTTGAATTTTTTTTAACAATTTTAAATTTAATAATCTAGTTTTTTCATGTATGAAACCCCTTTATAAATCATGATGACTCATTATAAAAAAAACCTGAATAAAGACACATGCTGATTAGCTAAATAACATTTTATAAGCTAATTATCATGTTCATCAAACATTATTACGCATGTTGTAATTAATCTAGAAGTATAATTTTTGTTAGAAATTATTTCTAGTGTCCTTATTAATTTTATGAGCTTCCAAAATATTTATAGGATTTAAAGTGTTTTATTGAATATTTTTATATCTCAACAGTATAAAAAAAAACTTTTTTCAAATTTTCAACTTTATAATTATATATATATTTTTTTTTTAAATTTATAAAGGAGGGTCATAACACCTTACAACTAATATAAAGTTGAATGTGAAAAAAAATCAAAAAGTTTAATCAAATTTGAGTTATCATGTTTTTTTAATTGGAAGGACATAGGTGAAAATACGATTCTTCCCAGCAAAAAAAGTCATCATGAAATATTCATCAAAATTGTCAAATTGAAGGTTTTTTGAAGGTTTTATAAAGGAACAAAAAACTGCAGTTTTTTTTTTAAATTTTGAATTTTCATTTTAAATATCCGAATGTATTTCCTTTAAATAAATTCATGATTTAAAATTTAAGGTTTTTTGTAGGTTTTTGTGAATGATTTTTTACAGTTTTTATGAAGAATATTGAAACAAAAACCTTTAATTTTATAGATCTTTAAAAAAAACTGCAGTTTTCCTGCATAAAACCTTCAATTTCGAAATTTTGTTGAAGGTTTTCTACTAACTTTTTTTGCTGGTTTCTTAAATTAAGTGTAAAGTTTACAAACCTTATTCTCATTGCAAGCGAGGCCATATAACAACCCCTTCTAAATAAAACAAAATTGAATAATATTTATTCATTCTTGGTATCACCTGAAAGAAAATGAATTGGTGAATATTATAGAACATACAAAAAAAATGTAATTTTGGGTCGATTTTCATTTTCATTACTGTGTATGTACACCTTAAGTGCATTCAATGCCTATTGATTTTCATTCACTATACAACAATCCTAACTAATGACTAATTCCATAAATCCCATTATCATCACCCCTTCACCTTCCCATCACTTTGATCGTTTCTGACTCACGCTCCAGTAATTTCATTTAGCCCGATTTGTTAAGCCGCGATATTCGGCCGAATCCAACGGACAAATTGGAGAACCAGGAAATTGTTCTTTGGAGCGTTCGGAAAGCTCCAGGTGTGGTCACCGGAAAGATTCTGTCACCTGTTACCCTACCTAATTGAATCGAATCTTCATTGTTATGGACCGAATGGGTTCATTGTTATGCTCGGCTTTGAATGGGGGGCTTTAGGGGTTGCTGTTATCTAACGATTGAAACCCCCCCGCGTTATGTAATCAGGCATTAAATTAATTTAACTCAGATTCTTAAATGTGTTGGATGTCTCAAATATATTTTGGGAAATTGAATAGAAATGGGATAATGAATGAGGTATTGTGTTCTAACAAAATTATAGTGTTCTTCCCCAGCAAAATTAGTCAGAATAAAACCTTCTTCAAAATGGTCAATTTGAAGGTTTTTTGAAGGTTTTATAAATGATAATGAAACAAGAATCTGCAGTTTTTTTTAAAGTTTTTAATTTCCATGCATAAAATCTTAAAATATCTGCATTTTCCCTTCCTGATTAAAAAGTGAATCTTGTTGCAGGTTTTTATGAAG
The DNA here is from genome assembly GCA_963932185.1 of Troglohyphantes excavatus. Lineage (NCBI taxonomy): Eukaryota > Metazoa > Arthropoda > Arachnida > Araneae > Linyphiidae > Troglohyphantes > Troglohyphantes excavatus. The sequence goes on from OZ010668.1 coordinate 10,128,537, forward strand.
GTTTTTTACAGTTTTTATGAAGGATATTAAAACAAAAACCTTTAATTTTGTAGATTAAAAAAAATGCAGTTTTTCTGCAAAAAACCTTCAATTTCAAAATTCTGATGAAGGTCCTATGCTGACTTTTTGTTGGGTCTCCATATCTTCTTCTTTTACTGAAATTCTTGTAAAATGTTAAAAAAAAACACATGTGTTATAAAATGTAACTAATTTATATATATATATATATATATATATATATATATATATATATATATATATATATATATATATATATATATATATATATATATATATATATATATATATATATATATATATATAAATTCTGCAATGACACAAGTGTTTATGTCATGACATTATTTATATTTTATAATATTCTAAATTTTGCCACTGTTTTAAAATATTGATTCGCGTCTTCAGTTGGTTCATACATTTAAACACAATTAATAAATTTGAAAGAAGTTTTTACTGAAGGTTTTTTACAGTTTTTATGAAGGATATTGAAACAAAAACCTTTAATTTTGTAGATTAAAAAAAAATGCATTATTCCTGCAAAAAACCTTCAATTTCAAAATTCTGATCCAGGTTCTATGCTGACTTTTTTGTTGGGTCCCCATATCTTCTTCTTTTACTGAAATTCTTGTAAAATGTAATATATATATATATATATATATATATATATATATATATATATATTACAATTCTGCAATGACACAAGTGTTTATGTCATGCCATTATTTATATTTTATAATATTCTAAATTTTGCCACTGTTTTAAAATATTGCTTCGCGTCTTCAGTTGTTTCATAGACTTAAACGCAATTAATAAATTTGGAAAAAATAATATTGTCTACTTCCTAAGTAATTAAATATAGCCTAACCGGTTGTTCCGAAAAGCTTACTTATTACGAACAAGATCCTAGCAAGATCTAAAAACTGATCAAATCGACCAGATGATTTTGTTCACTCATAGGAGACAAAAGTGATCAGAGGTTCGAGTGATTGTTTGTTTATTTCTTTAATGTTGTTGTGTCACTCGGGAAATTAAGAAAACAAATATATTTTCGCTCAAGTGAAAAGGTTTATGCAAATTACAAAATATCTTTTTGCTTCTTTAAAATGATCATTTCTTATTATACGAGGTGTGGCTAGAAAAAAACCGAACTAGCACAGGTGAAACAATAAAACGAATGCAATAAGGCTGAAAGTCGCCTGGCATGTCACGTGACTCTTGCTCCGCCTACTGCTCGAGTTTTATCTGCCTCCTGCACTCAGTCTGCCCGTGGCGTCTGTTCTAAGTAGTTGACGTTTTGTCTGTGCGTCGGAAAAATGTTGAGTGTACAGAAAGAACAGCGTGTTAACATCAAATTTCTTTTCAAACTTGGAAAATCTGCAAGTGAAACGTTTGTAATGTTGCAACAAGTGTACGGCGATGATTGTTTATCGCGAACACAAGTGTTTGAGTGGTTTAAACGATTTAAAGATGGCCGCGAAGACACAAGTGATGACGCTCGCACTGGCAGACCATTGTCAGCAAAAACTGATGCAAACATTGAAAAAATCGGTAAACTTGTTCGAGAAGATCGCCGTTTAACAATCAGAGCAATGTCTGAGTTGACAGGAATTGACAAGGAAAGTGTTAGGCAGATTCTTCATGAAAGTTTCAACATGCACAAAGCGTTGCGTTGTTAGTGAAGACGTTTTTAGCCAATCACAACATTCCCATCTTAGACCATCCACCCTACTCACCTGATTTGGCCCCCTGTGATTTTTTTCTTTTCCCTAAAGTCAAGTCAGCTTTGAAAGGAACTAGATTTGAGAGTGTTGAAGCAGTAAAAGAAAAAGCGACGGAAGTAATGTATGGACTTACCGAAAATGATCTGCAGCATTGCTATGAACAGTGGAAAATTCGTATGGAGCGGTGTGTAGACCAAGGAGGAGAGTACATTGAAGGAGATAACATCAAATTGTAAATAATGGAAAATAAAAAATTTTTATAGCATCAGTTCGGTTTTTTTCTAGCCACACCTCGTATCATCACATAATGTGATCTGGTTTTTATAATGTTTTATCCCCTGAGAAGTTAATAGAAGGACAACGTTCTATGGTTATTTTCTCTGTCTAATTATTTTCCAAGTTTAACTACATATATTTTTAATTAATATTATTTTAATTGATAACGTTTTCAAAAAAATTCCACAAAGGCTTAGATTTAAAAAAAAAAAAAAACGTCTTTTATTTTTATTAAGGGGGTCCGATACCTTCGACATTTTTTTCTTTATTTTTATACTTGTACAATCCAATTTTTTTTCTCTTTCGAAATATGCATAAAAAACCATTTTAAGACGCTCAATTTTTTTTTTAAATTGCACATTTATTTTTAAATTAATATTTTAGTCAATTTTTTAACAATTTTAAAATTCCTACTTCTTTTTTGTTTTTCAATATTTTGAAGCAATTTTTTTTATTTAAGATCTTGAATAATATGTAAATAGATGTATGCATTCAAATTTTGATTCAGATACATCACTTTAAAAAAATAAAATATATTAGAAATTTTGGAAAAAAAATTGACGAAAAAAAATAAAATTCCTTTTTAAGTGGTTTTAAAAAACAAATTATGGTAAAAATAGGAAATCTGAATGCATACATCTATTTAAAATATATTTATCTTGCTATACACACAAAAATTATGATTTTAAGTATAATAGTAAAAAAGCCTTAGCATTTTTAGTGTTCATTAAATTTCAAAACCACGAACAGAGATATTTGCTTTTAAAGTTTACATATGATACAACTATGTTATAGGAACACATCATTAAAACATTCATAACTAAAAAAGTAATAGGAATTTTTTGAAGCAGTTTTTTGTGAGTTATTAAGATAAGTTTGAATATTATTTTTTAAATATAAAAAAAAATGACTCTTTTTGCGAATTTTGGGTATCGGACCCCCTTAATTAAATATTTATACGTATTACTAGAAAAATTGGAAATCTGAGGACGATACTTATATTGTTCAACTCCGTCAGATGATTAATGAAAAAAACCAAAAGCGGATTAAATATCATTATGAGTGACAACCTCTAACAAGAACAGGCAATCCCAATACTCATCTCTCCAATTTCGTCCCACCTCCAATTCAATTCGCCTTGGATTGTGTCTATCAGGCCAACGCCACCTTCGAGCATGAATCCTTTTTAGTAGATGAGTCATGACGTCACTCTCGCTAATATCAAAGTGAAGCCAACATGTATGGCCCAAGACACATGGTTAACTACGTTATTCCAATCATAAATTTTCACAAGCTAATCGATTCCCAATTCACAAGCTAATCGCGAGTACTTTTTCATTCATAATTTTGTACATATAGCACGTGATATGGGCCTTTCACTCTGAGATTGGGCTTCACGATTATGACGCCATATTCTCTATACTACAGTCCATTCATGCTCGAAGACCACCGCCTACCTTTTCACTCCTAGTTCGATGTCATCATGATACAAAACCGGTTTTTGTCGTCTTTTGCCCAATGAACGGCAACGAAAGAAGAAAATAACCGGTTTCTATCACTTCCACTGATATCTAACTGTAACTTTTGGATAGGGCAAGGTATTTTGTTGACTTGAAGCCGATGTAGAGGCAGCCATTATGTCACCCACTTATTTTGTTACAACCAATATTTCGTATATTTTTCATGTTAAAATTAGCCTACATGCATTGCATTTGGCTGAATTTTTTTCTATTTTCTTTTTAAACCCATTTTAAATGCAATCTGCTATTAAAATAGAAAGTAATTTGCAAGTTAGAGTCGAAGTAGATAAAAAGCAAGAGCAACAACTATTTGTTTGGCAATATAAAAATTAATTCTATAATAAGAAAATATAATATTTCCGCAATGCTATGGTAATAAAAAACACCACTAAATCACTTAAAAAAAATATTGGGGCACAGCATGGATGCTTTCAATTGGCTTCAACGCGCCCATAGAGAAAACAAGGTTTGAGCCTTCCAGCAGTTACAATTAGAGTTCAGTGATCACTTCTTATGATGACGCCGAACGAAGAGTGAAAAGGCCTTGTTCACGCTCTTCAGGTGGTATTGCTCAGGCACAGCATGGATGCTTTCAATTCGCTTCAACGCGCCCATAGAGAAAACAAGGTTTGAGCCTTACAGAAGCTACACTTAGAGTTCAGTGATCACTTCTTATGATGACGTCGAACGAAGAGTGAAAAGGCCTTGTTCACTCTCTTCAGGTGGTATTAATCAGGCACAGCGCGAACTACGCAGAGTTAAGAAGTGCATGTATTGCCAATTAATTTACAATTATAACTCAACGCCCTTTCTCCTTTAGAAACACAACCATACAGACCCGTTTACATTTCAGAAAACAAAATCCGCCCACTAAAGCCTTACGAACAACAGATCGATAGTTGCATCTTATCTACAGGAAACCTAGTGACACTATTTGTCACTGATCCGCATCCTCAAGTAATTTCAACTTAAATAAGAAGTGTCAAGTTTAAAAGCTCTCCACGAAACATGTTTTCGGGTTTGTGGAGTGCATATTACCGACCCACTAGACACTAATTTAAAGAGTGTGAGGAGGGGAGGAGGAACTTGCAGCAGGTATTCGACGGTAATGAAATTTCGAGGGAATTCGATTTGGAGAGTCAGAAGCGATCAAAAGTCAATTTTGAAGAAAATTGGGGTTGGCATCCAAGAATTGCTTCTAAGGAGTAATATTTTGTAATGCAATGTTGATTTACTGCATCAAGGAGTTGATACTGTGTAACAGTTTCATGGCTCGAAGACATTGGAGTATGTGATGGTCGTGGCCAATTGAGTGAAACAAACATGATATAAATATTTATTGAAAATAATAAATATTTCTTTACGTTTTCTAATTTATTTTTTTCTAGATAAGGAATTTTTTCAAGTCATTTCAATACTTTACATTTTTGAAATATTTCAAAGGGCACTGTTAAAAATAGATTCTGAAAAATAAGTAAAAGGCATTCACTTTTGATTACATTCGATACTTTCATAGCTCTCCGAATACATTAGTTTAAATTTTTGAAAAAAGACATGTACTCAAAAATGAGTGCAATGTGTACAATGGCTTGCAATGGCCGTCTTCATAAATCATTTTCAATAAATATCGACAATTACAACCAAGACTTACCGGGAATAGAACATATATCCTCAGGGATCACATCCCAATGCCTTATGCATTGCGCCACCAGAGCGACGTGAAGATGTTATAAACAGAAGAAATGTTAAAATAGTATGCCAACAGAATATAAAGTAAGATAATGAAGTTGTAACAACTCAGTTTGCATTTATGCAATTTACATCATATCATGTAGAAAACCATCTTCTGAACTATTTATATTTTGTCAGGTGGTTTTGTTAAGATAGCTTGAACAGAAGCTGAAATTAATAATATTAAATCACACTGCTCATTTGTGGGAAAGTACATTTGCTTAAATTTTAGTACCTAACAGCTCATTTGCGATGTAGGTACTTGTTTTTAAGTACCTTTTTTTACAATGTAGATACTTATTTAAAAAAATTATATGATGTCTTGTACTGTAATCTTGAGATAAACAAACTGAGATAGGCATACATATACGCTAGGTGGTTTAATCACCAAGAGTAACAGTAACTTATAATTAATAATACACCGTAAAAAAAAATACTTAAAATGAGTATCTGAACTTACTCGTTTTTCTTTGAGTACAACTGAATCGTAAATGAGCGATGACGTACTCAAATTTAAGTAATTGTACTTTCTTAAAAATGAGCAGTGTGATATAATATTGTTAATATCAGCTTCTGCTCAAGACGTCTTAAAAAGTTACGTGATAAATTTATAATAATTGTTCAGAAAATGGTTTTCCACATTATTTGATGTCGATTCCTTAAATGGAAATTGAGTTATTGCAGCTGAATTATCTGACTTTCCATTCTTTTGGCACACCTTTGTAACATGTCTTATGTTTATAACTTTTTCAAGTTATACTGGTAGTTTAACGGATAACACACTGGACTGTGGTGCCTGACGCTCTGGATGAGATTCCCAGTAAGTCTTCTTTATAATTGTTGATATTTATTGAAAGTGATTTATGTAGTCAAGCAACTGCTATTTTTTTCATTTGTACTGATTTTACTCATTTTATGTACGTCTTATTCAAAAATGAAACTTATGTATTCGGAGACATGATAATCATCGTATGTACTCAAAAATGAGTAAATTTTTTCGTATTCTTGATTACCACTTTTTAACTGTGTACCAATAACAAGTACCGACTATTTAAAATCGTTAATAATCAGTAGTATATCAACTATTGTAATATAAAATATTCAAATTCATTCAGTTATTTATACTTTTACATCATTCATAATTTTATTACTATTGATATAGTTTATATGCACGTTAAATCACACTGTGCAGAGTATTATTTCTCAGATTGTTAAATATACTTTCCTAAAATTGTTTTTACTCCACTGGTTCGTATTATTTCTTATGCGTGTAGTTGAATACCTGTTTGCAAGGTTCAAATGCATACAACTTATTATTATTCAATGAATAATACATTTCCAGAATACATTCATACATTTATGCATAATCAGATTTTTAATGTAAAAGTATTTGAATTTAGATTGTTTGCAGTTACGCACATATATATGTTTTAAAAAAATCGAATGCTCATTTCAGCAGAGTAATTTTGTACTATCAGGCATCAAATAGAGTATTTTATTGGAATTTGTTTGAGGAATTCATTGAATGCATTTAATGAAGGGCATTTAAAACTTTGAGACACAAATTTCAGTAAGCTCTGTATTTTCCGTTTCTGTTAAACATAATTTAATTATTTGATTATGCAATTTTATAATTTTACGATATTTTGTTTAAATAATTTTAGAGTATACTTTTTCTTTTTTAACTTTAAAAAATATGCTTGCGTTAAAAATATCTAAATATAAGTTTTATTGCCATTTACATGTTTTGTTTTATTGTTTCAGGTAAGTAATTATTTCTGAACTGTGAGTAAAAATATAAATATATATCCTTTTTATCATATTATACATCATCAATTTAATTTTTTTTACATAAAATTACTTTTAAAAAATGTTAAAAAAAATTATATAGCGGGACAAATAATTTTGCAATTGAATAGTGGTTTTAAATGTAACAGTATTTAATTTATATATTCTACAAGTATTAAACAACTAATTCTCAAATGTCAGAATTGATAGAACATTGGAATTACATGTGTTAATTAATCCGTTGTAATAATGTATTTATCTGTTTCGCTTTAAAAGCGTACATCTTATACATGTTGTTCATTCCGATAGTGTACGATACTTATTTCAAAAAAATGTATTAAAATCACTTTGTATATACCAATCAACTAGTATAAATTACATAATTAAAATAGTAATTAAATAAGTATTATAATAAAATATATTAAGAAATCAAAGCGGTTAAAAGAATCAATGCATATTCAATGCGGAGGTAGTATTAGATTTTAATGTTAATTATTATTTGTTCACATATTTTTATTTTTTTCCAGGAAAATATTTAGCTTTGCACTCATATCTGTAATATTTATTTTAATTACTTTCTTGTATAAATACACGTAATATGAAACTATCATAGACAATTAAACTTTTATAATTTCAAATTTATTGTCGCAATGTCAGCCGTTACGTTGAAACGAATTCGCACCCCATATATTGAGAATGATGCAATAATAAATATCAGAAATAAGTAAAAAAAGCATTTTATGAAACTAATATGTTAATATCTAATAACACTCTCACACTGCCAGAATACGTTGCTTATCCATTCTAAAGCGTAGACGGTGCGTGTTCCCCTCCAATGCTCGGTTTATCCATTTAGTCAATATTTAGTATATATGTATTACATAATTGACTAGGAGTACAGTTGTATCACATCGAGATTACGGGGAAAGTCTACTCTATTCTGCAATTATAATCGCTTTGCTTTATATCATTGTGAATAAATCTGTAGAATTATTCTAATAATGAACAGTTGATGTCGTAAGCACGATATACGTTATGTTCATCGTTATAGAACGAAAGTAAATGGCAATAAATGTTAATATCGCGAAATCATTATAAATTAAACAAACAATTACAAACACAATTGTATCATTGTATTAAAACATGTGTGTGTGTTTCATATATTTGATTTTATTCGTTTAAAAACCGATATTGTGTGTGATAAAAATAACAAAATCATTATGACACACATTTTTTTTAAGGATTTTTCTAAAATTGAGCAACCGCTGTAGTTATAACGTGGAACTAGAGTAAAAGCTAGATTTATCCATAATCATGCTTCGTTAATACTTAACCACTGTCAGATAAATAGGACAATATCTAAACTTACAAGAACGTTACATTAAAGCAAGGATGCGTTTTTATTAGTCAATATTTAGTATATATTGATACAATTAAATTATATATTGATACAAATAAATTATATATTGAAACAATTAAATTATATATTGATACAATTAAATTATATATTGATACAATTAAATTATATATTGATACAATTAAATTATACATTGATACAATTAAATTATATATTGATACAATTAAATAATAAATATTGTGTGTGATCAAAATTACAAAGTCATTATGTCGCAAACTGTTTTGTAGAATTTTACAAATATCTTATAAACGCTGTAAATATAACGTGGAACCGTAACCAGAGTTATCCATAATCATGTTTCGTAATATTTAACCATGTTCAGACAAATAGGACAACATCTAAACTTACAAGATCATTGTATTAAAACGGGGGAGTTTTTTAATATATTTTATTGGATTCGTTTAAATAATAAATATTGTGTGTGATCAAAATTACAAAGTCATTATGTCGCAAACTGTTTTGTAGGATTTTACTAATATCTTATAAACGCTGTAAATATAACGTGGAACCGTAACCAGAGTTATCCATAATCATGTTTCGTAATATTCAACCATGTTCAGACAAATAGGACAACATCTAAACTTACAAGATCATTGTATTAAAACGGGTTTTTTTTTAATATATTTTATTGGTTTCGTTTAAATAATAAATATTGTGTGTGATCAAAATTACAAAGTCATTATGTCGCAAACTGTTTTGTAGGATTTTACTAATATCTTATAAACGCTGTAAATATAACGTGGAACCGTAACCAGAATTATCCATAATCATGTTTCGTAATATTCAACCATGTTCAGACAAATAGGACAACATCTAAACTTACAAGATCATTGTATTAAAACGGGTTTTTTTTTTAATATATTTTATTGGTTTCGTTTAAATAATAAATATTGTGTGTGATCAAAATTACAAAGTCATTATGTCGCAAAGGTTTTGTAGGATTTTACTAATATCTTATAAACGCTGTAAATATAACGTGGAACCGTAACCAGAGTTATCCATAATCATGTTTCGTAATATTTAACCATGTTCAGACAAATAGGACAACATCTAAACTTACAAGATCATTGTATTAAAACGGGTTTTTTTTTAATATATTTTATTGGTTTCGTTTAAATAATAAATATTGTGTGTGATCAAAATTACAAAGTCATTATGTCGCAAACTGTTTTGTAGGATTTTACAAATATCTTATAAACGCTGTAAATATAACGTGGAACCGTAACCAGAGTTATCCATAATCATGTTTCGTAATATTCAACCATGTTCAGACAAATAGGACAACATCTAAACTTACAAGATCATTGTATTAAAACGGGGTTTTTTTTAAATATATTTTATTGGTTTCGTTTAAATAATAAATATTGTGTGTGATCAAAATTACAAAGTCATTATGTCGCAAACTGTTTTGTAGGATTTTACAAATATCTTATAAACGCTGTAAATATAACGTGGAACTGTAACCAGAGTTATCCATAATCATGTTTCGTAATATTCAACCATGTTCAGACAAATAGGACAACATCTAAACTTACAAGATCATTGTATTAAAACGGGTTTTTTTTTTAATATATTTTATTGGTTTCGTTTAAATAATAAATATTGTGTGTGATCAAAATTACAAAGTCATTATGTCGCAAACTGTTTTGTAGGATTTTACAAATATCTTATAAACGCTGTAAATATAACGTGGAACCGTAACCAGAGTTATCCATAATCATGTTTCGTAATATTCAACCATGTTCAGACAAATAGGACAACATCTAAACTTACAAGATCATTGTATTAAAACGGGGGAGTTTTTTAATATATTTTATTGGATTCGTTTAAATAATAAATATTGTTTGATATAAATAATACAAAATAATTACGTCGCAAACTTTTTTCTAAGGACTTTCCAAAAATCTCACAACCTACGTAGTTATAATTTGGAACCAGAGTAAAAATCAGAGTTACCCAGCAAAAAAAAGTCATCATAAAACCTTTATCAAAATTTTGAAATTGAAGGTTTTATGCAGGAAAATTGCAGTTTTTTAGAAGACCTATAAATTTAAAGATTTTTGTTTCAATATCCTTAATAAAAACTGTAAAAAACCTTCAATTTTTAATCATGAAAGGAAAATGTAGATATTTTAAAGTTTTTATGCAGAAAAATTAAAACTTAAAAAAAACTGCAGTTTTTTGTTTCAATATCCTTTATAAAACCTTTAAAAAACCTTAAATTTGACAATTTTGGTGAAAGTTTCATGCTGACTTTTTTTGCTGGGTATCCATAACCATACATCGTAATATTTAACCATGTTCAGATAAATAAGACAGCATCTAAACTTACAAGATCGCTGTATTACAATTGTGGGGTACTGTATTTGATCGGACTCGCTTAAAAAATCAATTTTGTTTGTGATAAAAATTACAAATTCATTATGTCGCAAACTTTTTTCTAAGAACTTTCCAAAAATCTCACAACTGTCCTAGTTTTAACTTGGAACCACAGTAAAAGTCAGAGTTATCCAAAACCATGCAACGTAATATTCAACCATGTTCAGACAAATTAGGAGAACATCTAAACTTTCAATTTAGAATCCCAGCTTCCATTCTAAAACTATGATAAAGAAATTTGGATTTTGCCATATTATCTCTGTCTTCAATTAGAGGGGTATAGGACAATGTTTACTTCTTTCTTTTATTTTACAGATATTATTACAAGTTTTCCTACACTATGTGTGCAAAGCATATTACCATACTTTTAAAAAAACAATACTTTTTTAAATAAAAATATTACAAAAAGTGACATTTCTTATAGTTTATATAAGCCAAGAAAATATTTTCCCGGAAGTCTATATTTTTGTTCTTGTTTAAACAAAAGAATGTGGTTAAGAAACTGTTTTTTTGCAGAATTTTGTTATTTGCAGAACCATGTTTTAGAAAAATGAAAAATAAATAGCTCATTTTATTGTTCAAACTATTTTAAAAAAAATATTAAAACAAATATAATCTATGTCTGACTAATCCCAACCGACAAAAGAAAGTAATGTGTTTGAAAATAAACTGTAGCAAATTTGGAGCAGCTTCCTCAAATAGATCTGAACTTATATCAATTTGATATTGATCAAAGGTGAAAAAAGTCAGTAATGCGAAAAATGAGTTCAAAGTTAGATATTCGGGAAATTTTGTACTAAAGTTTAACATTGTTTTGCAAAAAAATAAAAAATACTAAGTAACTTTTATAATGTTAATAGACCGGGTTATGAAAGTGTTGATTACATCATAGCAACGGAAAATATAATATTTTTATCTCTTCTATTTATTTGAACTGTATCAAAGGTGAGAAAAAGTCATTAATGAGAAAAATGAGTTCAAAGTTAGATAATCAGGCAATTTTACAGCAAAATGGAGAAAAAAATTTAAAATTAAAAAAAAAAGCTTTTATAATGTTAATAGAACGGGTTATGAAAGTGTTGATTACATCATAGCAACGGAAAATATAATATTTTTATCTCTTCTATTTATTTGAACTGTATCAAAGGTGAAAAAAGTCAGTAATGCGAAAAATGAGTTCAAAGTTAGATATTCGGGAAATTTTGTACTAAAGTTTAACATTGTTTTGCAAAAAAATAAAAAATACTAAGTAACTTTTATAATGTTAATAGACCGGGTTATGAAAGTGTTGATTACATCATAGCAACGGAAAATATAATATGTTTATCTCTTTTATTTATTTGAACTGTATCAAAGGTGAGAAAAAGTCATTAATGAGAAAAATGAGTTCAAAGTTAGATATTCAGGCAATTTTGTACTAAAGTTTAACATTGTTTTGCAAAAAAATAAAAAATACTAAGTAACTTTTATAATGTTAATAGACCGTGTTATGAAAGTGTTGATTACATTATAGCAACGTAAAATATAATATTTTGATCTCTTGTATTTAATTGAACTGTATGAGATTGAACTGATTTTATTGAACTGCAAATGAGTTCAAAGTTGGATATCCAGGCAATTTTATAGCAAAATTGAATACTTTTTCGAAAATTTAAAAAAAAAAGCTTTTACAATGGTATTGGATCAGGTTATTAAAGTGTTGATTACATCATTAGCAACGGAAAATATAATATTTTGATCTATTCAACATATTTCAACTTGATCAAAGGTGAGAAAAAGTTATTAATGAGACAAATGAGTTCAAAGTTAGATATTCAGGCAATTTTATACCAAAATTGATTTTTTTAATTAAAAAAAATTACAATGGTAATGGTGAGGGTTATTAAAGTGTTGATTACATCATTGTAACAGAATATATAATAGGTTGATCTATTTTATCAATTTCAACTTGATCAAAGATGAGAAAAGTCATCAAAGAGAAAAGTTTATTCAAAGTAGATATTCAGGCTAGATATTAGATATGCAAAGTTAGATATTCAGGCTAGATATTAGATATGCAAAGTTAGATATTCAGGCTAGATATTAGATATGCAAAGTTAGATATTCAGGCTAGATATTAGATATGCAAAGTTAGATATTCAGGCTAGATATTAGAAATGCAAAGTTAGATATTCAGGCTAGATATTAGATATGCAAAGTTATATATTCAGGCTAGTTATTAGATATGCAAAGTTAGATATTCAGGCTAGATATTAGATATGCAAAGTTAGATATTCAGGCTAGATATTAGATATTCAAAGTTAGATTGTGTACCAAAGTTTAACATTGCTTTCCAAAAAGAAAACGCAATTTAAAAACACAAAAAAACTAAGCCTTTATAATGGTAAAGGACCAGGTTATTAAAGTATTGATAGTACATCATAGCAACGGGTAATATAATATTTAGAAATAAAATGCGTTTCGAAAAGACATGATTTGAAAATCCATACTAATATAATGCAGTATTTTACTAAACTAAAACTGAAACTACTGAAATCTTATTTGTATAAGGATACTAATTGTACGGTTTCTCGCTTGATCAAAAAAGAAAAGTTTTTGAATGGCATTCCTCACATGTAATCCCACATAATCATTAAATAAATGAAATATCCATGAATGCTGTAATTTCCTGGTGGACATGATACCGAAATCGGTATTGAAGTGGGTTGCGTTCCATTTCCTATAATGGCAACGGAAGATTCAACGCGTAGAGTGGCATGGTGTCAGTTAATTGTGTATTGACTCAAGTGCGCTGATGCTGTTAGTGGTGCGGAAGTTTGCAGAGTAGTTGACGGCATGTCCGTGTTATTTGATCTTGTTTCGAAATTGCGATGTAGTGTTCTTGGATATCATATTCTTGATGGATATCTGAACATTTACCAGACTGTGGCTGCCGAGACAGTAGGGCTGCAGTCTCAAAACCGGTTGGTTGAAATTAACACATAATATGACCACACCAAAAACTATTGGTGAAGGTTTTTGATCGATTCTGAAAGAAAGACCTAGGAACACTGTCTTGTAATTTTTAACCTTGCTGAGGTGACAACTGAGATGGCACCATGTGCGATTTATACAGATTTTTGAAAATCAACAATTTAGAGTACACCGGTCCTCATTACATGGCGGATGATTTTGGGGACAAGGATGATCCTATTTGGTGAAGGTTTGGGATCCATTCTAAAAGAAAGACCTGGGAACACTGTCTGGTAATTTTGAACCTTGTTGGTGACAACTGAGATGGCACCATGTGCGATTTATGCAGATTTTCAAAAATCAACAATTTAGCGTACACCGGTCCTCATTACATGATGGATGATTTTGGGGGCAAGGAAGTTCAAAATCGGAAACCTTTCGGTTTCGAACCCGCTGCAATCTCAAAGTGGAGCTCCTAACTACAACTATATGGTAATAAGTATGTTACTCGAACCGTCGGCGTCTCATTACCGGAAATTTATGGTTCGAATATCGATTTAAGACTTCAGCAAAATCGAAGGGGTGGGTGGAAAAACCAGACAACTCCACTTTTCAAAATTGTTCAGGAAGAATATACCTTCTTCTATCATATACAGGTTTGAATTTTTGCGAGTTTTTTTTAATTTAAAAGAACTTTTGACTGTTTGGAGTTTTACACATAACACTGTAATTCTGTTGCCAGGGTTACCAATAAAATCCTTGTAGGTACTTCTTAGAAATCATCAGTATGACTGGTAACTTCAAACTGAAAACAATGATCGTTGTATTTAACGAATGCATAACAACTATATATAAATATAGTCTAGATCGAAACTACACCCCTTTAATGGAATTTATGATGTGTAACACTCATATTAGCTAGTTAAACAAACAACACACCAATTATCTGGTTCAACAAACAACACACCTTCAACAAACGAGTTTGGAAAACGACTGGCTGATGCAACACGGAAAGCAATCCAACGAATCGACCAAATGTGGGACTAATTCGTTGCAAAAGAAGACAGCTACTGGAGCAGTACGTTTCCTGTACCGTATTAGGAAACAGTACAGCTCCTTTTTATTTATACATATATAGACATTGATTATAGCAGTATGGTTCTTGAAATATTCTAAAGATGCTTTTTCTTTATAGTAAAGAGTATAAATCAGACAAATGTGGAGCTGCCTGGTTCTTTCACCCACTCCTTCAATTATGAAATGAGGTTTTCCGAATTCGTTTCACAGCATCTGCTCCACTACTTCCACCTATGTGTGGCGATCACTATAACACAATAAATTTGCCGTGGTCCAAATACCATCAGCTACATTGGGTGAAAGATCAAATTGTGTCTGTCATCTGACCACCGTTGCAAGGCAATGGTTCCTTATCTATTATTTTAATTAGACCATGAAACACCGTCCACACCTAATTGTGTAGCACTAGTGCGACGTTAATTCGACTAACTAACCTGAACCGTAATTAATTACCCTTCTGCAGCTTAAATACTCTCTAATAGTGCTGGTTATAAGCCGAATGCACTGCATCAGCCGACCAGCGCTTAGTCGATTTTACGAAACGAAGCTAATAATTTACTCAAAGAAGATTACGTTTGACTTGATTCAAGTTACACGTTTCTTAAAGGAATGCGAGTTATTTTTAAATTGTTTTAAAAAAAATTATTTTGATTCCTTTCTTGAACGTTTTAAAGCAAAAACACTTCTGGATCCTCGGAAAGATTTACGACTGTTGTTAACTCTACACTTGTGTTATTTCCCAGAAAGCGGGCCTCTAAATCCCCTTTTTAAGAAAATAAAACGCAAAAAAATATATATAAAAAATACCGAGTACATAATTCTTGTGAAATAAAACAACTCACTTTCCTTTAAGGACCGACAGTATAAAAATAAATTTATCCCATCCCTCTCCTCCTCATCTCAGGACGAATTTCCTATTATTTCAGTTCAGTTCTCTCCTTCCCCCCATTTGACTTTTTTCATCTGCTGGGTTCCTGGGAAACAACAAAAGAAGTTGAGTAGCTGGAGTCCGAACCCACGAAAATACAATATAAATAAAGACGCAAGGGAAGTCGCAAATGCGGTAGCGCATGCCGCTTGCGAAATGAAATATAAGAAGTAAAAATGCTGCAGGAGAAATAATGGATCAAAGGTTTTCTTCCAATCACGTCTAATAAAGAGAAACATATGTCTATCTTAATTAGTTAAATAAATTTCATATACATATATATGTAACTGTTTGATTCAAACTCTTAAAATCAGGCGATTTAAAACATTGTTTATTATGTTCGCGGTGGTTTCATAACAAACACTGGATGTGGACTAAATCCCCAGCTTGTTAAGGTGGCTGGGGAAAAATCGTTTTGGCAGGGGCGATAGCTCTCAATGTCGTGTTGGAAGGACGACTTTTCTTACAATAGGAGGCGTATAACTGTATGACGGAAGAATCGTTAATAATCTTTTTTAAAGTACACATATTTGGGGTGAGGCAATTGAGGTGTGAAATACCAACCGAAGGCGATATGTGGTGAATTGCCAAACTTCACCTGCACGAAGCCATGGAAGCCGTGTAAGCCGATAATCCCATTTACAACACATGTATGCGATATACGTTTCTGAATGTTTGGCTCGTCCTCACCCAAACGTATAGATCTTATAATTTGTAAATATATCTTATATTTCTTTACTTGTTAATTTTTTATGAATTTTTAACTGTATTTAACCATTTTTTCTGCTGAAAAGAAACATTGCTTTTATTTTATTAAGGTATTTACTTTAAAGTGCTGAAATTGAAAACAAATGAAACACATTTTTCGTCTTGTTAAATATTTTTAAAGAAGACAATGTAGTAATAAATTAATAAACTGTCAATTTGCTTTTTCTATCAGAGGATAAATTGTGAAATCCTGTCATTTGGTATTTTTATTGTAACCGACATTATTATAATTTAAATGTACCTAAACTGTTTCTCTGGGGAGAAAAGGATCTTTAAAAAGTAAATTATTACCTTCGAAATCACCTAGAGATATTTCAAAATAGCAGCATTGAATTCATTTAAGTTTTGTCCTCAAAGTCATAATATATTTTTTTTAATCATGATGGCTAATGACAAAGAACTTTCAAATTGTTACTCCCAATTTTAAGTGTATAATAAGAAGACATAACATGACCGTGAAGTTCAAAACTACCATTGTTCACCCCGTTTCACGGTAATTAAAACATTTTCAGTAATGCTGGGAAACTGCACTCTCAAAAATACCACTGTATTTTTTAGAGTAATGCGTCCGTCAAGACTGTTTACGACAATTTCGATAATCGTTTTATCAGTGAATCCCGTTACTTTAAAAAAACAAGAATCCTCATTTTTTGAAAAAAAATAATTTACTCTGATTCCTTTTCTTTGGTATCAGCTCATTCGGTTTTAATATGTAAATGGACAGAAACATGGACGAGCCTTTCTGGCTCGATCGATAGGGCGCGTAAATTGGTAAATAGCTATTTCTAGATCGAAATGTGTAGTCAGTTTTCATTTGAAAATGCCCTTATTTTTGAAGAATCAAATTTAGAAAATGAATCGACGAAATGAATATACTTAGCTTAACGAAATATGTAATCGAAGCTTTTCGCAGACAACTGTTTCGTCAAAAATGACGAAATTTTCTTCAAACATGAGCATTTATTTTTAGCTGTATGGATAATCCGGGATGATATATCATGCACCTGACAGTATTTTGGTTATTGAAAGTCGGTATACTACAATTTACAATAACAAATATAGTTAAGAAATTGGGTCGACTAGTAAACAAGATGGATTGACCGGTAAACATGATAAATGGAATAGTAAATAAAATAAATGCAAAGAAGATGGATGAACCAATAAGCAAATATCTTTGAAATATAACTTAAAATGCAAGCAAATAATACAAAATGTGACTAACCATTTTCCAAAAACTTTGATTAAAAAACAGTAATTTTAATGAAAACTTTTATATTTTTAAGAATATCCTTATACATTTACTTTGAATCCTTCTAAAACTCATTTATATTTTTTTTTAGTTCAATACCTCTACCCTATTAGGAACATCATCAAGTTTTACTAGACCCTAGAAATCTAGCAATAAAAACATCAGTAATCGGGGTTTAGTGCCTCTAAAAACAAACTACGGGTAGCGCTCCGTCATATATGCCGTAGTCCCATGCTCCGCCTAACGCCTTAGGGAAGCAAATTAGAACGGTCTTGTCGCCGCAGTTTGACTTTGACGCAATAAAACGTTGCCTGTGGACGTCCATAATTAAACTTGCTTCAAGGAGTGGGGGATGTTAAAGTTCTTCATAGCCGCGGCAAAGTTTTCTAATCACTCTGTTTTCTTCTGTGGGAGATAAGGGGGAAAAAGGATTGATGGAAAGGAGGACTGCAGTGGCGTGTAATTTGAAAAAAAGTGAAAGGGAAATTAGGGGGAATGTTTTTTTTTATTTTACAGGGTGGTCACAAATGGTTAGGGGATTGTCATTGCTAAGTTGGTTAACTGCACAATATAAAATTCTATGTTTATTATGTTTTAGATAATTTGGTTGTTTCTATTAAAGCTAAGTGATTTGTTTAAAAGATAGTTTGGAAATAATGATATTTTATTATACGAATACAGCGAAATGACAGCCAACCAATAGTCATCGCCAAACAATTTGTGACTATCCTCCATTTCAGGAAGGTCAGATGTGGATTTTCTAAACTATTCAATTGAATTGTCATATCTTTAATTTTCAATGTTAAACTGTACAATAAACTAGTTTATATATGTATATTTACAAATATATATATATATATATATATATATATATATATATATATATATATATATATATATATATATATATATATATATAGGTAAGTTTGCATCGTAGTGGTTTGTAGATCGTATACAATGGTTTACAACATAAAAATTTTACAGAGGCGGATTGGTAAACATTATTTTTTTGGTGATATAAATATTTTCGTCTGAATGCGTCGTAATTTGAACAGATTAAGCATTTATGATTCATGGTATCATTTTTTGTTACGTTACACAATTAAGAAGGGTTGTTAAAAAAAATCAAAGACAACTTCTTTAAAAATATTCATGATCCAGTACAACGATTTGTATAATAATAATTTTATAATGGTATCTATATTTGAAATTAAGTAGCCTTTGTTTAAATGTAATTTTTTTTGTATTTGTAATGGGATTATGTATTGAAAATGTGTGATATATTTATATTGTTCATTGAAGCAAGATAAATTTGAGTTGTATTTACACTTAACAAAATAATAAAGTTGATTAATTAAAAACCTTTAATTAAATTAGGATAATTTATATTTTTTGAAGCACAGTAGTATTTTTATGTAAATACAGTGGAATATGTTACAAACATACCGGTTTTATATGTTTATTAAAAAAATATGTTGAAATTGTTTGATTTTTTTTTTAAACTTGTAGGTTTTATAAATTACACCCTTAATTTCATTTTAGTTTATTGAATAACAGAAAATTAAAACGTTTCTTAAATTTAAAATATTCGTGAACTGTATACATATATTTAGTAAACGTTGCGTAAAGGAGCATTTGTAGTTGTAAACTTTGATTTTAAAAATTGCCAACTGTTAATAAATAAAGGCTACGACATGCAAGTAGGAAATTGCATTATATCGTTTTAATTAACAGCAACACTTAAATGCACTCCAATTTGCATTTCTGAATCACGGTTTTCGATTGAAAAGCGATACTTGACGAATTACTACAAGTGAACCCTTGTTGTGAAACACTAGTTTAGCTGGCAGCAACTAATTAAATGCCGGACTTCTAATCTGGATTGATCACAAGCTACTATATAAGACGGCTAGTCTAAGGAATTTCTTACGTTTTTGTGATCAAATTATCATTAATTGGCAAGTTTTTAGAAATTAATATCTGATAATAAAATTTGGGAGTTCGACATTTTAGTAAATTGAATTGAACTTAAAATAATTACCAACTTTCTTAAAAAAATTATATTTATACAATTTGAAATCAATTTTATTTCAAAGGAATACACTATTATACACATGATATGCGCAAAACCAATATAAAACCTTTTTCACTGCAAAAAAAATGCTTAAATATCAGTTGTTTAGAAGATGGTTTTCGACATTATTTGATGTCGATTGCTGAAATGGAGACTGAGTTATTACAACTCAATTACCTTACTTCCCATTATTTTGGCACAATCGCTGCAAGTTACGTTTGTCTTGAACGGGGTTTTTTCATTCACTTCTTTGGCACTCTTCCCTCCTTCCTATTTTGGACTTTTCTTTCCTCCCTATTTCCCCTCACGGGCATCTTTCTAAATTATTACTCCAGTTTTGGCAAAGTATCCTTCAAATTGACTATTTTTTTTAAAAAAATGAGTTACAATTTTTTAAACATATTATCAAACCGTAAAAAATGTACACAGGAGTACCTGAAAAGAATCGTTTTGCTTTGAGTACAATTCCATCGTAAATGAGCGATGACGTACTCAAATTTAAGTAATCCTACTTTCTCATAAATAAGTAGTGTGATTTTATATTGCTAATCTAAGTCATCTGACAATACGATCTGACAAACTTAATTTATGTGTTCAGAAGATGGTTTTTTACATAATTTGATGTCGATTGTTAAATGGAAAAGGAGTTATTACAACTCAATTATCATACTTCCCATTCTTTTCGTACAAGTTTTTAACAATTCTTCTGTTTATAACTTTTTCACGTCACCCTGGTAACAGATAAGGACCTGGTCTGCGATGCCTTGGAATTTGGGATCAATTTCCGGTACGTCCTGGTTGTAATTGTTGATATGTATTGAAAGTGGTTTATGAAGGTAGCATATGCATGTCAGCATCAGCTCCTTTTATTCATTGCACTCCATTTTGAGTACATGTATTTTTAAAAATCCAAACTTATTTTTTCTTAGGAGCAATTATAAGCATTGAATGTAATAAAAAATGAGTACATGTTGCTAGTTTTTGAATACCTATTTTAAACAGCGTGAGATATAAACGATATTCGATTACCCTCATGTTTGGAATATCTTCGGAAAACAACTATTGGATAAACTATACGTTCTTACTTTTCATCCACTGAAATTGCTCCGTGACCGCAACCGATCCCTTCTTTTAGAACAAAAGAACACTTGGATACGGTTGCATTCCGCATCGGAATAGAGACACAGACAATCCCCCCAAAAACTTCGACAACAGGTCTTTGTTTCCGCATTATTATTGTCCGCAAAAGAAGATACCCAGACAGGAAATGAACTCCTGAGGAGAGAAGAATGCGGAGAGGAAATGAAAACACAGTGCAGCCTTTTTTTTCGCCGGGAAAATCGCGTGTAGCACGCGGGAGTTTTCATTTTATAAAATGGGATTTTCCTATTTTTTTTTCTCCCCCCCCTTTTTATATATTTCGCGACTTTCTCTGCCCCTCATACAATGGAGACCACTTTCTTGAAGTAAACAGCAATGGTTATGTAAAGGGGGATACAGAAATGGGATTCCTGGCCCAGAATTGGACGGAAATTGATGTGGATAACGTATTTTATTTTTTTTTAGTGCGGGAGGGGGGCTTGACTTTTTTTTGCAAACGATAGCAAGATCTGGCAACTGCTAAATTCAGTTTAAATTGTCTAAAAATGCTAGGTTTTGTAATATTTTTTGCACCTCGTAATTCGAAGTATATAAGACATTTTCTTTAAACTTCGAATTTTTTGAGTATTTTTGTATGTGTGTGGGGGGGGGGGGGTAGTTTCTTTTTTTAGGGAAGGGACGATAGCATGCATTTTTACCATTTCTGTATTCGGTTAAATGTTAATAAACGCAATATTTTGTCAAATTTATTTTGCACAGTGTAATCCGAACAATATAAAACATTGTATTCAAACTTAAGATTTTGTACGTAAATTAATAGACACATTAAACGTATTTAATAACACATTTACACTAATATAAAATACATACATTTACATTTAATGAAGTGTTGCAAATATCAATAAACTAAATGGAATAATTAAAAAAAATCCTCTTATTTTTGTGATTTTAAAGAAATAACTAAAGAATTTTTAGGATAAACAATATACTCGAATGAACAATTTACTTACATCAATTTAAAAAGAAACCTACTGTAATACTTTTAAGTATGAATCGTATTGATTTTTCCTATTAAAATGTATTTCCAAACAAAGATATTTATACTTATTTGCCAGACATAAAATGTAAAGAAACGCATATACTTACATTTTTAAAAAATTAAACAGACAGCACAATATAATTTCTTTAATTATTTATATACTTAATATGTACATTATATTTAGATAATATGAATATCTAACAAAATTGAAATATATAAAAAAAAATAAAAAATTAAAATACGAGCTGTTTTCCTTATCAACACATACAAAATATACCGTGCTTTTTTTGTAGTTTAACAACATATATTTATTTGCAGTTACACTTATATATAAGTCATAGATGATGTTGATAAATCAACAGGTGTAAAGTAAAACTTGCAACATAGTTACAATACCTACAGGAAATATTCCTTTAAAAAACAACCATTGCAAACAGATTCAGAAAAGATTCTACTTTTATTTACAAAGAAATACCCATGTCCGTCGACATAAACCACGTCCCTAACCCCTTAAAATGCAAGAAACAAGACGAAATACCCTGCCGGTAATTACACGAAATGCCAAAAAATACTCGCAAATAAAACTGATAAAAGCAACCCTGCGAACGCCACTGGAAATATCGACGCTTATTTTTACGACCCCAGGTCCCTCTACCCCCCGACAACCCTTTTCCTATCTCGGACCATCAAAGTTATTGTCCTGAGCCTTGCTTTCCCGGATCTACAGGGAAATAAGCAGGATGCTAATGACTCTCATTTGCCTCGCCAAAGGAAGAGGTAGATTTCTAAAGTATTTTATAACTTTTCCCTTTCTGCCCTTCGAGTATGGAAATAAAGTTGGTTGAGGTGGAAAATATTTTTACGACTCGGGAAAGGGCTGGAAAGGAAAATGACGCGCGTTTCAAGTCGTTGGGAAGGAGATTTTTGTAGATTCATTTGTCTGGGAGTTTAAATGGAACTTTAAATTTATAATTTTGTGAGTTGGCTTCAAAATGGCGCCAAGTCCAAAAGCAGAATTCATTCACAACAGCATTTAAAGTTTGGTTATACCATTTAGTGGGATAACATCCCTTGTGTTGTTGAGCAACATATCTAACTTGGAGATAAACCGCTTCGCAATATGATATGTACAGCTGCTAAGTAATGGATAATGGTGCAAGTTCAAAATCAGAATTCATTCACAACAGCATTTAAAATTTGGTCATATCATTTAGTGGAATAAGATACATCGTGTTGTTGAGCAACATTTCTAACTAGGACACAAACCGCTTCGCAAGATGATATGTCCAGTTGCCAAGTAATGGATAATGGTGCAAGTCCAAAATCAGAGTTCGTTCATAACATCATTTAAAGTTCGGCTTTAACTTTTAGTGGAATAACATCAATCGTATTATTGAGCAACCTATCTAACTTGGACACAAACCATTTGGCAAAATGATATGTCAAGCTGCCTAAGGATAGATAATGGTGCAAGTCCAAAATCAGAGTTCGTTCATAACAGTATTCAAAGTTTGGATATAACTTTTAGTTGAATAACGTGCATCGTGTTGTTGAGCAAGATATCTACCTAGGACCCAAACCATTTCGCAAAAGGATATGTCCAGCGGCCTAGTAATGGATAATGGTGCAAGTCCAAAATCAGAGTTCTTTCATAACAGGATTTAAAGTTTGGCTATAACTTTTAGCGGAATAACATCCATTGTATTATTGAGCGACCAATCAAACTAGAACTCACACAACTTGGCAAATTATGATATATCAATCTGCCTAGGAACGGATAATGGTGCAAGTTAAAAATCAGAGTTCCTTCATAACACCATTTAAAGTGTGATTATAACTTTTAGTGGAATAACATATATCGTATTATTGGGCAACATATCTAACTAAGACCCAAACTACTTGGGGTAAAATTATATGTCAAGCTGTCTAGTAATGGATAATGGTGCAAGTCCAAAAACAGAGTTTCTTCATAGCGGTATTTAAAGTTTAACTATAACTTTTATTAAAATAACAGATAGATAGATGAATATATAAATTTTTTTTGTAGTGGGAATATCTCATTTACTATGGTTGACTACAAACTTCTACAAAGGCGGATACAAAATTAGGTAAAATAACACAAAGTAAACACAGACTTATGGTACTTCAAATAACTTTTTCCTATATGAGCCCCCTAGTCACAAAACCAGATATATCCATTTTCGTAAATTTTATTTGAGACGCTGTAAAACGATTGACAACAGCGTACTTTTGGATCGAACCGCGTGACTTTGAATTCATTTTTAGACTCGATTTTCTTTTTCTCTCTCAGACACTTTTGGTGAAGTAGTGCTTCGAAAACTTGTAAAAAAATATTTAAAAAAAAAAAAAACGATTTTATGAAAAAGTGGATATATCTGGGTTTGAAACAAAAGGACTCATATGCACTTGTACTAGTGATTTTTCCTTTGAAATGATTTATCCGGAATCAATTTGAACTCCATCTGGGATTTTACCTTGATGTCTACAATTTGCTTTGTCATTTCGTGGAGGATTTTAGCTTTAGGACCAAATAATAGTCGGCAGGTCTGGGAAATAGAGTGGGTGTATTGACATTTATATACGTGCTGAATTAATATCAAGATGTAGCTTTCATGACCGGCTCTAGCCCTTATTCTAGTGTTTGCATCTAATATGATCTCAGTTGTTTAATTTTGCCAATATATCCATTTTGATTAATTGTTCTTTCTGGTGGTAAAAAAATTTCAGTGACAACATTATTTGAAAGTAATGGAATTTGCCCATTATTTTATGGGTTTATTCCAATATAACCATGAATATATTTTTTTTTATTACATATACTATATTATATTTCAGAGGTATTGAAATCCGTAAATATATATTTACATTTGTTGCAATTATAGATGTGATTTCTTACTTGCCAATGGTTTTAATGGAAACTTGATTTCATGTTTCTTCCTTTTATTGAGTATGTAAAGCCTTCTTTTGAATATGATATTTTAATTTTAGATGAGGAAACCTAATTATTAAATATTTTGACATATTAATTAAAATGAATGGTTTGTTTCAGTAGACTGGTAGTGGACTATATTGTTTTAAAAAAAGACTTTGTTGCAGATTATACGACAATTTAAGATCTTAATAAATAATATAAAGTATAAATCTGTAACAACTATTTAATAAATTAAAACATATTAAATCTATAATAATTAAAATGCGACAGTCACTATATATTAACAATTCTTTCTCTTTTGATCGAGCATTTACTTTAGATGGATGGTTATAATTTCGGCGGGATAAAGTCCCGGGATCGATTCCGGGTATTGAATATGTTATTCTAATTTGAGATGAATAAACCTAATTATTAGTTAATTTTACATACATCTTAAAATTAGTGGTTTATTTCTGTAGGTACGTATTGAAATATGTTAGTTAAAAAAAAAGATTTGGTCAACGAATATTGGAAAATATTACGAAAACCTAAGGTCTCAAATAAATAACACAACATTTAAAGCAAATAGTAGATAATTATTAAATAAAGAAATAATAAAAGTATTTATGTTAAATATAATGGGGACGCCACTTCAAATTCCTGATGATTTCTCTTGGGATTGAGTAATTACTTTAACTTGACGGTTTCGGGTTCGATTCCCGGTGACTGTCAAAGCATCTTGCTCCTCCAAAAGATAAAATATTACATGTTATTTATAAGACAAATGCAAGTTTTTTTGTTGGATGATATTTTACTCCAGTTAATATAAATTGTAATTGGCTGCTACATTTATTAATTGTACAATGTATAAATGTAAATTATATTTATTAATTGTACAATGTATAAATGTAAATTATGTTTATTAATTGTACAATGTATAAATGTAAAGTATATTTATTAATTGTACAATGTATAAATATAAATTATATTTATTAATTGTGCAATGTATAAATGTAAATTATATTTATTAATTGTACAATGTATAAATGTAAATTATATTTATTAATTGTACAATAAAATTGTTCATTGTACATTACAATCACTTTTATGTTTAGAACCAACAACGTATTATAAAATCATTTAATAAAATAAATCTTCAAAGGGAAAAATAAATCTGTGTAAGCAAATACATAAATCTAAGCGTTACCTTTTTACTCTACTTTCACTCCAATTATCCTTTAAAAAATGTATTTTCTTAAAATTTTATTTAAAAAAAATGTTTTTTTTACTAGAACCCATTTTTACTTAAAAACCATACATTCATCGATTGAGAACTTACTGGAAATTTCCACTTTAAAAAAGAAATATATGTTTCCAAAAAAAATATTTTTCAAAGGAAGAAATCCCCCTAAGATCACTTATACTGTTTCAACGAATGAAAAAATTACCAAAAAATAGGAAACAATGTTTAAATAACCAAACACAACAACAAAAGTGAAACAATGAACAAAAGAACAACCCGTGATTACTATTACGCTGTGGAAGGAAGCATCCTTCCTAAAAAAGTGCTACATACACTTTTTCTCTCCTCAAAGTTTCGCTATGGTTATTTTTTTTTTGCCCGGGCATTTTTCTTTTGTTACTCCCAGAGTATTAAGCAGTGAAACCGTCGACTAATGACAATACGCCCTGCTGCATCCCGCTGCAAGTTACTTTTTGCCTTGAACGGGGTTTTTTCATCCACTTCTTTGGCACTCTTTCCTCCTTCCTTTTTTGGACTTTTCTTTCCTCCCTGTTTCCCCTCACGGGCATCTTCCCGAATTATCACTTCAGTTTTGGCGAAGTATCTCTCAAATTGGCTTTTTTTTTTTAAATGAGTCGCAATTTTTGAAACATATTATCAAACGAGAAAAAGAAGGTACTTAAACAGGAGTACCTGGAAAGACTCGTTTTTCTTTCTGTACAATTGCATCGTAAATGAGCGATGACGTTCTCCAAAATGATCAGTGTTATTTAATATTGCTAATCTAAAGTCGCCTGAAATGCAATCTGACAAACTTAAAATAGGTGTTCAGAAGATGGTTTTCCACATTTGGTGTCGATTGTTTAAATGGAAACTGAGTTATTACAACTCAATTAGCTTACTTCTAATTCTTTTGTCACACCTTTTTAACATTTCTTCTGTTTATAACTTCTTCACGTCGCCCTGGTAGTACAACAAATAAGGCACTGAACTGTGATGTCAGAGAATCTGGGTTCGATTCCCGGTATGCCTTGGTTGTAATTCTTGATATTATTTGTTGATATTTTTTTATCCTATCTAGGCAAACAACTGCTCTTTTTTTACTAATTTTTGAGTACATGTCTTTTCAAAACTTATACTAATGCATTCGGATCTATGATAAACATTGAATGTAATCAAAAAAGTGTAAAGTTTACTTGTTTTTGAGTACCAATTTTAATAGTGCATACAAATAGAATGGAATTAGGGTCAATAGGTATTTTTTGTGATTCCTGTGGTCGTCAAATGTCACTAAATTATGGAACGGAAATAGAGCCGTCTGCTTTCAAATCCAGAATCATCCAAATTTTGCGTAAAATCGTTCTTTTTTGAATATTTTTTTACATGTTATCAATGTACTACATCATATTACAAAATTTTATTGATCAAAAATGTATGTAATTCAGTATAAAAATACCTTTATAAGGCGTATTGACTAAATAACTATTCAAGGATAGAACATAAACATCTTTAATCACATATGCCTAACATACAATAATCTCGGGGAGGAACGAAACCTTAAATACGCATCACCGTAAGAGGCAGTTACATGACTGAAGCTTTCCCGTGCAGCCGGAAAGACATAAATATGTAGAGGGCGTTACAATCGTAATAACGGGAACAATATATAGACACGTAACGGGAACATGAAAATATATACAGGTGACGGGGACATGATAATAGGACAAACATATAAGATAATAACATAAATGAATAACGCTGGTTACATCCTCCCCCTCTGGCTCCGACGTAGTCCCGACGAGGGGCCAGCACCAGTTCTTTTGGGTAAGTTTGGTGGCCGTCCTCGCTTTCGCAACGGATTGCAAGGACGTTCGATGGGGTCCTGGGTGTAGGCCTTCAGGGCAGAAGTGTGGTACACGCCCAGGGACACTTGGGGATTGTCCAGGCTGGCAATTTCGAATGTGGATGGTGATCTTTGTGTACGGATGACATAGGGTCCATCTCGTCTTGGCATAAACCTTTTGGATTGCCCAGTGGCAGCTTTGCTGACGGGATGCAGGGTCATATACACTTTATCACCTGGAACGTATTGAGGAGTAGCACAGGGCGACTCACATCCTTCGATTATTTTCTTTTGCAAGAGGTCGTCCAGTTCTTTCTTCAATATTTCCTTCTTCGCAGGAGAAACTCTGTATGGTGGATAAGCGACTGGAGCATGCGTTTCCGTATTAATGCGGTGCTCTATGAAAGTCGTGCTCTCTCCCCCTGGTTTGAAGCTTTCCTTGAAATCCTGAAGCAAATTATTGACCTGGAGCCTTTGCTCGATGTTCAAGCTCTCGCCTTCTTCTTCACGGAGATTACAGCTGTTGATGGGAAGAGTTTCGACAGGTTGCTGAGACGTCGATGTGATGTCATTCCCAAAATAAACCTTTCGGCGAGGGTTGTCACAAAAGTTCCACCTTTTGTTTCTTATGTCGAGAACAATTTCCGACTTTTCTAGGAAGTCTGTTCCTAAGAGAGTTCGATTTCCTTTTGCATTTGGAAGGGCAAGGAGATCCAGAATGATTGTTTTGTTTTCAATCTCAATGGACACCGTGGCTGTGCAAGCCTCTTCAGTAGTTTGGTAACCGTTTGCCAAAGTCATGGTTACTGAAGTCTCCTGGAACTCCACTCCTTTTCTCTTCAGCAGGTTGTAGAGGATCTCACCAGCGACTGATCTGCTGGCACCTGTGTCTGCACAAACTCTGGCTCGTACACCGGATATGCACACATCAATCAGTGCAATAGGGGACATCTTGGAATGGCAAGTGTACATGGTAAGTGAATTTGCAGGGAAATTCTCATTTCTCGCCGTTGGAGAGCATGTCGGACACTTTGCCTTTATGAAACCAGGTCTGGAACATCCATAGCAGTATATGGCAGGCTTGTTCTCTGGATTAGGATTTCTTTCATTTTGCCTTGGCTTTGGATTCTGCGCCACTTTTCTGAAGTTTCCAGTATTAAATCTTGGACTGGACCACTTCTTGGTATTCGACGTAGAGTCATTTCTGTTGTTTGGACGAACCGTCTCGTAGTCATCTAGCTTTTGTACTAGATCTGTAGAAGTCTTTATTTGTGTCCAGTCATCGATGAAGTGCTCTTTGACTTCTTGTGGAACACGGCGTTTAATCTGGTCTGTAACCATCAGATCAGACAATTCTTCAAAAGTTGTTATCTCGAGACCTGTAATCCAACCTTGAAAGTAATTCCTGAGTTCATAGGCGAAATCTGTCCAAGTGCCTTCTTGACATTTCGAATTTTTTGTGAACAATTGACGAAATTTCTCTGGAGTGAGTTTATAGCGCTTTAGAAGCAGCTGTTTCACTTTTTCATAATCTTGTGCAACTTCTTCGACTTCTCTTGCAATGATCTGAGCAATATCATATGGCAGCAGACCAATCAGATGAGAGGCCCAGAAAGTCCTTGGAATCTCAGCTCTGTGAGCTTGTCGCTCGAAGAGAACGAGGTATAAGCTGATGTCATTCGTTACTGGATCGAATCTCTGGATCAGCGTCTGCAAGTCCAATCTTGGTTTGGCTGCTTGAAAACCATCGTTCTGGGTAAGAGGAACTTGGGATCGTGTTGCCTCATCCTGGAGTTTCAGCTTCTGAAGTTGGAATTCGTAATCGTCTTTTCTTTTCCGCTCTTCGTACTCCAGTTCCAATCTTCTTTTTCTTTCTTCAGCTTCAAAGTCTTCTTTCCTTTTCTTATCTTCAAGGTCTTCCTTCCTTTTCTTATCTTCAAGGTCTTCCTTCCTTTTCTTATTTTCAAGGTCTTCCTTCCTTTTCTTATCTTCAATTTCAAGGTCTTCCTCTTTTATTCTTTCAGCGATTATCTCTTCAAACCTTGCTTGGACAAACTCTAAATCGTCCTTATATGCTTCACTCTCTTGAATTCTCGTCTTCAGTTGAATAACTTTGAGATTATCAATACCATCCAAGTCCAGGTCAATTGCAAGCCGGACCAGGTCAATCTTCTTTCCTCGTGCGAGAAAAGCCATCGTGGGATTTCAGTCTAGTTCTTTGTGAGTTCAGAATATGGCAGTAGATAACAGGCACACAAAATAATTACCTCAAAGTCCTAGAGCTATTTCACAGTTCAA
This sequence comes from Troglohyphantes excavatus, assembly GCA_963932185.1. NCBI lineage: Eukaryota > Metazoa > Arthropoda > Arachnida > Araneae > Linyphiidae > Troglohyphantes > Troglohyphantes excavatus. The sequence continues at coordinate 10,158,891 of OZ010668.1, forward strand.
TGCACTTAAACTCACTACAATTACCCTACCATGAAATATTAGCACTCAAATAGTCTATAATTATTTTTCAGAAAACCAATTAATATCAGTTAAAATAATATTAAATCATTTAAACTATTATAAATTTATTGTAAACCATTATAAAATCATTCCAACTATTCATTTATTCAAGCAAATAACACTATGCAGTATTAAATCTTTTCAAGTGTAGATCACACTGTATAACACCCGATCTCTAGTTAAAATGCTCTATTTCTATGGTACCATTTCAATATTAGATTACCAGAATACCAAAATATATTTTAACATGATTGAACAAATTTATTTATAAGAAGAATCACTTTTGTTTAAATTATTTAGAAATTTATGAAGTACTTAAATATAAAATCAAAACAATAGCATTAACAAACTTCCATTTCATAACGAATCAATTCAAGTGTTCTTTCAAAATAAATTTTAAAAACAACATTAAATTTTATAATATAATCAATTATCCAACTGATCAAAATAACTAATAATTAGTTAATGCCAAAATTAAATTAAATAAGCACTATCACAAATAAAACTTCCTGCCAATATAAAATCTACTACTCTGAATCACACTAAGAACATTTATTTCTTATGTTTGCACGTCAAACCACATTCTTTTATTTTTCCCGAAAGAGAACAAAATAAAATAAATAAAACCCACAATCAGAATTTTCAAGGCCAGCAATAATTTCAAATAAATGAGAAATAAAACACTATCAGTTATGTGGAGAGGAGGGGGAAAAATTGCTTTTCTTTTTATCTCCGTGTGTACGAATTTTGAATTCGTAATGCTACCAAATACGATTCGCACAATCAGTATTTACAGAACCAAGGTGGTTCTTAGTTTGAAATTCAGTGCCAAAACACAGCAAACCAACACAGCAAGCATTGCGGTTTAATTTCAAAAGACTAGTTAAAATTAAATCATTAGAGATAACACTCCAAACGAGACACAGCATACGTGTTATGCAAAATTGTCTCCTCACAGTAAACAGGATGTATACTGAAAAACGAAACTTTGCGTTTCGAAACTGAAACTTTGCGTTTCGAAACTGAAACTTTGCGTTTCAAAACTTTAACCTAGCCTACAAATTAAAAAACTTGTAACACTGAACAGAAAACAAAATAACACTTATCTTAAACATCCGATGATATTCCTTCTTGATTGAAGAACACAATATCCTTCGTTCTTGCAACGAATTTCAAAATGGCGGCTCTAGCCATTTTCATCAATCGGAACGAAAAATCTGAAAAGCGAGCCATGCAATTGCTGTTCTTACGGTGTTGCGCCGCGTTGGGGAGCCATTTATAAGGCGTATTGACTAAATAACTATTCAAGGATAGAACATAAACATCTTTAATCACATATGCCTAACATACAATAATCTCGGGGAGGAACGAAACCTTAAATACGCATCACCGTAAGAGGCAGTTACATGACTGAAGCTTTCCCGTGCAGCGGGAAAGACATAAATATGTAGAGGGCGTTACAATCGTAATAACGGGAACAATATATAGACACGTAACGGGAACATGAAAATATATACAGGTGACGGGGACATGATAATAGGACAAACATATAAGATAATAACATAAATGAATAACGCTGGTTACACCTTCAAATTCATGGTTTTAAAACCAAAAGTACCCGCTATCATTCGTGTTTGCTGTCTCCTGTAACATAATGAAAATGGATGTATCTGATTTTGAAACAAGACGACTCAATACTCAGTTTTGTAAGTGACATCCTCCTATAAAAACAGTGGAGTTAGTCACTTCATTTTTAATTAAGGATTCTCTTAAATTATTTCTTAAGGGGACACAGTACCGTAAAAATTATCAAAACATCGATTTTTTTTATTAGCTTAAATTACCTTTCCAATATTTCTATACATGTATGAAAATTTTCAGTGTTTAATTTAAAATATTTAAGAAGTTATTTGCATTTATATTGGGTGACAGCAGGCTAAATGTGCTTACAAAGCTGAAGAATTAAATTTTTTTTTTTTTTTTTTTTAAATTTTTTTTTAAACTTTTAAATGGTGAGTTCTTAAATGTACTTTCATGTAAATGAATAGAAAACTCCAAAATTAAACAGAAAGAGCTTGTACTTATGGAGTTATATATATTTTAATGTTATATTAAAAAATGTATTGAAGTTTAAGTTGAAAGACAGTTCTTTCAAAATTAAAAAAATGACCAAGTATAAAAGTATTTGTTAATAAATATACTTATAATGATGCAAAGTATGATATATTTTGATAACAGTATGATACATTTACCATAAATACCTTTTTTTTACATTTGAAAACTTTAAATCACTTTTTCTCAGTGTTCATTTTTAACGCATTTTACTGCATATGAAATGCTAAGGCTTTTTTTGTAATAGAGATAGAGATTCAATTTTTTTAATGAATATTATCAGATATGTGTTTGACATAATTGGGTATGGAATAAGCCCTAGGATACATAGTTTTATTTTTAAAAATAATTCAAACAGAAAATTTTAAATTTTTCAGGTTTTTTTGGCTTTTGAGAAGAAAAAAAATTATATAAAAGCTAATTTTAGTACTATTTAATATTCAATACCCAGTTTTGTTTATTATATTTCAAGGAATACAAAAACAAAATTTAGTGATAAAAAATTAAAAACTAAAAAAGTAGTTGGAAATTTAAAAAACAGCAAAAAAATTTAAAAAAATTTAATTTTGAATTTATTAAAAAACTTTTATGAATTTTTTTTAACAATTTTGTCATTAATTATATATTAAAGTATTTTGCAATCAAAAAATAAAAATATATAGTGAAAATAAAAAAAAAATGTGAAAGGGTGCCGTGTCCCCTTAAAGAACTATTGCATGCGAATGGAAAATAGAAGCATATGGGATATGTTATAATCATAATAGCTTGGACACTTACTGATAAATATTACTCAAAATTAGGTTTTAACCTCGATTTATTGTTTATATCATACTAACAATTAAACAAATAAAATTATAATTTTTTTAAGGATATACATTTTTATTTAAAAAATAATTCAACTCTGTGACACTAAAAATATATTTACATTTTCAATATTACTTTCATTTCTCAGTTGATTTAACACAAAATAAATTAAAATCCCAAACCCATCTCAATTTGGCGATTTTTTTCCCTTCAGCTTGGCGATTCCAGACTTTCAATCCTAGCAGCCCTTATCCTGAATAGGGTGATACTGTAACGTCTTTTCACGCTTTGGTGGCTCATACTTGGCTTTTTCTTAACTCTTCCTCTAAAAAGACAATCTTCAATTAGATAGTGCTTATTAAATATCCAGTTGTGGCGGTGGGGTCTTATTTTCTTTGGGGAGATCAACCCCTCCCCCCCTCATTCCCCCCCCCTCAGTCGGTCTAATTAGTTTTTGGTTTTAATGATGTGTGAAGTTCGTAAGGGAATGAATATATAAGTGGGTTGCAGCTAATGAAGTTGATGGGGGTGTAAATATTGGATGAAGCTATTGAAAGGATTTATTTTTGGAATGCTTCTTGGCGAAAAAATATATTTTGATATTTTTGTCTGGAATAGAATCTTAGAATCTCTCCATTAAGGATAAAATCTTTTTAATGGAGTAATGTTTATTGACATTGGTTGCATTGTTTTTAGATCACACGTAAAATAATAAAAGTTATAAATCTATTGGAAAATTGATATGATTTTAAATGATTTGCATTGTTTATATATTACTTATAATTATATGATTATTTGATTTTGAATGTCTTAAACGTGTTTGGGGTCATTGGAAAATAAAGTAAAAATTGTTTATACATATATTTTGCATCAAAATTTTTGAAATAAATATCACAATAAAAATTATAAAATACATATTATAACGACAATTTATGAAATGCATATTATAATATTTTCATTAAGTTAATTAATTTTCTAAATGGAGTAATGTTTATTGACACAAATGGTTGCATTGTTTTTAGATCACACATAAAATAATAAAAGTTATAAAATTATTGGAACATTTATTTGAGTTTAAATGATTTATATTGTTTATATTATTTAAAATAAATTGATGGTTTTGATTTTGAATGTCTTAAACGTGTTTGGGGGTTATTGGAAAATAAAACATAAATAAATGTTTATACATATAGTTTGTATAAAAAAATTTAAATAAATATTATGATGAAATTTTTTGAAATGCATATTATAAAATTAAAAGTATTATATAAATATATCTCCATTAAGGGATATTAAAGGATATTATCTTCTTAATGGAGTAATGTTCATTGGCAGTAATGGTTACATTATTTTTAGATCACACATAAAATAATAAAAGTTATAAAACTATTGGAAAAATGGTATTAAATGTTTTAAAATTATTTTTATTGTTTATATTATTTATTATTAATTTATTGTTTTAATTTTGAATTTCTTAAATCGGTTTTATGCCGTTGACAAATAAAGCATAAATAAATGTTTATACATATATTGTATTAAAATTTATGAAATAAATATTATAAAGAAAATTTATGACATTAATATTATAATAAAACAATTTCAAATACATATTATAAAATTGAAATTTTGATATTAGAATATCTCCGTTAAGGGGTAGTATATTATTAATGGACTAATGTTCATTGAATAAATGATTTCGTTGTTTTTAGATCACACATAAAATATTAAAAGTTATTAAAATGTCGGTTAATCGATTTTGTTTTTCAATTACTTGTATAGTTTATAATTAATTGTTTCAACTGTAAATGCCTTAAACGGGTTTAGTGCCATTAACAAAAAAATTATATTATTTAAAATTGCCAAATCAGCTTCTGTTAAATTCACCTGAAAAAAGCGACCTGGCAAACTTAAAATATTTGTTCACAAGATGGTTTTCCGCATTATTTGATGTCGATTGATGAAATGGACAATGAAATATTACAGCCCAATTACCTTACTTTCCAAAGTTTTGACATACTTTTTAACATTACTTCCTTTACTTCGCGTCTCCCCGATAGTACAACGGATGAGGCGCTAGACTTTGGTGCGGACGACATCAGGTAGACGAATTGGGTTTATTCGACACAAGTCCTGGTTGTATTTGTTGAAACTTATCGAAATCGATTTATGAAGGCAGCTTATGTAGGCAAGCAACTGCTCTTTTTATTAATTTTACTCACTTTTGAATACATGTCTTTTTCAAAAATGAAAATGATGTATTCTGAGTAATGATAAGCATCGAATATAATCAAAAATGAGTTCATTTTTACCTATTTTTAACAGTTAAGTTTTCCTTGAAAAATTAGCCTTTCAAAATGAAGAGTGCAGCCGGGCAATCGATGAAAAACGAGATTTCCCGTTGAGGTACCGTACAGAAATAAACCACATCTAAAAATACCTTTTTTCTTTCCAAGTGCAGGCCCATTCCCCAAATTAAATATCAATAGCCCCCGTTGTAAGCATCAATTTCTTCGCTAAAAATTGCCGTCTAGAGGGTATACGGAAGTGGGCCGCGATGCGTGAAGAATTAGATTGCAAAACGGTAGAAGATGTATGGTATAGGTAGTGGGAGAGATTGGAACCGCCACTCACATTTTATGACAGGTTTTTCATTAAATTCCGTCTTTCAAAAAACTTTAATTCATGCAGTCCGTAGGTCGTTAATCATTCTAGAGTTTCGAATCTAATACAAGGGTAAAAAGTACGGACATAATAACAAATATCCGTCGTATGAGGACAAGTTGCAGATGTTATTGCATTTTAATAATGTTAATTACAATTCACTGGAGAAAGAATTTTTGTTATTTAATATTTTAATTTTTTTTGATAATTTGTAAAGCATTTTATTACTTATGTTTCGGATTTCATCTTAAATGCTCTTGTTACTTGAAATATAGAATCGGATAATAACTTTTACGGTGCAGTGGCTTATTTTAGTAATTAATGAAGTATCCTTACTAAGCATTTATTTAAAATTATAATTGGTTTTTAGAAATCTGTATCTCAAGGCCACTGAACTCTAACTGTAACTTATGGAACGCCTAAAACTTGTTTCCTGTAAGGGCGTGATCTAGTCAATGCGAAAGCAGCTATACTACACCCTCATTTTTTTAAAAGTGATTTAGTGGTGTTTTTAAAATCCGAAGCATTGTAGAACCTTTAAATGTATATAAATATTTTATATTCTTCTTAAATAATTATTTTTTATATTTCCAAACAAAAAGTGTTTACTCTTGCGTTTTAACCACTTCTTTAACATGACTTCTTTCAAGCTAGGATTAGCATTTCCGTCTTATTAAACAAAATATGAATTCAGGATGAAAACATTTAAATATTATTTTAATGAGGAGCTGAATTTACGTGACCGGCCAAGCCGGGGATTACTTGCTCTCTGAATAGAGTGAAAAGGTTTACAAAGATTAACAGTTCGCGGAAGGATACATTTGGTTATGTTCTAATAAAATGAAAGGGGTGGAAGACAGTTCCATTTGGGAAGAGTTCCTGTATGGGGAAATTATATCTGTTACACTTCGACTTTGACTTGCAAATGACTTTCTATTTCAATAGCAGATTGCATTTAATATAGGTTCCAAAATAAAATATAAAAAAAACTAAGCCAAAACAAATACAAGTCGGCTTATTTTAAAATGTAAAATATACGAAGTGGGGTACAGTTGTTACCTCTTCAATTGGCTTTTAGTCAACAAAATTAATTCAGAAGTTATCGTTTCGGATCAGTGGGCCAGACTAGTTTAAGTTCAAATTTTGCGATTTTGGTTTTATTCCAGATTATGCCTTAAAATGTCGTTTTCTATTGTAGCATACCTTAAAAATTAATTAATATTTTTAATAAAATTAATATTTTTAATAAAATCAATATTTTTAATAAAATTAATATTTTTAATAAAATTAATATTTTTAATAAAATTAATATTTTAATAAAATTATATTTTTAATAAAATTAATATTTTTAATAAAATTAATATTTTTAATAAAATTAATATTTTTAATAAAATTAATATTTTTAATAAAATTAATATTTTTAATAAAATAATTATATTTTTAATAAAATTAATAATTTTAATAAAATTAATATTTTTAATAAAATTAATAATTTTAATAAAATTAATATTTTTAATAAAATTAATATTTTAATTTAAAATTAATAATTAATATATTTTAATAAAATTAATATTTTAATTTAAAATTAATAATTAATATATTTTAATAAAATTAATATTTTAATTTAAAATTAATAATTAATATATTTTAATAAAATTAATATTTTAATTTAAAATTAATAATTAATATATTTTAATAAAATTAATATTTTAATTTAAAATTAATAATTAATATATTTTAATAAAATTAATATTTTAATTTAAAATTAATAATTAATATATTTTAATAAAATTAATATTTTAATTTAAAATTAATAATTAATATATTTTAATAAAATTAATATTTTAATTTAAAATTAATAATTAATATATTTTAATAAAATTAATATTTTAATTTAAAATTAATAATTAATATATTTTAATAAAATTAATATTTTAATTTAAAATTAATAATTAATATATTTTAATAAAATTAATATTTTAGTTTAAAATTAATAATTAATATATTTTAATAAAATTAATATTTTTTAAGCATTTATCGATAACTTTAAAAGCCAAAGAACATTTCTTTATTTGAGAGTACGAATCAGTTTTTTCCTCTACTTTAAGGTTGCCCAAATATGAATTATTCTCGTCTGGCTTTTAGGTACATATATATAGTCGCCATTTATATGTACAAAGTGGTTATTTTTATTTATCAAATAAGAATATTTACTAGAATATGAATATTAATAAAAACGCATTATATATTTCTAATGACCTTATGCTGAATGTCAAACTACCTCTGTAAGTTATAATATCGTATTATATGCCATCGTCTACTAATTATTCAATATAATAAAACTTAAATATTTTATATTATTTTTTGAAAATTAAATTTGTATTGAGTAGTAAATAACAGAAACGTCTGCAATGTCAAAGAAATTTTATAAAAACAGTTGATTGATTTAAGATTACAATTTAAATATGGTACATGTATTTCCCATAGCATGTTATTCCTAAAACGACAGCTCAAACCCTACTAAATTTTTAATTTTTTATTTACTAGTTATTCACCACTATTTATATTTTAAATATCAAATATATTATTTTGAAAAATACATTCATATTAAATAATAAATTATATTGGAGTTATTAATCTTCAGGTACTTTTATAAGTATAGTTTTAATATGGAGCATGTACACTCCATAAACGTTTGGTTACACATTAAAATTAATTTCCAAAAGTCCCAAATTATGCAATATCACGTTATTTATTTATATTTAAGTAAATTAATATTAAAATATATTTAAGTGCATTCATATTATATAATATAATTTCATTGATGACATGAATATTTTAAAATTTAAATATGAAACATACATATTCATCAGCATGTTCTCCGATTCTACGAACATCATTAATTATTCATTATCATCGTGTACTATTTATTCACTTTTATATAACTTAAATATTAAAAAATATTATTTTGAAGATTTAATTTATATAATAATAAATATAAATACCGCATAGAATAAAAATAACGCAAATAACGTTAATAGTACAGGGTGGAATATATGCTTAATTTATTATATAACGTTATGGTTTATATGCTTTATAACTTTTTTATTTAATATTGCATTTTATCTTTTGCTTCAGCAAATGTGTACAGAAGGCTTGGGAAATTTGAAGTGGAACAGTACACAATAGAACAACAAACAAAAATCAGTGAATTTTAACATTCAAATAGAAACTCAGTTGCTCTGACGCAGCGTGCATATTGTCGATATTTTAATGTGCGGACTGAACCCTCATTGCCAACAATAAATCGGCTGGTTGCAAATTTTCAGCAACAAGTTTCGGTAACGAACCAATAACCGAAAAACAATATTCGCAATAAAATCCGTGACATAACCTCTGAAATTTTGCGAAAAGTCACGCAACATATGTTGGAAAGAGCACGACTTTGTGAAGCGGAAAATGGGCAACATCTGCAAGACGTACTTTTTCAAGTTTAAGTTAACAATATTCTCCATTCATATGCTGTATTTTGACAAAATAATGTTAACAATTTATTCAAATATAAAAAAGTTATAAATCATTTAAACCATAACGTTCATTTTGCAATACCCTGTAGTATTGCTCAAGTAATCTTATAAGTATAAGTTTAAATATGGAACATACCTACTCATTCAAGTTGTTTTCACAGTTTGTAAGGTTCAAACACTGCATATCATGTGCATGTGTTTTGAATTTTTGGGATGAATTGTTTGGGAATAACTTTTAAGCTGAACCTCAAACCATTACATTTAAAAAATAGTGTAAAATACAACATTTTTAAGAATTTAAATATTAGGTGAATTGCTGGGGAAACTAGAGATCCGTGGATGCATATATACATCCATGAGCATCAGTGAGTTAAACTTCATCTCCGAAACATAATATTTATTACTATTATATTATTTATTACCTTTTATCAACTTGTGTGCCGGATCGTCTATTTAGGTATACGTCAATATAAAATACAACGGAATACAATAAAATACAATACATCATATTTAAAGAAATGTACTGCCCCTTATTCGCCCTGTAGAATTGATTAAAAATTACATGTATTTTAGTTGGTTTGGCATGGCACTGTGAGGTTAGGCACAAAACCTCATCTAGACAATTATTCCATATTTGTTTGATACACCCTGATACTTTGATTGACTCGCTTTTACACAATTTAATTATTTAATAAAATACTATTTTCAAGAATGTCTGCATATTACTACTATGCATACTTATTATTCGTATGATTAATGCAATCAATGTTATGTAAATTAAATTATCATTGATTGCATTAATTTCCAAGTACATTTACGAGTATAGTTTAAATATGTAACATACATATTCCACAATTATTCTTTTAAACTTCATTTAGGAACCTTACTAATCAGTTACTATTTTATTATGTAATCCCTTTTCTATAATTTAATTATTAAAACATTATTATTTTGAAAAATGAATTAACATTAATTATTCATATTATTAACGTCGTGAGTGTTATGTACACTTGTACAATTGTTCATGTAACATTAAAATAATTAATGTTCAAGTAATCTTACGAGTATAGTTTAAATATGAGACAAGCACTTTCCAATATATTTTCCCCAATTATCTATCTACGAGCCTTACTAATCATTAACTGTTTTATTATGTATTCCCTTTTAAATAATTTAATTATTCAGAACTTATTATTTTGAAGGATGTATTCATATATAAATTATTTAAATCATTAATGTCATGAGTAATATGTACATCCATGTAACACTAATAGATTAATTTCCAATTAATATTACGACTATAATTTAAATATGGAACATATGCGTTTCATACATCTTCCTCAACTATCCATCAAACTTCCTCTACGAACCTTACTTATCGTTTACAATTTTATTATGTATTCCCTTTTATATAACTTAATTATTAAAAACATTATTATATTGAAGAACGCATCCATATCAATACTATTGATATCATTAACGGCATGAGGGTTATGTACATTCATGTAACATTAATATATTAATTTTCAATTAATCTTACGAGTATAATTTAAATATGGAACATGCACATTCCACAACATCTTCCCCCAATTATCCATTAAACTTCATATCTGAATCTTACTAATCATTTCCTGGTTTTTATGTATTCCCTTTTATATAACTTAATAATTTAAAAAAATATTATTTTGAAGAATTATTCATATCAATACTATTCATATAAATTATTTATATAATTATTGTCATGAATGCTATGTACATTCATGTAATATTAATATCATTATAGACCATGTAATCTTACGAGTATAGTTTAAGTATGGAAAATACACATTCCACAACATATTCCCCAATTATCCATTAAACTTCATTTCTGAACCTTACTAATCATTTCCAGGTTTTTATGTATTCTCTTTTATATAACTTAATAATTTATAAAAAAATATTATTTTGAAGAAGTATTCATATAAATACTATTCATATAAATTTTTCATGTAACTAACTTCATGAATATTATGTACATTCATGTAACATCTATATTATTAATGGCCAAGTAATCTTACGAGTATAGTTTAAATATGGAACATACACATTCCACAACATCTTCCCCAATTATCCACTAAGCTTCATTTGCCAACTTTACTAATCAATTACTTTTTTAATATGTATTCCATTTTACATAATTTAATTATTACAAAAATATTTATTTTGAAGAATTATCAGAATATTATTGAGGGGGTCCGATACCTTCGACATTTTTTTCTTTATTTTTATACTTGTACAATCCAATTTTTTTTCTCTGTCTAAATATGCATAAAAAACCATTTTAAGACGCTCAATTTTTTTTAAATTGCACATTTATTTTTAAATTAAAATTTTAGTAAATTTTTTAACAATTTTAAAATTCCTACTCCTTTTTTATTTTTCAATATTTTGAAGCATTTTTTTTTATTTAAGATCTTGAATAATATGTAAATAGATGTATGCATTCAAATTTTGATTCAGATACATCACTTTAAAAAAATAAAATATATTAGAAATTTTGGAAAAAAATTGACGAAAAAAAATAAAATTCCATTTTAAGTGGTTTTAAGAAACAAATTATGGTAAAAATAGGAAATCTGAATGCATACATCTATTTAAAATATATTTATCTTGCTATACACAAAAAAATTATGATTTTAAGTATAATAGTAAAAAAGCCTTAGCATTTTTAGTGTTCATTAAATTTCAAAACCAAGAACAGAGATATTTGCTTTTAAAGTTTGCATATGATACAACTATGTTATAGGAACACATCATTAAAACATTCATAACTAAAAAAATAATAGGAATTTTTTGAAGCAGTTTTTTGTGAGTTATTAAGATAAGTTTGAATATTATTTTTTAAATATAAAAAAAAATGACTTTTTTTGCAAATTTTGGGTATCGGACCCCCTTAACGTCATGAGTGCTATGCACATTAATGAAACATTAACAGCATTAATGACCAAGTTATCTTACGAGTATAGTTTAAATATGGAACATACACATTCCACAACATCTTCCCCTAATTATCCATTAAACTTCATCCCTGAACCTTACTAATAATTTCCTGGGTTTTATGTATTCCTTTTTTTATAACTTAATAATTAAAAAAAATATTATTTTGAAAAATGTATTCATGTCAATACTATTCATATAAATAATGATATTATTAACGTCATGAATGTTATGTACATTCATGTAATACTAATATCATTATAGACCAAGTAATCTTACGAGTATAGTTTAAGTATGGAACATACCCATTCGACAACAACTTCCCTCAATTATACATTAAACTTCATTTGCCAACATTACTAATAATTAACTATTTTAATATGTATTCCCTTTAATATAATTTTATTATTAAATAATTATGACTTTGAAGAATGCATTCATATCATTAACGTCAGGGGGAATATGTACAAGCATGTAACATTAATATCATGATATACCAAATAATTTTACGAGTATAGTTTAAATATGGAACATACACATTCCACAACATATTCCCCCAATTATCCATTAAACTTAATCCTTGAACCTTACTAATAATTTACTGGGTTTTTATGTATTCCCTTTTATATAACTTAGTAGTTTAAAAAAATATTATTTTGAAGAAGCATTCATATCAATACTATTCATATAAATTATTCATGTAACTAAAGGCATGAATATTATGTACATTCATGTAACATCTATATTATTAATGGTCAAGTAATCTTACGAGTATAGTTTAAATATGGAACATACACTTTCCACAACATCTTCCCCAATTATCCACTAAGCTTCATTTGCCAACTTTACTAATCATTTATTATTTTAATATGTATTCCATTTTACATAATTAAATTATTCCAAAAATATTTATTTTGAAGAATTATCAGAATATTATTGATATGAATGCAATTATTCATATCAGTAACGTCATGAGTGCTATGCACATTCATGAAACATTAACAGCATTAATGACCAAGTTATCTTACGAGTATAGTTTAAATATGGAACATACACATTCCACAACATATTTCCCCAATTATCCATTAAACTTCATCCCTGAACATTACTAATTAGTTCCTAATTTTTTATGAATTCTCTTTTATATAACTTAATAATTTAAAAAGTATTATTATGAAGAAGAATTCATATCAGTACAATTCATATAAATTATTCATATAATTTATGTCACGAATGTTATGTACATTTATGTAACATTAATATCATTAATGACAAAGTAATATTACAAGTATAGTTTAAATATGGAACACACACATTAAACAACATCTTCCCCAATTATGCACTAAGCTGGATTTGCCAACTTTACTAATCGTATACAATTTTAATATGTATTTCATTTTACATAATTATTACAAAACTATTTATTTTGAAGAATTATCAGAACATTATTGATATGAATGCAATTATTCATATCATTAACGTCATGAGGGTTATGCCCATTCATGCTACTTTAACAGCATTAATGACCAAGTTATCTTAGGAGTATAGTTTAAATATGGAACATACACATTCCACAACATCTTCCCCCAATTATCCATTAAACTTCATCCCTGAACCTTACTAATTATTCATCATCGTGTAACTACACTTCACTTACCTTTCACCTAATTAGATTGACGTTAATTAAGCAACCGAATACCTTATTCCGAAGATAACAACAACAACAAAAAAATAACCTCGATCCGGATGCGCTCCAGATATCTTTCAGGTCACGGTCGATGGAAAGTGAAAGTGATAAAAACTAAAACAATCACGGAAATGTAAATTCCACTCGCATTTCTTCCATGAAAATTCAATTGCGGAAAATAAGGTGGCAATTACGGATATGCGTTGCGAGCATTAGCCTTATTTTGGATTTAATGTGCTCTGTAGCGACTGGCACTCAGAATCTTATTGCCAAAAATAATTAGATTAGTTAGGGTAGTTGTCTATCGCAAGTTTGTTTATTAGTCAATCTCGTTATTGGTAATGTAAGATTACTTATTTGTTAGTTTGTGGTAAAGGATAAGAAAATGGGTTTTTCGTTTTTTTATGAAACTAAATAGTAATTATGTATCATTTTGTTAATTCAGTATATTGAATATTTATTTTTTATTTGCATAATATTTATTTGATGGTTTTTTTTTTCTAATTATACGATTTTTTTTATATGTACAAACCTAAAGCCAATTTTATTTGTTTTTTTTTGGTAACATTTTAAAATGATATTGTTTCCTAAACATATATTTAACGTTGTTAATTATAGTATAATATGTGTTATAATTTAAAAGTTAAACGATGCATGTAAAACATTTTTAAAAAGTACCTAAGTTCTTGATAGTTTTTATATACTTTTGCTCAGAAGGATGTGGATTAGTAAATATTAAAATTATCTATTTGTATAATATTTTTAATAATAATTTTATTTTGTAGTCAACTATGTTAAAAGTGGAATATAAACATACCTTAATATTAAAATTAATTTGTTCGGTTAAATCCAGTGGTCCAGATACTACTGGGCGACCACGAAAGATTTAAAGTGGTACATAAAAATGTTTTGTAATCCTAATTAAAAAAAAATATTTTTAAAATAATGTTTTTTTAGATGCATTTCATTTACAACAGAAAAGTATGTGTATTGAAAATAAAAATATATATTTTCAATAAAAAAATATATCCCTCTTGTTTTATACGTTGATAATTACATCAATTAACCTGAAACATGTTCGATATATTTTGTTATACAAAATATAATTTTTACTTTCTGATGCCATCTCTGTCAGGATACTAATGTAGTTTTTAGATCAAAAATGTTTTTCTGAAATCATAATCTTTAATTATGTACCTTTGAAAGAGCCTTACTTTTATTTATCTACATTGTTCTTCCTTTTATATGTACTATTGTGAGCCCATATATCCGCGCTGGAGAAGTGAGAAACACGTTAAAAATAACACATAAAGTATTTGAAGTATGACAACCTTTTTTTTTAATAATTTTGTAAATTTACCTTGTTGACTCAATTTAAGTTAGAAAATTTGCACTATTTTATATAGTAAGTTCATTTTGAAAATAACAAGTCATTTAATAGCAGAATTTTATTTAGTACCTAACTATTTTTTAGTATTATTAGAGTGGTCCGAGACTTGTGGAATTTTTGATTTAATGGCCCATGTACATTCTAAAGGTTGGTTTGGTTTGGTTAATCAACGTCGCACTAGAGCTGAACAGTGGGCTATTGGCGACGGTTCGGGATCTATCTCGAAGGAAAGACCCGGGAACACATACACATTCATTCATTCATACATGCACCTCGTTATTTTAGTACCATGGTCAGATGACGATCTAAAGGTTGGAACAACTTTTTTAACCGAAATGTGTAGGAGCAGTGAAAATCCAACAATTGGATAACGCTTTATAAATTATATATATTTAAGTGATTCTTAAAACATTAAGTTTCGTCATTTGGAATGTAATATAAATACATTTAAAATCAAAGTAATGAATATTGATCATTTTAAATTCGGGCCTCCAGTTGCCCAGTAGATAAAGGCGCCCAGCTGGTAATCAGAGGATTGTGGTTCACGTCATTGCGGTGGACATGAGAAAGAAAATTAAAAAAGTACTGATCTTGCGATCGGAGGGTTGCCAGCTTCGCTACAAAAATACTAGAAAGTCGTCCAGAACATCCAACAAATTTTACTGGCGTGTATACGGGACTGGTGCGCGATAAATCTGATTAGGGCCCAATGTCCTGACGCCAATTGAGGTTGCGCCGGGTGCCAGCTCAGGTGTTGTCCTCGCCATCTGACCATGGTTCAAAAATACGAGGCATCGTTCCCGGGTCTTTCCTCCGAGATATGTCCCGAACCGTCGCCAACAGCCCACTGTGCAGATCTAGTGCGACGTTATTTAAATAAACCAAACCAAACCAAAAGCGACGTTAATTAACGAAACCAAACCTTTGAGATAGGCTTCGAACCGTTGTCAATAGCATACTGTCCCGCACTTGTGCGTCGTTAATTAACCAAAAACAAACATGTTAAAGGTAATATAAAAATTCAGAAAGTAAAATATATTTCAAGTTCCTTTCTAGCCATATTTTTAAATTATTATAGACACTTTCTAAGTTATATTTAAAGTTTGATATTCCTAGTAATATTTGAGATTATTTCTGATTTTCAAAGAAAATAGCAAAACTAATATTCTCTAGAGAGTTTAGCTTCTCAGTATTTGTTTTTGATGCTTCACTATGAATAATCTCTCGGATGTTTTTCTTTCAAACACATCAACTGAATGACACCTTTCTGATCGCCTCGTGAAAAGTTTTGTCTACCGAACACAAACAAAAAAATATACGAAAACAAAAACGCAAAGAAAAAAGGCTATAGAAGTACGTGAATAAGTAAAAAAATAAAAACAAACACGAAATATCAAAAAAGCCATACGAAAAATAAAATGTAAAAATATACACAAGCAAAAAAAAACCATTCTAAGCTTTTTGTTGACTTTGATTGATCAAGTAAAACACTGAAGAATGGAAGTAGCGGAAAAATGAGAAATGATGACTTTTATTCATTTTTTAGGATCATTGTAAAGTAAAGCGCCTGAGGTAATCCGTTTGAATGTGGAGTTTGATTAAGATCACTTGACATTTGTAAACCAGTTCATGGATTTTTTTGTTAGGCAGATTAAATTTGATAACTTTTTTTTATCCTTGTGAAGGACATCCTACAGTTCTTATTGTCTTCATTCCCACAAGGAATTCAACTATTTTTTATTTATTATTATTATTTTAAGGAAATGTAAGCAATTTGTAAATTATGTGATTCGTATTTTTACGGGGAAATTAAATAAGAAAATAATATATATATACTAGCTGAAATACCCGTTCTACGCACGGGAAGGAGATAAGTTACAAAATTGATACACACACAATATTTATAGCGAAATAAACAATATTCTGAATTTGTCACCCATCAGGGGGAACCACAGTATTAAAGGAACTAATTTGTAACGAAATTTCATTGGCAAGGTCCTGTAAGAACTGGAAAGATTGATAATATGGAGAAGTTGTCCATACAATAACGTGGATATATAAACGTTACTCCCGTTGATTACCATCCATATTTTAACCCTAGTAACTTAAATAAAAATAAGTCATATTTTTTACTTCATTGATAAATCATTTTTTTTTAAATCGTACGCTATCCCCTAACCACTACTACAGATGATGGACGCAAACCCATCCCCCCTCTGACACTTGTACCACGTGGGGGAGGAGTCTACAACAACAGTTTTCGATTCCGCCACATAATTCCCCGTATAGGCATACCATCATATAAAGAAAGATAGGCCGCATCGACTAAGACGATTATTGACCTATTCGCCCGCGACCTTTGTACTCCGTGAATAAAATGTCGCCCTTAACTGCAGACGATTTCGTTCACATTACTCCCCGGGGAATCGTGGTATAGGCGATAAATGACCTACGGTGGTATAGGAACGTGAGTCGCGTCGATCTGGTTGTTTGTTAACCCATTTTACCCTCTGATCTTTATACCGCATGAAGGAAAATATGTCACCCTTGATGCCAGGCAGTATACACATCCACTCCAATAATTCTATGGGAAATAAGCTTTCGTGAATAAATGACATAACATGGAGTAGAGGAAGGTAGGCCGCGTCAACCAGATTGACCATTTATACGCTCTTCCTCTGACGTTCCTACTACGTGGGGTCCAAAGTATTCATGAACCAATTATTACGGTACAGAATGGCTTGTACCTACCAGATAGCTTATTTTTCTGTGTAAGATATAAGTAACAACTCTGCCAAAATTCATCTTCCTGGGTATACAGAAAGTTAGAAAATTAGTGATGAGTCAGTGGATAAGTGGCAAGGATTTTTACTTTTGGCAGTTAGAGATTAAATTTTTGAAAATGAAAATCCTTTCTTAGTGAGCAATTTTGGCTTAAAATGTCATGCTCCATGCCAAATTTAATTTCCATAGTTGTTGCAGTACGGAATATTCCGTTATCCAATCATATTTTCACCATTTTGACATTTTATAATTTTTTGACACTAATTTCGCCATTTTTATGTTATTTTTACAAATATGATCATATTTTAGTTCATTTGGCAATATTTGAATCATTTGGCAAAATTTTTTAATCATTCGGTGACATTTCAATTAATTTAGCAATGTTGTTATTAATTTAGCGACATTTTGGCGATATTTAGTCATCAGCCAATCAGAATGCTCCTGGTTACATAATATTAAACTTTTCCATTGTTTCAATTTTATATTTTGCATTGTTATATGTTCTCCATGTTAATCCTATAGGAAGGTTTTTAAAAAATCGTTATTTTGGCAGTTCGAGTTCGAATTTTTAAAAATCCTTTCTTAGTGCACCCATAGGGCCCAAGATGAATCTGTGTACTAAATTTCAGCACTCTAGGTCTTTTGGATCTGTAGATATCCAAACTAACGTTGCTACTAACATCGAAAAAAGGGTTTTACATCCCCTTAAATACGTTCGATTGGAACAAAAATAGCTTACTTTTCCTATATAAGGTATAAGTAACAACTTTGCCAAATTTCTTCTTCATAGGTATACGGGAAGTTGGAGAATTAGTGATGAGTGAATGAGTGGGGTTTTCGCATTTATATATATAGATATATATATATATATATATATATATATATATATATATATATATATATATGATAAAGTACCTTTTTGATTATGTCTTCCACTTTTTAATGAATTATTCATTATTATATTTATTACGTTAACAATTCGAGTTTTAGTTTTATTATTTTTCATTCATTACATTTGCTACATTTCAGTTCTAATTTATCCATTGTTTACTATTTAAAATTACTAGAATGTCGTCAATAAACATGACGCTTATTGAAGGCGTGCGGGCCAGCCCAAGTATTGTCCTCGTCATCTGACCATGGTTAAAATATACGAGGCCTCGTTCCCGAATCTTTCTTTTGAGATATTCCCCGAACCGTCTCCAAGCTTTTGTGAGACGTTAATTAACCAAACCAATCAATAATATAACTTTTGGGTTTCATCTGGGTAATTAACGTCACTAGAGCTGCACAGTGAACTATTGGCGACGTCTATAATCTAATATATATAAATCATATTATATTTCGAATCAATCTATCATGAAATAAAGACCCAGGAACATTGCCTCGTATGTTTGAATCATGGTCTGATGACGAGGACAACACTTGAGATGGATCCCGATTCAACATTAATAGGCGTCAGGACATTAGACCGCGATTGGATATATCGTGTACCAGTCCCGTATAATTTTTTTGGATGTTCTGGACGACTTTCTAGTATTTTTGTTGTTTCCGATAGCAACCTATTTTTTTTGCAAGTACACCATACAGGCTCGAACTAGCAATCATCTGATTACCAGCTGAACGCCTTTATTGTAGGCCCCGTAACTTTTGGGACACCCTCTTTCATTTAGATTGTTAGTTTTACTTCTTCAAAAACTGTATATTTTCAGAAGTTTTTATATAGTCTACATACAAGAAGTCTTTATGAAATCTTTATTTCCGCACATAAGGCTTTTCGCTGGAATTTTACCTGAGAAAATGCTCATTCAACTTCATTAAAATGTAGTGTAAATTTGAAAACTTTTATCACATGCCTTATCCAATCCCGTTTGTACCAGAACTTGTGTGACACTGGGTAACAAACGACATGTTGAGATGTATTATTCCATTTCCATAATGTAACAGCGGCTATTTACCCGCGAAATGTTTGGTCCCTGTTGCCACGGTTGTGACATATACATGATGGATGACCCATAAGTGGACATGATGATGTCTTATTCTGTGTTTCCACAGAGTAATCATACCTTTCCCTGCCTCATTTGTGTCTCCCTGCCTCACAAAAAGTTGACGGGAGGGTGATATATTGAAAAACTTGCGTCAAAGTTGATGCACAGAAAGTTGTGTGCGCTATCCAATAGTACATTTCTCTTTGCAAAAAATTAATACCACTATTACCAAACTGGTTTTGTTAAAACTATGATTATGATATGGTTAACTCTTCCAATGTATATATATATATATTATATAGCATAAGCAATATATATATATATATATATATATATATATATATATATATATATATATATATATATATATATATATATATATATATATATATATATATATATATATATATATATATATATATATATATTTGCCGTTTTGGGGAGAAGTATGAAGTATCCGAATGGTTATTATATACTAGCTGTTACCCTTGGTTTCACACGCTTTAAAAAAATTTCCCCATTGGTTCGTTCTCCCTGTTTGTTCTTTCTCTTTTATTTTCTGGAAGGCTCTATTGTTTAGATAACTCCGAATGCATATATATATATATATATATATATATATATATACAGAGAGAGAGAGAGACAGATATAGATATATAGATATATGTGTGTGTGTGTGTGTGTGTGTGTGTGTGTGTGTGTGTGTGTGTGTGTGTGTGTGTGTGTGTGTGTGTGTGTGTGTGTGTGTGTGTGTGTGTGTGTGTGTGTGTGTGAGAGAGTGTGTGTAAGTATATATAGTTGTTTGTGTTTTCTGTTGCAGAGAAATTTAAAATTTCACGTGTCACATACCCTCCCTTCCCCCTCCAACGCACATGCAAACACTTTCTTTTATAATACAGATTTATTTTGTCAGTATATCAAAAATTAACGTATACTATTTATTTAAATCAAATTATTTTATTGTTGGCAAACTATTATGATTTACCAATGTTGATACTATTTCTTTTTAAATGGGTATTTAGAAAAAATGGCTTCAAAAACCGTTATAAATTCATTTAAAAAAACTTACCAGAATTTTAAAATTCCGAGGGTTAGGTGCACAAATTAAGAATAAATATCTTCTATATATATATAATTATTTTAGCCTTTTATACGCAAAGGAAGTACGTGTTTTGCGTGCTACAAACACACACATACATACGCTTTCTTTTTATTATTATAGTTGTGCGCAAAACCTTAGATACGAAGTAGCTTTACAAATACTGCTTAGGTGCATACGAAAATAAAAATAAAACATATAAATTACTCGAATTTATTCATGAGATAAAAAAAATAATAAGATGGCTTGAGATTTAGTTATTTAAATAATCGGAAGATTTATTAAGGTTGTGAAAATCTTTTACTTAGTGGATCTCTGAGATGGGTTATTGCATTTTGCAATTCAATTTCGGTCTCTTCAAATGCTAGGCGTAAAAGCAACATTTGGCGACCGTCATTGGTGATTAATCTATGTGGAGGCGAGATAGCTCGTTAACAATGGTTCCCAAATAGTGGTCTTTGGACACTGGTCGTGACGTGGGGTCCGCAAGGCAATGTTAGAAGGTCACTGGAATCCCCCAAAAAATTGTTAAAATATATTAAAAGGTCACAATTGGCGGGTTTTTTTTAAATTCATTTTTTTAAAATTATTAACTAATTGAATTTTGGTTAACTGTCCAAATTATCCAAAAACAACTAGCCGTGAATGTTTTAAGTTAGTTGAACTCTTGTTGTACAACTTATAGTGTGTAAAAGCGTTTTCTATCAACATACTGTAGCAAAAAAAACATATATCGTAACATTCAATATTCAGACTGATTTAAAAGTGAAAATATTAAGCTTGTAGAAAATGTGGACGAGAGTAGGAACCGAAAACAAAAAGATTCCATTCATCCCATACATTTCGAAAATCAGTGCAGAAACTAACTTAAGTGAATATTATAATGTTTTAACGAGTTTAAATAACTGTTTAATGCATAAGTAAGTGACCAAATGTAATAAAATTCTAATGTCTTAATACTTATTCTAATTTATTAATTATACTTTTAATGTATTAATTATAATTCTAATGTCTTACTTCTAATTCTAATGCATTACTTATAATGCTAATGTATTAATTCTAATTATGATGTATTACTTATAATTCTAATGCATTACTTATAATTCTAATGTATTACTTCTAATTGCAATGTCTTAATTCTAATTATAATGCATTAATTCTAATTGTAATGTCTTAATTATAATTATAATGCATTAATTCTAATTATAATGTCCTAATTATAATTATAATATCTTAATTAAAATTCTAATGTTTTAATTATAATTATAATGTACTAATTCAAATTATAATTCTTATGTCGTAATTCTAATTTTAATGTCTTAATTCTAATTCTAATGTCTTAATTCTAATTCTAATGTCTTAATTCTATTCTAATGCCTTAATTCTAATTCCAATGTCTTAATTCTAATTTTAATATTTTAATTATAATTATAATGTCTTAATCCTAATTGGGAACCGCTACTCTACATACTGTTAAATACGAAACATTCGGTTCGTTACCTTGGCTTGCCACAATGGAATATAAAATCTGAATTTTTTGCTAGACGACATGGAAGAAAATAATTTTATTTTAATTTTTAATTAGATTGTCTTTCACAGAAAAAAATAAAGCTTGATAAGAGAGTCACAAAAAGCAGAAAAAAAAACATAAATAAAAAAAATAAAAAATAATGTTGTTTATGCATTGCGCAGAAGTGTTAATATTTTATTTTTCCTCTTTGTCATTTTAAAAACTGCGTAGGAAATGTGTAAAATATTTATCATTTTATACTTGAAATCTACTGTTCGGCATTTTATATAACGTCTAGGAATTCTATAGAATATCTTTGTATACATTGCTTGTAACATATACACTGATTGGACAAAGTATTATGACCACCTAATATTTTTAAATAACTTACGTCATATTTTTTCGGACAGATGCCAAGGGATTTATAAAAAAGGATATATGCTTGCTCACAACGTCAGTAAAAGTGTTTTGTTCGAAGGGTAACAATCAAAGGGTAACAATGCAAACACATTTAACGATTATCTCAATGATTCTTAAAAAAAAACAATTTGCCGTACACGTCATAGGTTTGAGACGTGGCAGTTGTGGTAGGGGAGGGGTCATAATATTTTTATTACTCAGAATATATTGTTCAAGGTCAAAACTTATGTTGCTCTTCGTTAAAATATAATTCGTATGACTCTTCATGTTTGAGAGTTATGTTGCGAGCCTTGCAATAGTCAAGCTATTATAGGGTCGTGAGTAAATGCCCACGTGTTTCCAACGGAAAACTGTGTAGAGGGAACTGATGCATGTTAAATATATAGTGGAAAAATGCGCCTCACATTGGTCATGGTGTGGAAATTATAGAATTGAATAATCAAATTGGGTGTTGCCCTATCAATCTGACTCCAGTTAAAAATTACGCAGCTGATCCCCGTTAGTTGCTTCTGGTTGGACCACGTTTATTCACCAATAGGTCATTGGACAAATGCAGGGAAACAATTATTTCAAATAAATATCATACATGAAAATCGAAAAGATATTTTAAAAATAATAACTTTTTTTTGTGGGGGGGGAGAGAAGCAAGCTTTTTTTTAATGAGAGACACAACAGTTTAAATACACTGTTAAAAATTATTACGACCGTGCACCAAACGTTGGTACCCATTTAGATGAAACCAACATTTGATGCTTAGTTTCACCCTTTGACGGTGCTACCACGGATGGTTTAGTGGTGAAACGTTGCACAAAAATTCATAACGTTGCATAACAATTAATATCCGAGATTTCTCAGTATTGTAATAGTAGTATTTTTGTAGCGATTGTGGCACCCTCCGAGCACAAATGACAACTTGTCACCGATCGGGATCGAATTAGGAATCATCTGATTCATAGCTGAAAGCCTTTATCCACTGGGAAACGGATACCTATGTTCGTCGTTGTCTTTCTTGGAGGTACTTGTTATGTAGCGACAACGAAAATTTCTGATGTAGTTAAAGATGTTCAACCAATTATCAATGGAACCTCCGCTTTTTCTGATAAAGGATTTTTGGTTCAACCTAGATCCACCATAATATTGTGTAAATCTCTGTTTTCCACAACGATATGGTAGATAGTTGAATTATAATTTTTAACACTGCACTGATAATTTTACAATTTGATCATGCCGAAGCTGTTTTAAGTTTTGCCCATTAGGCGCTGATATAGACATGACATGTTTGTAATGTTATCTTATAGATAGTTTTCTACTTTTCTGAATGTAAGGATACATATCGCAAAGCATTTTGACCATTTAAAACAATTTTTAAGAAATTTTCAGAAAGGCTTATTGTAATTACATGTACTTCCTCCACGGTGAGCTGGAGTATTTTTTTTTTATCTTTACATTGGCCACTTATCCCTATTACCCTCTCTATATTCCGCTGGAATGAAATCAATTTTCACGTAAAACCGTATTGTCGTGCTATGACATAGTCACACCCATTTATTACGGAGTTAGTTGATGTGACAAATATACTCATTATTGATTACATTCGATGCTTATCATAGCTCCAAGTACACGAGTATCATTTTTGAAAAAGACGTACTCAAAAATTAGTAAAAATTAATAAAAAGAACAGTAGCTTGCCTACATAGGCTGCATTCATAAATCATTTTCAATAAATATCGACACTTATAACTTAGACTTACCGGGAACCCAGATCTACAGAACCGCTGTCCGCAGCCTTAACCTTTACGCTATCAAGGCGACGAGAAGAACATATAAACATAAATCAAGTTAAAAAGTCTTGCAAAAAAAATGGGAAGTAAGATAATTGAATTGTAATAACTCAGTTTAAATTTAAACAATCGGCATCAAATTACGTAGAAAACCATCTTGTGAACAACTATTTTAAGTTTGTTAAGATGGCTTGAACATAAGCTGATATTAGCAATATTAAATCACAACGTTAATTTTTACGAAAGTACGATTGCTTAAATTTGAGTACGTCAACGCTCATTTATGATGCAATTGTACATAAAAAACAAGTACGTTCGTGTACACATTTTTAAGCACTTTTTTGTTTACAGTCTATTTATCGCACAAACTACAGCACCGTAACTTAAGACTGAGAAAATTAAAGGCTGATAAATTACCATGTCTTAATACTAATACATTTAAATATAATTCGGCGATTCACATTAAAATCCTTTACAAAGCCACCCCCCCTTCCCCCCCCTGAAAAGATTCTATTTCCAAAATCCGTATGACAACAAGCAAAATTTTAGATAATATACACTCCCCTCCTATTTAGCACTCTACAATTCCCGGCACACATCTTAGAGACTTCAACATAACTAGATGTAGACAATGTCCAGATGAAAGCCTTTTCGCAAATGCATTCAAAGCGCCTTACCACTTAAAATCTCCGTTGAGGCCATTTGAATACCCCCATTACCAGCCACTACACGATCCATTTCAACTATTCGTGGCCATTTGGCCCCCGTAAAAAGATCCTCGCGGATACGGAATAATCACGAATCAGGCTTTCGCTGACGGTTGATCCCTGTGTGTAGAATGGCGGTGTATGAACTTGCCGCCAAATGAACCACCTTACTTAAACGGCCATTTCTGCTGATCTCGTCAAATCAATGGGAACCGCTGTCGGAAATGCTTTTGGGGGATTTTGTCGGATTTGGCGAATAATCGCCCGAAATGGCGATTTTGAATTTGATTTATGATAAATGCCTTAACAACTGTGTTGATTTTGTTAAGTCGCTTTGTTAAGATGACTTGACCAAAAGATGAGATTATAACTGCTCAATTTTGAGAAAATACGATTACTTAAATTTCAATACGTCATTGCTCATTTACTATGCAATTGTACTAAAAAAACTGGTATATTCAGGTACTCATTTTTAAGTACCTTTTTTACATTGCACCATTGTTAAATATTATGTATTTATTTTAGTGCAATGAAAGATATGTACTAACCAAAACGAAGTTATTATTTTATTTTTACATTTCAAGCTTCTCTTATTATAATTAGTATGCCTTTTTTTCAATAATAAAACTAATCCATCGCTTGAAATCAAGTAACTAAAAATTGCATAATAACTTAAATTTGAAATATGCCGCTGGGTACTACGAAATCATGTCATTTGGTACGTAAGGTCTACATTTAGAGAGTACAGCCTAACTTTCTGACAATTTCAGAATATTAAATCATACACGGAAATTATACAAATCACGTTAAAAATAATACATCATTAAATGTATTTATGATAAATGCCTTTAAATATAATTTCTTTTAATAATTTTAATAATGATGTCTGTCCAAAGTACACAGTTACTTTAAATTGGAAATTTTTTCAATGTATAATATTTTTATGAGTTTAACAAATGTGTTTTGCAAGAACAAAAGCAATTGATAAATGCAAATGTAATACCAATCAGTGAATATATGTTAATATAAAAGCGTAAATTTACAAACACATTGAGAAGACAGAATTTTAAAACCTAATGTTACATTTTGTATAGTTCTGTTAATTAGTTTTACCAATATATGCCCCTAAACATATTATCCTTTTTCATAGCTCAACTATATTTATTGGTATGGAATTATAAATTGCATTTTTCAAATTTGGCGATATATTCCAGTTTGGCAATTTATAAATTTCCTTAATGGCAACCATAGTTGTGGTGTAGAGTTAGTGGAGGAAATTGGGGTTCCCAAAGTCTTCGGGATTGGGGGAGAGGGGGAGGGTTAGCAAACTGCTTTAATTCGCAGAACAAGCACATACTAATGTTTCCTGTAACTAGTAAAGGGTATGGGGTTAGACAAAAGGGATGTTGGGGAATTTATAAATGTCTCTGGTGGAAACTTAAAGAAAAGAGGACATTTAAGGTATTGGTAATCTAATGAATAATGTTCATATGATGAATAGTTACAGTTTTAATGCGTTGATAATTTAGGTTGAGACAGAAAGTGGTTTAATGCTATTTATGATGTGCATTTAAAATTTAATTGCAGGGGTAAATGGGAAAAGCTGTATAACTTTATTTTGAATGTTTGAACTTTGGGTTTGGGGATTTTTATTAACACTAAATATATTAAAAATATGTTAAGTTATGTATTTAAACTGTTAATTTATATTGCATGTCTACTGTCCTAAGTAATTATAAATCATTCAGTTATTTGTAGAAATGAATATTTTTATATATATTTGCTAACATTGATAACAGTACTGCGTAATTCAATTTATGTGTATTTCCTATAGTAAACACATCTGTATAATTTAAATAAAGTTACAATATGTAAAAGTTATAATCGTATCTCATTTCTCAAATTTCATTTATGCATTGCAGGCATAAATATATAATTATTGGTAAAAGAATAAAAGTTATTAGAATTAAAAAGAATGAAGTAAAAATATACAAACATAATGAAGAAATAAATATAATATAATATTTAAAAGGGTGTTATTTTGTAAAAAAAAATATTAACTGTGCTTCCATATATTGTTTTAAAACATTTCTTGCAAACTTCCTCAGTAATTTGCATAAATTTAATACATGAAATTAATTTGGATATATTTTATTTGTAAATTTTCTGAAGACAATAGTAATATTGAGTGTTTTACAGGAAAATTAATGAAAATCCTTACAAATTATTCTTCCTCTTTAAAATCTTATCTGTCAAAGTATATATATATATACATATATATGTAACGCTAAGAACTACTTGGCTACACCCGGTATCAAACCGAGGAACTTCAGCTTGCTACGCCGATACTCTGCCAGTCAGGCCAAAGTGATCACTCTCGCCTAGGCTGGAATATCGGGTAGATGAAGTGAACCCCAGATTGAAAAATATTTTAGATTCAAACGGTGATAAATTCTAATATGTTAAACACTTTGTATATATAACAAATAAATATAAAATATATGCGTTTACTTAATTCAAGTTGTTTATAAGTTTACTTTCCAGTGTCAAAGTTTGGTACAATTGAATATGGATGTTTTTTTTTTTTTTGAAAATATTGAACATTGCATTTTTTTATTGAAGAAAAAATATAAAACACACAATTTCCTATATAAACTAAACGTTTTTTTTATAACCAATGATACAGGGAAACTAATAGCACCAATATTAAGACACCATTTTAAAAGTGTTAAAAAATAACACCATTTATTAAATTAGTTTTTCAAGGAAAAGTGGTAAGAAATCATAATATTCACCATACTTTGGTAACGCAACTTAACAACAAGGAAGTAGTGTAAACTGGCGAACATCCAATACGTTATTATGGTGCATGATGGCTTATGCATATATGAGAAATCTAGTAAATAATTTATGACATATCTTTACGTAACAATAAACAATGTTTATATGTGACACATCGAATAATTATACAAATATTTTATTTAAAATGTTTTTTTATTCTTAAAAATAATTTAGTTTTTATAAATTACTAATAATGATTTTTTTTTTATTTCAGAGGTTCCATGCAATTTTGATAAAGACTTTTATTATGACTTCCAACCTGCCCCAGATGTTTTCAAAACTTCTCAAGTGTTCAACTTAATTTAAAATCAGATATTTGGACTAATGTATCAACTATTTCATGCCGGAAACTGATATAAACTAACTACTAAAAACTGGAGAACACATTAAACTGTAAATGAAATATTACAACTGAAGCCTATAGAAAAAGAAAAAATTGAAGAAAAGATCAGAATGAGTTTTCTTCAATGCGTCCTCATCATTATCCTTATTTCCGTCAGGAAAATCACAGGTATGATAATATATTTTATTTTTGTCTGTATAGTCTTCCTTTTAAATTGCATTGTTTAACTACAGCGTAACATTGCGATGTATTGATACATGAGGGGGATACATGTCAAGGTGTGTAAGTTACTAAGATACAGGTTAAACATTATGTTACACTCATGGCTCTCTGGATTACACTGAAGGTTAGCGGTTGGCTGGCCACACGGAGTAATGAAGAAGGTGGAGGTGCGAACAAGTATAAAACCGGTTTGCAATGCGAAGTTAGCAATCACTTAAAAAGTGGGAATTGGCGAAGCATTTGGCGCTATTCCAAAGCACTACTTTGTACCAGTACTTGGCGATAATTTATTTTATAATTTAATTTACTTATGAAGTGGAAATAATAGCATCCTTTATCGATTTGGATCTTGTACTGCATCCCACAACTGCACAAACAGTCATATTTTAAGTTTTAACATGCGTTTTCTTAATTTGAAAATAATGCATCCCTCGTAGAAAAACTAATGCAAACTAGGTTTATTTGTGCCTAGTTTGGGGTTGCTAACTTACGTCTCATGAAATCACGCCAAATCATCTCCACCTTTTTCTTTACACCGTGGGCTGGCCATGACTGCGAACTACAAGTTGCAATTTCAAAAAAAAATAACAATCAAGTGAATGTCATATAGCTATTACACTGAAAATGGATGCAGTTATTGACAATTACGTAATACTGACCATAAGTTATAATGACAATTTGTTTAAAATGACAGGTAAATTATAATATAAATTAAATGGACTAATAAAACCTTTAAGCAAATGATCAAAAAGTATTATCATTTAAGGTGTACGTACACACTATAAAAATCGAAAATCGGCCAAAAATTCCAAAATATTTTTTCGGTTCTATAGTATTCCTCAATTCAGTATCTTTCAGATGATACCAAGATTGAATAAATATTCCAAAAACTTTTTTATTTACAAAGAGTTATTCTATGGCCGCGCTTGCAATGGCAATATGTTTTGTAAACTTTACACTTGATTTCTGAAGAACTGTATTTTTAACATATGTCCCTTCATTCGAAACATGATAACTCAAGTTTGCTTAAACATTTTGAGAAAATTATTTTTTCTTTTAAATTTATATTAGTTGTGATGTTATGACCCTCCATCAAAACGATTCGTTCAAAAAATAATTTTTAATAGAATTTTAAAGTTGAAAATTAGAATAAAAAAGTGTTTTTTTAGGGACTGTCGAGGTAAAAAATTATTTAAAAAAAAACTTTAAATGCTATAATCTTTTTGGAGGGTCATAACATTAAGAAAGATACTGCGAATAATTTCCAACAAAAATTTTGCTTCTAGATTAATTACAACTTGCGCAATTACGTTTGAAAAAACATGCTAATAACATATAAAATGCTAATTAGGTAATTAGTATTTTATTTTATTCAGGATTTTTTAAAATGATTCATCACTACTTTTAAGGTGTTTTCCTACACGAAAAAACTATATTTTTAAATTCATAAATAAAAAAAAATGTTCAAGTGTATACATACACCTTAATTAAAAAGTTCAATAAGTAATGTTCGTTTATGGTTAAATGTCTATGATAAATGGTTCAAGTATATTTTTTAAAGAAAGTCTAGCACATTTTTCACTCTTCCGACCATGTCCATGTGTTCATTGAGAATTGAAGTCACTAAGATATGAAAATAAAATACACCGTTTTATGATACTCACTGAGAATCAAATGCAACCATTCATAGAAGAATTCAAATGAATACATTTATTTAGAATCAAAGTCACTAAGATACGAAAATAAAATACACCATTTTATGATAATCAATGAGAATCAAATACAACCATTCATTGATGAATTCAAAAGATTGCATTCATTTAGAATCAATTTCTCAAAAAATACACCATTTTATGATACCCACTGAGAATCAAATACAACCATTCATTGATAAATTCAAATTCAAAGGAAAACATTAATTTAGAATCAAAGTCACTAAGATACGAAAATAAAGTAACCCATTGGATGATATTTACTGAGAATCAAATACAACCATTCATTGATAAATTCAAATGAATACATTTTTTAGAATCAAAGTCACTAAGATACGAAAATAAAAAACAAAATTGTATGATACTCACTGAGAATCCAACCATTTATTGATAAATTCAAATTAAAAGGAAAACATTCATTTAGAATCAAAGTCACTAAGATGTGAAAATAAAATACACTATTTTATGATACTCACTGAGAATCAAATACAACCATCCATTGATAAATTCAAATGAATACATTCCTTGAGAATCAAAGTCATTAAGATACGAAAATAAAATACACTATTTTATGATACTCACTGAGAATCAAATACAACCATCCATTGATAAATTCAAATGAATACATTCATTGAGAATCAAAGTCACTAAGATACGAAATTAAAATGCACCATTTTATGATACTCACTGAGAATCAAATACAACCATTTATTGATAAATTCAAATTAAAAGGAAAACATTCATTTAGAATTAAAGTCACTAAGAAAAGAAAAGAAAATACACCATTTTCTGATACCCACTGAGAATCAAATACAAACATTCATTGATAAATTCAAATGAATACATTCATTTAGAATCAAAGTCACTAAGATACGAAAATAAAATACAACATTTTATGATACTAGGCAGATTAATCCATCACTTGGCAACGCTGTGTGGGTCTCAGCTCAATATGTAGCCCAATAATTAGTTGTTTGATATTCCGATTAACGTTATAGCCCAGCTGATTTGCAAACTTCAAACATTCTTATCTCGGAATTATATTTTAGGACTTGAATCACTTGGCAACAAACCCGCTCATATGTAAATACCAGGATTATTTGAAAGGTGTCTTCTGAGATAGAACGCATGTTTTTGTACAATTTCATGTAACACATATCACATATAAAATACGTCAGAGACTTTAACTTCTTTTTAATAGAAATATAAAAACAAATGTGTAAAATATAAAACTAAACAAATAGGTATTAAAAATTACCGGTGTCATATAAAATGGGATTGGTGCAATTTTATTGTAGTTTTTAACATATATTTTAACATGAACGATGGCAATTGCTGAAAATACTTTTGAACAAGTCGTTAAATTTGATAAATTAAATACTATATTAAAAAAAATATTTCATATACATTTTTGTAAAATATATACTTTATTTTTGGACAACAATATACAAATTAAACCGTACGTTAGTGTTTGAGCGAAATAAAACATATTAAAACATAAATATAAAGGTACATTGTAAGGTCTACAGAAATCGGTCAAATTATGCAACATCGTATATTATTAATTGGGATAAGTTTTAAATGTTATTATTAAATCTTAATTTTGCAGACCTAGTGACAATATATTAAATTTCTACGATATATATTCTGAAAGTATGTAACATTCGTGATTAACAATGGAAATTATGTTTTTATACCATACTTAGCTACTAGATAATTATATTTTGACTGTAAATATAATAGACTATTAACAACAAATTAACGAAATGCAAATAACAAATATGCACACTAAGGCACATATAGCTATTTATCTTTTAAATCACTTTAAATAGTTTAATTCTATGTGAACTTGCAACAAATTTATTTTTTGCCGATTGGGCAAAATAACATTTCAGCCAAAAACCGTATCAAAAACCCTTTCAACGTATTTTAGACACGGAGATCTGTACATTGATATTCCGGCATCGTTGATTTAACAGCGCTATGGTCAATGTATCTCGAACTTTGGCGACGCTTCGAACGATCGATGTGTTTTCACTTCTAAATATTACTTAACTACACAACTCGAGTATTCCGGGCATGTATTCCCCAGCTGCCAAATCGTGAAGACGGCCACTTTTCGAACTTGCCTTCTACTTTTGAAGAATTTGTAACCCTAATGCATGTACACATTTGGGTTAAAGTAAAGAATAAAGGGGCATTTTGCAGAGGCGTCAAAATTAACGTCGCCAAATATGAGTTTAGTTTTATTTAGTAATCATGCGTTATATGTGCGTAATATGTTTTACACGCATGCGCAAATTCAAAACAAAATCGTAATTTTGTTAGTTTTCTAGTCGCCATTTTGTGATTAGTCATTTTTCTAGTACACTCAAACCTGTTTTTGTGCGGTCTTTTTTTGTGTGATATTTTTTTGCGGTTTATGAAAATCTCAATCAAATTGGAACATAATTGATTATCTGACTACCGAGATAAACAACAGTTGTCTCAAAAACTGATCACTGACTACATTGTAACTGAAAAAAAACGGCCACTTTTCGAACTTGCCTTGTACTTTGGAAGAATTGGTAACCCTAATGCATGGACACATTTGGGTTAAAGTAAAGAATAAAGGGGCATTTCGCTGAGGCGTCAAAATTAACGTCGCCAAACATGAGTTTAGTTTTATTTAGTAAACATGCGTTATATGTGCGTAATATATTTTACACGCATGCGCAAATTCAAAACAAAATCGTAATTTCGTTAGTTTTCTAGTCGCTATTTTGTGATTAGTCATATTCAGTACACTCAAACCTGTTTTTGTGCGGTCTTTTTTTGTGCGATTTTTTTATGCGACTTTTTTGTGCGATTTTGTTTGTGCAGTATATGAAAATTTCAATCAAATTGGAACATAATTGGTTATCTGGCTACCGAGATATATACAAGCGTCAGTAAAACAACAGTCGTCTCAAAAACAGATCACTGACTACATGGTAACAGAAAAAAACGAGCGAGGTAGTATCTTCAAGTAACGAAAGCGATTTTGAACCAAGTTCACACATTGTTAGACTACGAAGGATAATGGTTATACGTTTTGAAAAGTTTTGTATATTTAATAATGTAATATTTAAAAATGTTCGCATGTGTATTTTCTAAATCAGATTCCAAAAGATTTGGCGAGATTCCAAGTAGCTGTCTAGCCTCGTGTCTTGACAAAAGCTATTCCTAGTTATTTCGTAAGGTTTTGAGTTATTTTCTATGTGAGACTTTTTTATGCGGTCCCTATCCATCGCATAAAAAATGAATTGTGTTGCGAAAACTATTTTGTATAACTACTCGTGAAGTTTTGTGCAATTTTTTATGCGTTTTTTTATGCGGTCCCTATCCACCGCATAACAAAAATTAAACTGTGTTGCGAAAACTATTTTTTTATAGTTACTCGTGAAGTTTTATGCTAATTTTTTATGCGTTTTTTTATGCGGTCCCTATCCATCGCACAAAAACAGGTTTGAGTGTATTACCATTCGATAATTCGAGGCTACTTGTTACGTCATATATTGAGCAATAATTTCGAGTGCGTTTAGAAACCATCGCCAAAATAACGTTATTCCTACGGGAGACTTTCGATGAAATAGTAAGGACCTACGATCGAGGCTATGTATAGGTTCATTATGATAATAAGATTAAGTCTTTTCGTCTTCTGTAAAGTTAACCGAATGAGACTTAGGCTCGTCTGGTTCTGAGGTACAGAAATATGAAGAGTATAAATTTAAGTATATGCAAACACATGGAAGTATTTCAAAAATGGATATTGATAACGTTGCCACTATACTGTGAAGACAACTACAGGAGCATAAGACCGAAGTTGGTAACTGGAAAATTTTCTTTTCTTATTGCCTCATTATTTTTACATTCAAATAGACCTTATCTTGTTATGTAGGTCCCCATTGCATTTGTTTAAAGGATAATATAATGCGCTAAACTAATTCATATGATAAAAAATACATATTTCTATAAAATTCTAGATATTAAATATACTTAAAAAAATTATATACATTGCCAACACGAATTAAACAATTTGAAGATAATAAAAATATGAAATTTTGCTATAAACAAGAACCATTTATATTTTAAGATACATTTATTATATATTATCAACAAATATAGCAAAGTTATTTTAAATATATGTTATTATTATTTATTTGATCAATTAAGGATTTTCTAAAACATTATCCTAGTCTGTTTTAATCAAAAATATAGTTATCATACCTTAAGTTTTATTCATAAAATAGGCAATTTAGAGTGAATGCAACAGCTACCAATCATGTATCAGTTACCGATCATTTGGAAAAAAATAATTAAAACTAAAAGCATTTAATCATTTTTTAAAAATCTCTTCAAACAATGTTAAATAAGCACTTTTTAAAATTTAGGTAAATTTCATTTTGCTATATAATGTGATTTCCGTAGTAATACACTTGACACTAATCGAAAATTGATCTGAAACTGATCGTAAATTGATCTTAAATTGATCGTAAATTGATCTTAAACTGATCGTAAATTGATCCTTATTTGATCGGAAATTGATCTTATACTGATCGGTAATTGGTACATTCATCAAGGCTCTTTTGTTTTAAATCCAGTATTCCAATAGCAACGTTTGAATTATAATTGTCAAATGTGTTAAAAAAAACTATGCACACATGATTATAATTTTAATGCAAAACGAAAGGGAAAAAAATCAATTTCAATACGTAAAGAAAGACATCGAGTTGATATGGAGTTTTAATTTCTACTCAAAACTAATTAAGAAATATGCTAATATTCCAAAACCTTCAACTTAAAAACGGTAAGTTAATTATCTTCTCACAATTTGTACTTAATTTTGTAAAAATAACTTACTTTAGAATTGAGTTAGGTAATACAATTTAAAAAAAAATATATCTACTCTAATCAAACTTCTGTTTCCATAACCTCGTTTTAATTTCCGGAAAATGGCAACTTCAAATCCCAAATGATTCTTCTAATCTTCGGGAAACAGATTCACGGAAGAAAATTATATGTCACAAGGGTGAAATAAATTTTCGGGAGAAAATTTTGTAGATTCATTTTTCCGGGAATATTTAATAATTAACGAAGTTAATTCTGAAATATTCTGGTATTCGGTTTCTTAAAAGTGTAGGTTATGTAAAAATAAAAAAAAAATGATTATATAAACTTTGCCATGGAAAATCCAATATTTTATTCTGACTAAATCTAATTAAGATTTTTTTATTTAGTAGATATTAAGTTTTTTTTATGTGTTATACGAGCTTGATATCACTTATATTAAGGTAAAATGAGGAAATGAAAATAAAAAAACTGTTGTATTAGTAATATAATTAAAAAGAATGTAGGATTTTTTAAGAAAGTGTTCAATAATATTTAATTATGAAATAATGTTCTATTAAAGAACATAAAGTAATTTTAAAGAATGAAAATATTTTTATGAAGTTTTTTAATACACGTTAGTAATAGTAAAACTATTCATATAATAATATTTGTATTTATTCCAAGAAACATGTAAACTATTAGACATTTACTTATTATAGTTTAATTTAGGAAATCAATAGCCGTGTTTCGCCAGTAAAAACCATGTTTTTGACAAAGATAAATGTGTATGAATTCAGAAATACCAATTTTTTTATATTATTAGAACATCTTTTTCTAAACAATAATCAAAAACAAAAATATGTTTAAAAAAATTATTTTTGATATTTTTGGAATTTTTTAAGCTTAAAAAGACGTTTTTTAAAAACACTACTCCTTTTTAAATTTTTAATGTTTTTAAATTTTTTTAATTGATTAAATAACATCAAAGTATACACTACAATCGTATGTATAGACTTTTGCAGATTTATTTTTTTAATTGTTTTTAAAAACTTATTTTAAGTTAAAAACCCAAAATATATTCAAACTTTTAAGTTTAATAATTTGTAAAAAAATAATTTATAACTTAATTTAAAAAAACTATACATACGTTTATAAAACAATTATTAGAGCTTCAAAAACTATTAACAGTTTAGTTTTAAGTTAATTATTTACAAAGCCTTAGCATTTTAAACGTGACCAAAATTTAAAAAAAATATTTTGAGTAAATGACGATTGTTGCAGACGAACAGCATGTAGAAGGATTATAAATGGCATATAAACATCTAAAAAAACACATGTTCGGTTTCTTTTACTGTTTTGAAATTTTGTATACACCTTCTCAAGTTTGTTTAGCATCGTTTTATGAAGAAAAAAAAATTTAGCAATTTTTCCGGATTTTGGGGCTCGGGTCCCCCTTAAATGTAATTATTTAAAAAAAAATCGTATTTTTTGTAACTTATAAAATGTATTCGCAATTTTCATATAATGAGTACTTGGCAAAAAATATATTCTAGATTTTCTTACTGATCACGTAACTTATTACTTAAACTATGATATCGCATAAATATAACGTACAATTATAAATATTGTAGAAATCCTTTACTAATAAGACATCAGTGTTCACTCTAGGCGTTTTTTGAAGGGCGGTCCGCCCTGCCCGCCCTTTTTTCATCTCGATAGCGCCCTCATGCCCCTTTTTTAAAAAAATCCTCCCCTCTTGCCCTTTTCAGTCAAGCCAAGCGTCCTTGCTTGCCTAGCTGTTTTTAAAAAAGGCATCGATTAAAAAAAATGTGTGTGTAAATTGGAATTAAGTGAATTATGACAGTAGAAAAATAAACTCCTTTGTAACTACGCGTGTTGTACAATCGCGATGATTCCGCGGTTATTTCGAACACGGGACATTCCACGAATCCTATTGGTTGCCTGTACCCGCATATGATATGCTATGTTTTTTTTTAAATTGAAGATGGTTTGTGTGTGTGGTTAGAATATTAGGCCTTGTATTACCAAATTATTGATTTAAGTAGCCAAAGAAAACATTTATGTCAGATTTTGGATTTTAAGTAGTATCTTCATAAATAGATATAAATTTTGTACTTGTCTTTCCTTCAAATTAAGGCCTGAATCGTCACAAATAGCCCAATATGCAGCTCTAGCGCAATATCAATCAACAAATCGGAACTTTTTCTGTTGGTCACGGGTCCGATATGTCAACGGGTGGCCACGCCCATCTCAAACTTTTTTTTAAATAAAGTGTCCCTTTAAAAACAAGAAGTGCCCTTTTACAGCCAACTGCGCCCTGCCCCTTTTTATTTCTAGAGTGAATACTGAGACATTTCTGTATATTGTTCGAATAGTCTATACAACTTTAAATTTTTGCAGTTAGCGATGAAAAAAACAGATAGATCCATAAATTTTACAAAAATTAAATAATGACTTTTGAATGAATGAATTAAATGACTAAAAAATACAAATATATCACACTAAAAGTCATACTAAGCACATGAAATGTAAGATATATGCAAACGAATTTAAGATATACGCAAACGAATGTAAAGTACACACACGCGAATGTAAGGTATACACATGAATGTAAGATATATACACACACGAATGGAGAATAATACGCTAATTATTTCAAAATATATTAAACTATTGAATATTTACCGTTTGATTATGACGCAATTACATTCTATTTTATAATATATTATTAATATATAAAATTCTTTATATTACTATAAATAAAAAAAACTATATGAATATGATGGTGCTTTATAAAACATTAATTGTTTTGCATAAATCAAATTGCTATTTTGAACAGCAAATATTTGTAAATAAAAATAAAATCTTCAAAACAGGTACAGTAATTCAAATTTCAAACAAAAACTGTTTTAATAGTTATCTTTGTCCAAACCTACACTTAAAAATCAGTATTCGATATAATTGCAAACAAACAATTGAAGCTTAAAAAGTCTACCTGTTCTAGCATAGTGACAATATAAAATCAATACTTTCAAAAAATGCAATGGAAAGTTGCTATTCCGTTTACTCCATGCACCTTCGGTAAAAGCAATGAATACTTTTTGTCAATGGTATTGTTTCCTACCATTTCCATACCTTTTCTATTCCGAAGAATTCAAGTCAGATTTGTATTTTCACGTGAACATCTGTTCCGCCGGTGGCCTTCATGAATTTCAGATGAAATCGGAATTGTCGCAAACGTTGAAATTGTCTTTTCTGTTTGTTTGTTTGTTAGGAGAGAGAATTCCTGACTCACGCGCATTGTCACAATTTTTTATTAAAAGTGTTGGGTGGAAGGAAGGATTTTGATAAAATACCACTTGATTTTCACAAGTGAAATGTCATAAAAAAGGGAGTTTTGTGATAGTGGTTTCTATTTTCCCGCATCACAAATGTATCACACATTACAAATGCATTACGTATTACAAATACATCACGTATTACAAATGTATCAATTATTACCAATACATCATGCATCACAAATGCATCAAGCATCACATATTAAAAATACAATACCAATCACAAATGCATCATGCATCGCAAATACATCATATATTACAAATGCATTACACATCTCAAATGTATCACACATCAAAAATGCATCGCGCATCACGAATGCATCACGTATTGCAAATACATCACTAATCACAAATGTATCTAGTATTACAAATGTATCACGTATTACAAATGCATCACTAATCACAAATGTAACACGTATTACAAATGCATCAAGCATTGCAAATGCATTACATAATATAAATACATCACATTTTACAAATACATTACACATCCCAAATGTATCACACAAAACAAATGCATCCAGAACGCATCACGTATTACAGATGCATCAAACATTACACATGCATTGCGTAATATAAATGCATCACATATTACAAATACATTACATGTCAGAAATGTATCACACATCACAAATGCATCCCGCACTACGAACGCATCACGTATTACAAATGCATCACTAATTACAAATGTATCACGTAAAACAAATACATCAAGCAAAGCAAATGCATTACCTAATATAAATACATCACATATTACAAATGCATTACCTAATATAAATATATCACATATTACAAATGCATTACCTAATATAAATACATCACATATTACAAATGCATTACCTAATATAAATACATCACATATTACAAATGCATTACCTAAAATACATCACATATTACAAATGCATTACCTAATATAAATACATCACATATTACAAATGCATTACCTAATATAAATACATCACATATTACAAATGCATTACCTAATATAAATACATCACATATTACAAATGCATTACCTAATATAAATACATCACATATTACAAATGCATTACCTAATATAAATACATCACATATTACAAATGCATTACACATCTCAAAATATCACACATCAAAAATGAATCACGCACTACGAACGCATCACATATTACAAATACATCACTATTTACAAATGTATCACGTATTACTAATGTATCAAACATTACAAATACATTACCTAATATAAATACATCACATATTACAAATGCATTACCTAATATAAATACATCACATATTACAAATGCATTACCTAATATAAATACATCACATATTACAAATACATTACACATCTCAAAAATATCACACATCACAAATACATCGCGTATTACAAATACATCACTAATTACAAAGGTATCACGTACTACAAATGCAACTGGTATTACAAATACATCAATTATTTCAAATGCACAAATTATTACAAATGCATCCCGCATCACAAACTCTTTATGCTTCATACATCACACACAAATGCATCATACAGTACACACACACACATACAAACACATCACATATCACAAACACATCACGAGGTACAAATGCACCAAACAAAAGAAAAGCATCACGAGCGCAGCACATTAAATCATAAGCATAAATCTCAGTAAATCTCCACAAAATATTAATAATATGTTAGATTTAAATTTCCACATACATTCTTAATAATAAATTACAAATTGAATTATTATTCGCAATATAACTAAATATATAAACGCGTTATATCCGAAAAAAGCAATAGAAACATATTGTATAACTTATTATATATTTTAATTTAATAATAATATGTTTTTATTTTTATTGTAAATTCTAGATAGAATTTTATAACTTGTTATTTTTATTTTATATAATGAACACTTATTTGCAGAAATTAAATTATTTTAAAATAAATAATTATTAAATTGTACTTAATACTTTTTTTGTTTGCAGTATTCTTATCATTTTGCATATTTTAAACTATATTTAAAATATTACAGTTGCATGTATTTAACATAACATAACAATATATAATATTCATACACAATGTAATACAGTGGATATTATAAAAATAAATGTTTGCATCATAATTAAAGATATATTTTCCAATTACAATTTTTTGAAATGGAAATATCATTAAATTTACTTAACACTGAGCGTTTTTAAATTCTTTAGTCATCAGATAACCTTTAGTTATTCTAGCAATACACATTAAGTAAAATTCCAAATAAATACTGAATGTTGAATACTGATATATATATATATATATATATATATATATATTATTAAAATGCTAATTTATTTATTTAAAAAGTATTTAAAAAATTAGTAGGAAACACAATTTGCAACTTATTGAGTTTTAGAATATTTGCTATTTAGAGCATGTTTTAACTAGTTAAAAAAAATTTTTAAAAAATTCAATGCCTAATTAACTTTTATTTAACTTTTTCTTTTAACTTTTGAAGAGTTATGAGAAAGTTAAATCGCTTGTTTTACTTATATCTAGATCAAACAAACCTTATAAGAGTTTTTTTAT
This sequence comes from Troglohyphantes excavatus, assembly GCA_963932185.1. Classification (NCBI taxonomy): domain Eukaryota; kingdom Metazoa; phylum Arthropoda; class Arachnida; order Araneae; family Linyphiidae; genus Troglohyphantes; species Troglohyphantes excavatus. Next base: position 10,200,264 of record OZ010668.1, read on the forward strand.
AAATAAATAAAATATGGACTGTCTAAAGTTAGATTTCAAGTAAATACCCTTCCGATTTAGATTTATATTTCCAATTACAAAAACATTTAATCTTAAATCTTTAGAGTTTTCCGTCACGTCGTTAGTTTTGGTTGTGACATTGTTTGTTAATAGTCTGTTTTGTCTTTTTTTTTGTATTTTAATGGCTTTCAAATTAATAAGAATAAAGCGAAAATATATTTTTCTTGTGCTGTAAATAGAGATGTTCTGAAAAATATTATTTTACTCCTATTATTTTGTTTCTTTGAAGTCATTTTTGAACATAATGTTTTTCAACAGCGTCAACATACATTAATTCACAAGCTCGTGTTAGTGTTTATGAATATCAATGGTTATAAACTACATAGAAAAATAAGCGAGCATGAGATCATTGTATTTATTATGAAAAAGGCGGTTATATGGAGATGAACGAAAAATGCTTGTCAAATGAACTCATATAATAGAACACATGATCAGAAAGTTTCAAAATTAACTTCATAAAATAAACTAGTTATAATAATCAAATATATTGACCTTCTGTTTGGCTATCTCGGAGTTTTCCATTCCTAGATTCCCTATTTTACCGGCAATAGACATTATTTTAAAATTTACAAAAATAAACTTTTATAAAATATTTTATCAATCATTTTATTTAATTGTAAAATGATTCATTTATTGCCTTAAATGGTATTTTATAAAAACAAAATTGAGTAAAAGTTTTATAAAACGCAATTGCCAAAGAAATCTGATAGTGTAACTCAAAACTTAAACACTCTTAATAAACATACATATTTTAAACATTTATAACAAACAGCATACGCATTTATATTTAATTAAAAACGAAGTTTAATTAAATAAGTATACATTAAGTTATATTGAAAATCTAAAAATATCAAGACATATTTTTTCTTAAAATATTAATTTAAATTACGAAAGTAATATAATACTCCTTTTAAAGATTTTTATCTCTTCCCATATCCGATATTAACTCCGCTCAAAAGTATCATATTCTCCAAAGAATAACTCCCAAGAACCAAAACTAAGATAACCTATTATTTTTTACAGCACATATATCATCCCTGACATCAGGGGAATGATTATTAATCTCCTTACAATTACAGGGGAGAAAGCAACAAATTATTTATTTATCGCAAACTGCAGTTAAAGCGCCCTTTCCAAAGAAATTAGTAGACGGTGCAATAAATAATGAGGCGAAAAAAGTATACATCTCTATTACGGTAGCATTATCGTTATTGGGTTTTTATTGTCTCTTAAAAATTTCCAAGAAGAAAAATTGGTCTTACGGTCTTATCTTTAACTCTACATATCGCTACAGTTCATTAAAGGTCCAATTATATTTTATTTTATGGGTATAACGTAAAATGAGCGTTTTATTTATCTTTATTGCATTGAACTGAATTTTGATTTTATTTTCTGCATTGTCAGAATCTTATTTTGTTCACCAAAGCGTATATTTTGGAATGTATCAATTTATTTGACTATGAATAAATGAATTGTGAATGCGATATCTAAAATAATGTAAAATAAGAATATTAGCGTATGTATCTGAAAAAATAAGTTATTTATTTTTTAGGTAACATTGTATTTAATGTGAAACTTGTGTTACAAAGGAACTTTTCTGTTATTTGAAATAAGATTGTGTAACAAACTGTCAGTACTGTCAGTTTTTCTCATTTGTTCTACCTTTTTTTTCTACTGTATTTTAATTGTAGGCGCATTTATTTAAATATGAAATATTTTGAAAATATATTTTTTACGGACAATAGTGAGTGTTATTTTAGTATTATTAAAATATATTATCGAATATTTGATATTCTTACATACAAATTGAAGAATATTTTTATATTAATATAATCTAAAGATTAGCAAGACTTTTATAATCTAAAGATTAGCAAGACTTTTGCATGAATTAAGTGTATTTTATGGGAAATAAAATATAACATGTATTTTCTAATAATGACATTGGTCAATGTGTGTTACTTCGTCCTTCATGTTTAATATTTGATTGCAATGCAAGTATAGTTGTATTGGAAGATATATGATTGTAATAAGTATACCGCATAAAATAGGGCATCACCAAAGTGTACATTGATCTTGTTTCCCACCTGCAAAAAATCATCATCAACTTCCTTAAATGTTACGAAATTGAGAAATGTAAGGTATTTGGAATAATTGGGTGAAGGTTTCATAAAAGTTTTTTGCTGAAAAATTAAACATTGAAAGTCTTTAAGGAGAAATGTCAGTTTTTAAAAGTTTTATGAATACAAATTGAAAACTTAAAAGAACATTTATGTTTTAAAAAAGTATTTGGAACAATTTTCAATTTTAATTAAAGTTTTATGAAGGCTTTGACACAAATTTTGTTTCGATTGTTTTGGGCTGGAATTTGAGCAAAGTTAAAAATTCTGGTAGGTACAGACCGCACTGTAACTCAAGGTTTGGTTAGTGAATACTTTGCGTTTCACGAGGTACAGAGGTCCGAAGGGGAAGAAGATAAATGACAGAACAAGTCAGGCAGTAACGAGGCTCAACTTCCTCCACACCATGGTAGGTCATTTATTCCCACAGGCGTATTCCATGGGAAGTGTGAAATCAAATAGTTAGTTTTTAAAAATGCAATATTAAAATCCATGATATAATAAGTTAAATAAAACTCGTACTAGAAAACATTTTCAAACAAATGCTATAGTTAATACTACCAAAAATATTTATCCCGATTGTATAATTTAAAATTGTACGACGTTATCTAGACAAGCATAAAAAATTTGAGAAATTTAAATTTACCGCGATATTTGTTTAGCTGTTGCCAATGATAGTTCAAATCATAAAACTTTATTTTAAAACTAATTTTGTTCTTCATTTTTTGAAATTTTCTGAAATTGATGAAATAGACGTGATCATATTCTCTATTATATGTTATGTATTTGCGAGTTTCACATTGTTTCGTTGAGCCGCTTCAGAGATATTTCGAGAATAAACAATTTAATTTAAAAAAAATATATAACAGAAAGTTAAATACATAATTACCATATACGTAATTAATATTCATTTTTAATGTTATTTTTAAAAACTAATTTAGTGATGTTAATTTAAATATCAGCGTAAAAATAAGTAAAACGGAAATAAATCTTTAAGTTATAATTATCAATTTTTAATTATTTTATGTGCCGAAAATTTATTTCCTATTTTTAATTATGGCTCAGGAGTATAATTAATGAAGTTTATACAATTACAAAAGCTTTTTTTTATATTATGAAAACAACGGATTTTAGTTACCGCTTTTTATAGCACAGCATACTTTTTATTTTGCATTTGGTATTTCATTCATGATATCATTTCAATATAGCGTAAATGAAATAAGAAAAAAGAACAAAAGAATATTATTTTGTGATGTATTTTAAATTACTGTTCAAGTTACCTGTGAGAGAGAGATTGTATATCAATAAGAGTGAAAAATTTGTCCAGTCGACCCCTTTGTTAGCGCACATGTACTCTACCATTAACCTATCCGGACGACACCAGCTTTCAAAAACTTTAGTAGAGCACTTATGCGCTATACAAGGGATCCCGGGTTCGATTCCAGGCTGCATGAAATTTTCACTCTTATTGATTTAAATATATATTGTAATTCTTTGTGTTAATGCAACTTTAAACGCTTTACAGGAATATGTATACAGTTCATTATGTGTGTTTGCTATATATATATATATATATATATATTATATATATATATATATATATATATATATATATATATATATATATATATATATATATATATATATATATATATATATATATATATATATATATATATATATATATATATATATATATATATATATATATATATATATATATATATATATATATATATATATATATATATATATATATATATATATATATATATATATATATATATATATATATACCTCCACAGCCAAAGGCGGTGTTATGCGTCAAAGTTATGAAGATAATAAATACACGATAAAATTTAATACTACTCCCTTGTAATTTCGTTTTACAATCCTTCCTAACTTTATTTTTCGCCTATATTTAATGACAAAACAAAATTAAAATGTTCAAGCCCCATTAAAAAAACACTTATATATATATCACAATAAAACAACCATTCCATCTCATCCCCCATTCGGCACAAATTAAAAGCATAAACCCAACACCCCTAACTTCTTGGATCCACTCCAAAATAACCCAAACCCCCTAAGGACCAATTCCTACCCTAGTCCGATTATAGCACACTGGGACGTCCATAGGACCTCCAATGGAAAATAACATCCAAACAAACGCCTTCCGGCGGCGGAGTGGGGAAATTTCTTTTCCTGATGTTGGTTTGCGGACGTGTATTTATGCGATACCTCTGGGACCGGGACCAGGGCTTGTTAGTCCGAGCCGGACAGTGTGAGTTATTATTGTTGTTAGGTTGTTTTCCTGCTGAAAAAGGTTTTGTCTGCCTTTGAATGTCAGATGCGTCGGACTCTGATGTGTTGACTCGTTAAGAAGGTGTGCGAGGGCTTGGGGGTTTGTTGTTTCTTTTTTGATTGGGCTTTTTTTTCATCTCCCGTCTGTTGTTCGCTCTACAAGGGGCTGGTAATGACCATCGAGGAGATGTGATTTTGTGGGGACTGGGTGAGTGGTTTTATTGCGTTTTTTTTAATGTTAGGAATATTGTATAGGACATATCAGTGGATTGTGTAATACACGTACTGGCTTTGTGTATTGTATACTAAATGCATGAATATACATGCAATAAATTAGTTGGTCGTTAATTAAATTTCGTAACATATTTCTATCTTAAAATGTAACAACATTATTTTATAATGTATCAACAATTCTATCTTAGAATTTATGAACAATTATGTCCTATGATTTATCACATTTCTATCTTAGAATGTATCAACATTTCTTTCTTAGAATGTATCACCATTTCTATCTTAGAATGTATCAAAATTTTTATCTTAGAATGTATCAAAAGTTCTATCTTAGAATGTATCAATATTTATATTTTAGAATGTATCAACATTAACAACTATATCCTATAATTTATCGCATTTCTATCTTAGAATTTATCAACAATTCTATCTTAGAATGTATCAACATTTATATCTTAAAATGTATCAACATTTTTATCTTAGAATTTAGGAACATTTCTATCCTAGAATTTGTCAACATTTCTATCTTAGAATGTACCGTATATACTCGCGTATAAGCCGATAAATTTAAGTCAAAATCGTCATCAAAACGTAGGGGGGTCGGCTTATACGCGGGTCAGTAAAATTAAAAAATAATTAGCCTAAAATGGGAAAAGAAGAGAAGTTGAAATTAAGCGGATTCTTGAAGAATGTCGCTCCGACAGATTTCCCCGATTCGAGATCGAGAATATGCGTCACATGTGCTGACTGGAGACCGTTCTGTGCATCGCGACGTAATGGTAACGCAAAATTGCACTCATATAAATAATCAGTTTAACTAAATGAAAAGTATATATTTTGATAAGTATTTAATTGGTGTGTAGTATCTATGAAGCAGTATGCGTTACTTTAATATGATTTTAGATGGAAGACTAAGAAGTTGACATCGTGAGTAGCGTGCGAATGACTCTCCTTAAAAGTTTATGTCTTTCTTACTCAATTGCAATAATTAAACAACATTTATTTCCCCAATACATATTTTATTCCTTGATAATATTATGTAAAGAAATTAATAGTTGTCTTATTAGAATTTTGGATGGAATTGACTTTAAAGCGGTAAAATCGGGACGTTGCTAATCCGGTGAATTCAAGTAATTTATTTCGTAATAAAAATTAAATATTTTAATAAGAGGTATACATTCATCCATAATATACTAGTATTTCTTTCCGAGGTGGATAAAAAAAATGCTTATCCGTATTTAACCGCGACAGTAGTCGCGATGTTGACCGAAAATAGTTGACGTTTTCTAAGTTTTTAAATCTTTACAAAACGATGTTAGAAATTGCACATTTTGGTATTTAAGTTTATGGTTTAAAATATTTCACTATGATATTAAGATAAATGTAATTAAAGAAATCCGATGGACGTTTGAAAGACAAGAACATCGCGAGTGCTATGTTCTTTTTAAGCACGATGGATCGTCGCGAACTTCGAAAAAGGCCGTTTCTCAAGCCACTTTTTTTCATTTTTTTTTATTTCTCGGCCTAAATATTTATTTTAAGAATTAATATTTCACTCTATTTTCGATGATTTGCCGATTTTAATCGGATTTTTTCAAGTACGAAAATGCAACTCGGCTTATACGCGAGTTTTCAATTTTGCACAAAAAAATCGCCCTAAAATTAGGGGGTCGGCTTATACGCGGATCGGCTTATACGCGAGTATATACGGTATCAACATTTCTGTCTTAGAATTTATCAACATTATGAAACGTATGCATTCGGAGGTATGATACGCAACAATAAAAATGAGTAAATTTTACTTATTTTTGAGTATCTATTTTTAATAATGTGTATTTTATGGTTACATACATTAAACAAAGAAGTGTCAATATATCTTTTTAAAAAAGAATAAACATATTTTCAATAATGAAATCCATATTTTCACTAACGTAATATTCCAAGCATGAAATCTAACTCGACTTCAAATACGCAATCTTCCATATCAACTTTCTTGAAATATTCCTTCCCCCTCTGTGACGTCTTCATCCCCACACCAAATCTGTCAACGCGTAACAAACTCCACCCCCTTATCCGCTTCCACCAGCCATGCCTCAGAGAATTCCCTGAAAAAAGACTCGATGAAACCTTTTCATTTTTTCTCCAAAGCAGCATTACAGCGAATCACAAATCTATCATAAACACACTATAAACTCAACCAACTGTGCAATGAAGTATTTCAGGGGTTTTATCGCCCCCTCGTAGAGGACACTTCATACACAAACACGCACAAAAAAGCAGACGGAATCGTAAAAATAAAAAAAACGGAAATAAAATCAGTAAGTGACAACCCGAACTACGACGATGTCAGGGTAAGTGATGCCTGGGTAAAGGGTGAACTGTCTCGAGCAATTGTCGTCAGTGCGTAACGGAACTGGAGATGGGTGTAGGGTGACTCGAGCCAGTTCCTTCGAGTCACCCTTTTCAGATAGCGATATTGAAAAGATGATAAGGATGGGGATTGTCAGCCGTATCTTGGGTCGTTACCATATTTATGTCGATTTTGCTGAATATTTTCTTGCGAATTGATGCTCGAGATCGTCCCATAGGTGAAATTGCTTGGGGTATTGATGTTCACGGTTTGTGATGTTAGAAAGAGGGGAAATATATTTTTATCATGAAGTTGTATTTTTATTAATTTTTAAAATTGGATAAATTATAACAAATGTTGATGGATATTTTCTTGCGAATTGATGCTTCAGATCACCTCATAGGTGGAATTGCTTGGAGTATTGATGTTCACGGTTTGTGATGTTAGAAAGAGGGGAAACATATTTTTATCATGAAGTTGTATTTTTATTAGTTTTTAAAATTGGATAAATTATAACAAATGTTGATGGATATATTCTTGCGAATTGATGATTCAGATCACCTCATAGGTGGAATTGCTTGGGGTATTGATGTTCACGGTTTGTGATGTTGGAAAGAGGGGAAATATATTTTTATCAGGATGTGGTATTTTTATTAGTTTTTAAAATTGGATAAATTATAACAAATGTTGATGAATATTTTCATGCGAATTAATGCTTCAGATCACCTCATAGGTGGAATTGCTTGGGGTATTGATGTTCACGGTTTGTGATGTTAGAAAGAGGGGAAAAATATTTTTATCATGAAGTTGTATTTTTATTAGTTTTTAAAATTTGATAAATTATAAGAAATGTTGATGAATATTTTCTTGCGAAATGATGCTTCAGATCACCTCATAGGTGGAATTGTTTGGGGTATTGATGTTCACGGTTTGTGATGTTGGAAAGAGGGGAAATATATTTTTATCAGGATGTGGTATTTTTATTAGTTTTTAAAATTGGATAAATAATAACAAATTTTGATGAATATTTTCTTGCGAAATGATGCTTCAGAAGGCCTCATAGGTGAAATTTCTTGGGGTGTTGATGTTCACGGTTTGTGATGTTAGAAAGAGGGGAAAATATTTTTATCATGAAGTTGTATTTTTATTAGTTTTTAAAATTTGATAAATTATAAGAAATGTTGATGAATATTTTCTTGCGAAATGATGCTTCAGATCACGTCATAGGTGGAATTGCTTGGGGTATTGATGTTCACGGTTTGTGATGTTGGAAAGAGGGGAAATATATTTTTATCAGGATGTGGTATTTTTATTAGTTTTTAAAATTGGATAAATTATAACAAATTTTGATGAATATTTTCTTGCGAAATGATGCTTCAGAAGGCCTCATAGGTGAAATTTCTTGGGGTGTTGATGTTCACGGTTTGTGATGTTAGAAAGAGGGGAAATATATTTTTTTATCAAGATGTGGTGTTTTTATTAGTTTTTAAAATTGGTTGAATTATAGTAAATTTATGCTTGTGTTCTTTTAAAATAAATTAATTTGTGTATTTTTATGAGTATATACTTGTCGAAATTGATCAGTTTATGTATTCGAGATTTACATATTTGAAAGAAAGTTTGGACAGCCGAATGTCGCAATAACAAGACCATATTAAAATTCAATAGGCAGTGATTCCAGGTCTTTCCGTCGGGAATATTACGCAATCACCTCAAATGTATATCTAGGCAGACATTATTTACTCAACCATTTTTTTAATAAAAATAAAATTAATCCTTATCATTAAAAAGGTATTGTGCAGCGTGCCTTGTTCAAGATTTAAACACACTGTTAAAATAGGTATGTCGTGGGGTAAATTGGCTAGTACATTTTTTGGATTGCGTTGCGTTATTTTTTTGTATCTTTATGAATAATGTCGTCTTGGAAAAAATACATACATACCAATAATTTACTTTTAAAACGGTGCTTTATTGACACATTAAATTATATAGGAGAAAACTTATGGTTGGGGGGTTATGTGCAATAATGTGTTACTGACTCACGTGTACCGGTTGGGGAGAGTTCCGTCCGAGGCGATTAGCTGGTTGTTTGGGGTGTAGATGCCCGGCTACCAGGGGCGTTACCATGAAATGTGGATGCTGACGTCTGGCGTCCTGGCATCAGGACCTTTCCTTCTCCAGGGGCTCGTCTGGTTCCGTAGCTCAGTGGCGTTGGTACGAAATGGGAGCGCTGCCGTCTGGTCTCATGGAATTCGGGACTTTTCCGGAGATGGACATGAGGACGGGAGACGATGGAGCAAAAATTTACCCGTATCTCTTGGGCAAAGGCAGAGTTGTAAGTCATGTGGGAAACCTTAAATTTCCCACGGTGGTGTCTTGGGGTGAGGGGTTGCAATCCCACATAAATTATTAAACCCACCACTTGGAATTCGCTCCGCCCCTCCTGGTCACCCCTCCTGGCCAATCCTGGCGTGGTTGTAAAAAATGGCTCAGTGACGAAACTCTCCCACAATGTAACACAGTAATAAAAACCGGCGACCGTCAGTCTAGCCATCTGACCAAATTGCACAAAGTACAAAATAGGTCAGATCCCTATGTAAAAATTGCAACGTGTGACAGCACACTGTCACAAGGTACACAAAAATAAGTCAAATGTACTCATTTTTGAGTATATTCGATGATTATCATGGATCTAAATGCATAAGTTTCAATCTTACAAAAGACATCTACTCAAAATGAGTAAAATGAATAAAAAGAACATATAATTGCTTAAATAGGTTGCCTTCACAAAATAATTTCAATAAATATCCACAATTACAACCACGACTAACCTGGAATCGAACCCAGAACCTCGGGCACAACAGTCTCGTAACTTGTCTGTTAAATTACCAGTACGACTTGTAAAAGTTATAAACAGAAAACATGTTAAAAAGGTGTGCCAAAAGAATGAAAGTGTAAGATAATTTTGTTGTTATAATTCAGTTTTCATTTAATCAATGCCATCAAATAATAATCAAATTGTAAGTTTGTCCTGCCGCTTTGTTAAGATGACTTGGACAAAAGCTGAGATTAGAAATATTAAATCCTATTGGACATTTTTCAGAAATTACTATTACTGAAATTTGAGTACGTCATCGCTTATTTATGATGCAATTCTACTCAAAGAAAAACAAATACGTACAAGTACTAATTTTTAAGTATTTTTTGTTTTACATTTAAATTAAATAAAATACTAAAACAAGTTTCAAGTTGTTTCTCTAAATGCCATTCGTAACTATTTATTACTACTAAAACTTTCAGTTAAACTCCATATTATTTAATAGTTAAAATATATTAACTTTCCACAGTAATTAAAAATTCGAAACACAGCTATCTCTCCACTTTTACATGCCACTTCACGATACGCAAATGTTCCATTAAAATATTTAAGTGCTCTTCAAATAAACATCTGCCGCTATCCAAAGCCATCACTCGAGCCCTTATTTACAGAAGTCCTTATTTACAGAAGTAAAACAGTTAATTACATTCTGCATATGGCTAAGCCATTAAAATTACTAGAAATAAACTAATGCAAATTACCATTTCGAACATTAGGTATGCATAGTTTCATCAAAAATAAATGCTAAGTGCCTATATGAAAATAGCATATATTTAATTTATTACAAAATACCACCTGAGTTGCAAATTGATTTAATATATCGATAGCCATTTACACTACACATTAGGGGTTATTAAATAAACAGTCGCATAGTGATGAGAATCGTACAAATGAATTCGAAAATGTTGTGGTTAATTAAACAAACGAATTTGGTCATTTATCATAATGTGTTTAATAAGTAAATTAATTTTGTTTTTGATGGAGAATTAAAATTGTTATAACCATTTCTATGTTAGTCTAAACTATTTTATGATATGTTATCTTCCTTTTGTCTTTAGACATACTCTTGTTTATCATTAATCTTATTTTCCGTAGTCAAATGTCAACAATGAGTGATGCTAATTGAATTTTTTGTTCGAAACTCTTTGAATGAATCATTCCTTTGCGAACTGTAGTTTTCTTTATTTAAAAGAAGACTAATAGTAAAACTTAGTTGAACTACAAAGAATATAATGAAAAGTTTCAAAGAGTTTTTTTTTTAATCGTGCTTTTTGTTTCTTTACATGCAAGGACTTTTAAATAAGAAACTGTCCTCTCTTGTTTAAAAGATCAGTTCTGTGAGTTCTTAGATGTAATTAATTAGATTATTCTGTTCTTAATTTCGAATTATTTTTTTCAGCTTTCCTCTTTAAATTGTCTTACGTTGAGTTTAGCTTTAAAACTAAAAGCTGAAATACGAATGTGCCGCAATTGAGTGAAAAAGTTAAAAGTTAGTAAAAGGTAAAATACAGTAACTTATGTTATTTTTTATCTAAGAAAATTTCATATCCAAACAAAAAGGGGATACAAACAATTTAGAATAGTTTTTATTCAAATTCAATTATCAAGCAAACTGCAAGAAAAATCTAATTTTTATAGTAACATGTATACTCCCGAAGATGGTGTTATATATATATATATAAATATATATATATATATATATATATATATATATATATATATATATATATATATATATATATATATATATATATATATATAATATATATATATATATATATATATCATACGGCCATGAATTGAAATTAAAATTTATTTTAAATAAAATACCATTAGTATTGCATTATAAAAAATATATATTACTTAATATATTATGCATTTTTTAAATATACGTTTTGAAAATGCACATTTTAATTAATTGTATGGCTTACGAATTGCTTTTTATTCCAAAACTGATATCGCAGCTCATGTATGACTGAACAATACTTCAAGAAACGCATAATTCAATATTTTCCCAACCCCCGCAATTTAGCATTTGTTTATCCAAGAGCAAAAAAATATGATAATTCAGTCCTTCATGAACCATTTTTTTTACGGATGGAAGCTCTCCACGCCGTAATTCTAGCATCACGTGATCACTTTTAAAGCGCTACCATCCAAGCCCCAATGGCAGAATCAAGGGGAGGGATTGAAAAAAAAAAACTTTGGATTTCGCAAATCATTTACGAAATGACTTCGAATCCTATTCCCCCGACCCCCGTATTAAAATATCCGAGTACCGTGCATGAAGAATGGGGATTTTCCTTTTTCCAGAAATCCCTAGATGGGGAAAAATGACTGGTTCTTCGAACATTCTCCCACCCTAGCCTTGCGATTCGATGAAGTGGAGACTAATCCATTTATCCTGCATGCCTTATGGGGATTCTGCTTAGCTGTGCGTCTCCAGTAATGGTGCCTCTTCGATTCGGATATTATCTTGGTTTTATCTTTTCTGGAAGTTAACTTCTTCATTTGGCTGTGGGGATTGTGTACCGGTGTTGTTCTTCGAAACGCCTTGAGTACCAATTTGGAAGTATTATGTGTTTAGTTATGGAAGGTTTTGTTTAGTTTAGTTGAAATGTTATTCTTATTTTGAAGGATTTTTTTGATTTGAGACAAAACCATTATCATAATCGTTTAAAGAAAAATAGACTGAGATAATAGTAAAATAAGTAACACTAAAATCATCTATATTTTTAGTTAAACATTTTTGTAATCTCAATAATTAATAATTATATAATTTAATGTTTATTGCAATTCAATGAAAGTGTGAAAAAATAAACATCTACAGTAGATTTATTCTTATAACCAGATGAATCAGAATTTTCTGGTTGTAAATTAAAAAATATCCAAAAATGCACATAATTTTTAGAAATATAAACATATTTATTGCATATTTTTTATAATGTGTAATATTTATATTTTAAAAATTGTAATTTTTATTTTAAAAAAAACCATATATTACAAGATAATTTAAACAGACATGCAACAACACAAACAATTTAAATTAAATGTATGTATTCTTAAGGACTATGTATTATTATCTTATATATTATTAAAAGACTATAAAGTCAATAAACCGGAGGATTTTATAATTGATAAATCAATTTTTTATTAGTATTTTAACGTATTTATCGAATCAATGCTCTAGTTGCTGATACATATATTTTCCAAACAAATGTCCTAAAAGTAACAAAAACGGCAAATTCGGACAGAAATTCAAACCTGCAGACCCGAATTTTTTCAAATATGTGATAATCAGTTATTACATCAAAAATCAATGTTTAAATGTTTATCAAAATTAATTCATTGATGTGGATTTTTATAAAAATATATTTTTAAATAAACAGTATTAAAAGTAAGTTTTTTTTAAAACTAATGTTCATTATATAACATAATCAAAAATAGAAGCCCTAATAGTAATAATTTTCTGGTTGTATAAATTGTTTATTTTTTTACTATAATTAATCTAATTAATTAACGAATGTAAAATGTTTTAATTCGACAATCAATACCATTTCCCTATATACTTTTATTCATAAATAAATTTGTTAAGCAAACATATTCTATGAGAAAAATTATCTTAGAAAAAATAATTTGATATTAAACAGTATAAATCAAACAACTTCCACACTAGCTTACGTAATGTGATTTAGAAATAACAACTGTGAAATACAACATCAAATTCCGAATTATTTGAACCAAAGTCTAGTTACCAAAACAAAACCTTTGCCACATGTGTAAGTATAAGATTATTAAACAATAATTAAACCCTAATTCATCAGAAATCTTACATTTACCTACCTTCAATACAGGAGAACTGAGTAATACCCCCCAGCCGGAAATAATATCCCATACATTGGGTATGTCATTTCATGATAAATATTTAACATAAAGGCTAACTATACATATAACAAAGATGATTCAGCCGATGGCCGATTACTGAGCCAACATCTGGGACCATCTGAAGTTGGCTGTTAATATCCCAAATGTTGCGATACCCATCTCCAGTTAATGAAAGATACGCTCGTTAATTTTGATTCATTGTTAATAAAGACATTAAATCAGAAACGGGAATTCCGCAGTCGTAGTTGGTAGGCTGATGTATTATGGATCGTGGAATATTTCATTTGATTCGATCCGGAAGTTTGTAAATATTCAAGAGTGTTTGGGAATTTTGAAACAGTGGCGGTCCTGGAAAGTGTACTGTTTAATTCAAATAAGGATGGTTGATAGTTTAAGTATGCGTTATTTTATTTAAACTATTTTACAATTAAATTAGTATATGGTTTCAATTAATGGGAATAGTCAAGATTATAATTTTCCTTAACTGTGCTTTGAAATAAGTTCTGTGTTTTAAGAATAGTTTATTTTCCATTGCAATGGATAATCTATATTTAAATTCAATATTTATTATATATATATATATATATATACATATATATATATATATATATATATATATATATATATATATATATATATATATATATATATATATATATATATATATATATATATATATATATATATATATATATATATATATATATATAACTACAAATATGCAATATGATATTTATATATATATATATATATATATATATATATATATATATATATATATATAAATATCATATTGCATATTTGTAGTTATATATGTGTAAGTTGTATATGCACATGTTGTGTATATACACAATATTATGATTTGTCTTAAGTGCGTTTTGAAAAAAGGTGTTGTGTTTTAATAATAGTTAATTTTGCATTATTATAGATCAATTAGATTTAAATTCAATATAATTTTCATTTTCATTATTTCTACTGATCGTCTTCGGATGCACATTTTAGTACTTCGACACCTGAATGAAGCTATCCCGAATCTGCGTGTTTTTCGAAAGGATTGTTAACTAAACCTCCGTCAGACAGTTGCACTCCTCCTATTTTAAAGTAAGTCATCGTCCTTTTATAATGCTTTCAGAACTATTTGCCTTGCCTCCAAAAAAGAATTTCTTCCATCTTAATACATATAGAAATAACCCCTTTTTTCAGCGCACAATTTTTGTTATATTGCCACCGTCAAAAGGTAGAAAACAATATTGTCTGTCCGTTTTCAAGAGCATTCTCTAGAGATAAAATCCACCAGAATCAAGGAACAGTGTTAAACATTGTCTCATCTGACTGCATTCTCTTTTTCCAATACTGCATAGCTAAGGTTGGA
Source organism: Troglohyphantes excavatus (assembly GCA_963932185.1). NCBI lineage: Eukaryota > Metazoa > Arthropoda > Arachnida > Araneae > Linyphiidae > Troglohyphantes > Troglohyphantes excavatus. The sequence continues at coordinate 10,215,461 of OZ010668.1, forward strand.
CAACTTTACTACCACTGTCCCCTCTTAGTAGTATTTAGATTACTAGTACTTCAGTAGCTGATCATCCATAAAAAACAAGTATGGGGAGTTTTCTTCCCAATTGGCTGGTACTGATAGGGATTGTGATCACTTTGCTCAGCTCAACAGTCTGTTTAGAAGTTGCAGTGTTCTTACTTTTCATCATAATTTTAAGGAATGGTATTTCCACATTCTTGTCCACTCTCTGTATGTCAATATATAAGTAGGTAGTATATATGTATAAGTTGCATATATGTAAGTATATCTATATATTTTATATATGAAGGTATAAATTGTATATCATATGGTATAAATGGTATATCTGGTATAAATTGTGTAATGTAGGTAAATATGTAAAAGCTTTATATGTTTGCATATATTTCAAATATAACATGAAATTGTGAAGGAACTAAAACTGAATTGCAAGATTTAAAGATATAAAAACGGAGAATTTTTTTCTTTTGGTTAATTAACGTCGCACTAGAGCTGCACTGTGGGCTGTTGGCGACTATTCGGGGTCTATCTCGAAGGAAAGACCCGGGAACACATATGCATTCACACACAGATTCATACATGCACCTCGTTATTTTAGAACCATGGTCAGATGACGAGGAATCACCTGAACTGACACCCAAAACCTTCAATAGACGTCGGGACTTTGAACCCCGATCAGATTTATCGTACACCAGTCCCATATACACGCCGTTCATTTTTGCGGATGTTCTGGACGACTTTTGTAGTATTTTGTATCGAAGCTGGCAACCCTCCGATCACAAGATCACTACTTTTTACTTTTCTTTGTCAAGTCCATTGCCTGGTATCGAACCACGAATCTTCGTATACACAACTGACGACTTTAACCGCTCGGCCAGGGAGGCCATCATAAAAACGGATAAAATTAAATAATAGCGTAATATTTAAAATCTTCTGTTATATTTCAAATTACAGACAATCCACTTGCATAGATTAATTGTCTGCTAATATCAATTGTGTTTTTAGTTATAAACATATCGTTTACGAGGAGTGGATAATAACAACTCAAATACGTTATCTAAGAGAAGATAAATACATATTCCCCCTATAAAACCACCCATCCAATAACCAAATTTCGCATTCCCATTCAACCTCACAAACCGAAACATCTAAGCAGCTTAAAATAAGCCAAAGCCAGCCAGCACCATCATTTGTGCCAAGTCACGTCGCCAACACCCCGCCCAAAAAGAAATCTGACCATGTACAAAAGATCGCCATTTGTCAGTGACATCGCCACGCGGATAACTCCGGCGTGTAGAAGAAAAGAAGCCGAAAGATATGACGTTTTAATCTAGCTTTCTCGTATTCCGCTTGGGGAATTCTATATTTTTTCAACCGCTGCTCGGTTTTTTTTTACCCATGATCTATGACACCCGGCATCATAAATAACGTGTTTACCTATTGGCGAGGAAAACCGCGGCTGGATCTGCTTTGGTTTGCTAATGTTTCAAAGAGTGGCTCTTTTTTTATTTAATATTTGGCGACGTTTGGTGTTTTTTGTTCTCTTTTTTTTTTGGAAAGTGTTTAGGGTTATAATTTATATTAGAGTATGTTTGAAAAAACTACGTGCTTTTGTAAAAACAGTTTTTCAATCCAGCTAGTCTAGAATTATTACTATATTTATTAAATTATATTTATTAAATTATATTTATTAAATTATATTTATTAAATTATATTTATTAAATTATATTTATTAAATTATATTTATTAAATTATATTTATTAAATTATATTTATTAAATTATATTTATTAAATTATATTTATTAAATTATATTTATTAAATTATATTTATTAAATTATATTTATTAAATTATATTTATTAAATTATATTTATTAAATTATATTTATTAAATTATATTTATTAAATTATATTTATTAAATTATATTTAATACAATTATAATTAATGAAGTTTATTATATAATTTTGCTGAAGTTAGTACATAGTTTATAGTATAGTGTATATATTTTTTTTGTATTCGTTACTTTTTGAGAGAAATTAATGTAATTTAAAACAGCTCACAAAATACCCAATATACATAGAAATTGTAGCTGTTGCTGATTAAGCATACTTAAAACCATCCGCAAAAATAAGTTGTTTTCATTTCATTCTTGTTAATAATACTAAAATGTATTTAAATATAAAATATAAGTGTTTACAATGCCAATTATTATCTGGATGGTTATAACTCATTTCATTGTTAATGCTGAATGTTTCTGACATTATAATTAGTTTCGTTACCACAAAATAAATTTAACATGTGTTGTCAAATAAAGGTATATTTCAGACTGGTTATCATGAGCGGGTAAACAATTTAGGAGAAGCAGTTTAAATCTCGCCAAGCCATATAGCTACAATAGCTAGATATTATGAACCGTATAGTGCAATAAGTTGAATGTTGGATGTTTAATCGACACATTGTAGTGGTTCGCAACTTTCTTGTGAATTACTAAATAAAAGGTGACATTCTATATAGTTTGACGATACAATGTATTGCGATTGATTGACGATTGAATAAAAATAAATACATATACGCGTTTGATTTAATATTTTTTTTCATTCTTAAAACGCTAATGAATCTATTTTTAAAAAAAACAAGGCATGTACTTAATTGAATTTGAGTTATTATTCCTTGACATTTGTACAAATTACATCACTTTTCATTGTCTGTCTGTCTGTCTGTCTGTCTGTCTGTCTGTCTGTCTGTATGTCTGTTTGTTTGTCTGTCCGTCCGTCCATCCATCCATCCATCCATATATCTGTCAGTGTGTCTGTCTGTTTATAATATTCTATAAATTGGAATGGAATGCAATTTCACAATTGCTATATTTTTATGTAAGCATCACCAATAGAGAACAATTATTTTTTTTTAAGTTTATATAAAAAAATATATAATAAATAGGTATTGTTCAATTGAATTTTTAATCAAACTCGCACTATGTATAAGTGTTTGAAAATACCATTATACTTTATATGGTTTCAAAATAATAAAATTCCACCTTCCTTTCTTCTCAAACCGATTAGAGAATCCGCTGCATTTCTTTGAAAAATCTTGGCAAACGCATTGTTACCCGGATTGCTGCGTAAAAAAAATGCAACAATCCGGGATTGTAGTATTTTTTTCCCAGTTAAATCCACTTTCTTTCATTTCACTAAAAAAATGCGAAAAATAAACTCATTGCAATAAAAAAATGGTATCAGACGAAAGAAGAATTTCCAGGATACCTCTTCCTGGATATTTTAAAAACTCAGTATTTCACAGCGGCAGAAAATAAATGAAATATTTTCTTAAGGGAAATTGAATTTCCCTTTTTCTCGCACCTGATGAAACACTTTGGTAATTTCTAGACAAAGAAACATCGGGAAATATGCTTCATGTATTTTAGAAAATAGTTCTTTTGGAAATTTAAGATTCTTATTTATTCCATTTTGTTTTGAAAACTCATTTGGTTTGGGTATATTTCCTGTAAAAATCCGATGATGTATAATAACAACATGAGGTATGTTTTAAATTATTTCAAAAACAACCATTAAATATAGTTATTTCAAAGTAGTTTTGTGTGTTTTCAATTATATAGTATGTTGATGTATGTGTGTATAATATCATGTATGTTTGCATTATATCATGTATGTTTGTATTATATCATGTATGTTTGTATTATATCATGTATGTTTTATCATTTCTTACAATAAAATATATTATGTCTAAAACAAAATTGGCATATATATATATATATATATATATATATATATATATATATATATTATTTAAAATATTAAATTATTCGTTATACCATTTACTTCATTTTATTGATATTTCGTATTTTTTATTAGCAAAAATATAAAATAATAAGCACAAAACATATCTTAAACATAATTCATGGCTTCGAATTTGCTTGGGTGTGCGTCTCAAATTTACTAAAGAATGTTTTTTTTTTTAATATTTGCTAACTATAAATATTAATTTTATTTTCACATAGTTTGAAAATAAAGATTTTGGTTTTAGCTAGATTAATTAAAATGTCATAATTTACAATATTTTTTTATCAGATGCATTAGAGTGTATATTAACATGTGCGTTCATAACTTTTTTTCATTTTCAACAAATACATCGAAAATAGAAAACAAATAATCCTTTAGGAAGAATACCATAATATGTTTGTTTTATATTCTGATTTGCAATCTCGGGGCCCATTCTTCACGAACAAGTAAAACGCGCGCGAGCTTCCCGATGATTCCAGAAAAATTCTAGAATCACTGAGTATTCCATGCGCATTTTATACAATTACAATAATTTAAAATATATAATTTATATCACATTTAACTATCATATGTGCACCAACAATTCAATTTTCATATTTTTATAAATACATAAACATAAAATAATACTTTTAAAGATAATCTCAATGACTATAATATAAACTAATAAAATACTTATTATAATAATTATTAAATATATAAAAATATATTTTAACAGTAAATATAGAAATTTAATTACCTGATATATAAATGTTGTTTTAATAATATAATATTTTAATTCAACTTTTATTGTATGTAATATAAACATAACATTGAATTACCACTCTATTTGGATTCCTTATATACATAAATATATTATGTACTTGTGGCAAGTTGATATGTTTAATAAATAAGCTTTTAGATATTTTTTAAATGAATATGTTTTTTACGAATAAATGTGTTGTATGAATTATAACAAAACCGTCACTTCCGTACGCAACAACAAAATTATCAATACTACATAAACAAGTTTTTTTTAATAATATGTTTTTATTATTATTATAAAAATATCCTGCGAACAAACCAAATACAAAAATATTTCCCATACAGTCGCAATCGCACCTTAATGGAACAAAAAAACACTAAATCACTTTCTTCCAGCTTACTTCAGCACAGAAAGCAAATAAAAAAGGGAATGCACAAAGCTATCAATTGAAGCTCCACACCGTGAAAGTCTTCCTTCGCCGAGGTAAAAGGCAATCGATCCTCGTCTTCGTACACACGACTTGCTTCTACACGACTTGCTTATTCTCTGAGTCAGTAGGCTGCATTTTCTGCTCGCTCAAAGAAACCGATTTATAAAAGTTTCGTATTCCTATCTGACCACGCAATGGATGTGCCTTGCAAGAACCGTTTGCATATTGGGGGGTGCTTCAGTTGATATTAACGCTTGATTGGGCTAATGCGGTAGAATATGGATTTATATAGTATTTTTAAATTATAATTATGTTTAGAGGTGTATTCCTATATTTTTGTTCAATTTATTATACATTTTGGTCAAATTTCTTATGTCATGTATGTTTTATCATTTCTTACAATAAAATATATTATGTCTAAAATAATTTTTAGCATTGGCATATTTATATTATTTAAAATATTAAATTATTCGTTATATCATTTACATTATTTCGTTGATATTTCGTATTTTTATCAGCACAAATTTAAAATAATAAACACACAACATGCCTTAAACATAATTCATGGCTTCAAAATTGCTTGGGTGTGGGTATCATATTTCCTAATGAATTTTTATTTTTTTTTAAATATTTGTTTCTACACTACTTGCTTATTCTCTGAGTCAGTAGGCTGCATTTTCTGCTCGCTCAAAGAAAGCGATTTATAAAAGTTTCGTATTCCTACTTGACCGCGCAATGGATGTGCCTTGCGACAAACGTATGCATATTGGGGGGGGGGGGGGGCTTCAGTTGATATTAACGCTTGATTGGGTTAATGCGGTAGAATATGGATTTATATAGTATTTTTAAATTATAATTATTTTTAGGGGTGTATTACAATATTTTTTCAATTTATTATACATTTTGGATATGAGATATAACCTTCTGAAATGACGTTATACCATATATCATTACACTTCAAAATCTAGGATAAATAAAAATATTATATTGTAAAATCAGTATATTTGTTTAAAATAATAATGAACCATAAACACATGTTTTGGCATGTAAAGGTTTTTTGCATGAAAAAAACAAACATTTGAAATATACGTTAGTTAAAAAACTCAACTCAACTGCAGTTGAACTCCAGTTACCTGAATAAAACAAAGCAGATCTCCGATTTTTCGGATCCGGATCGCTTATAGAAAATAAAAAGAAATCAGAAACCCCACATTTCAAAAGTTTGTAATCGGTGAATGATATTGTTTTTAATAGTAATTTAATCATATTAGGAGCTAAAGATAAATTCGTTTTTACTAATAAATAATCTTTTTTTTTCGTGAATTATCCAATTATCCTGATCTTCGATTGTCCGAATGGGATCTGGTCACAATTGATCCGGATAATTGAAGTCCTACTATGAATAGACTTTGTACGTAAATTCTCGAAAGAACCGGAATTTTAACTAAATGTTGTATTTTTATACGACCATAGTAAAATAAATTACAGAAAATATATATCTGAAAGAACTCTATAAAATGCTTTAGTGTATAAACATGTATACCTCAAGAAAAAATAAATTACAATAAAGGATACCAATTTACTATACCCAGTAGCTTGCAGTATAGCAATCTTAAATTTTAGCTTATATTTTTGATTCATTTTTAAGTACTTAAATTTCTAAAGGAAATCATTATCTTCCCAGAACATTATTTGACTAGTTTTTTCATTAAAATAGTGGAGTGGTATTTTTTGTTATCCCTTTGATAAAAAAAAAGTCTATATATTTTCTTTTTTGTTCATTTAAAATATGCTACATTCAAAAAGCACATACTTATAAAAAATAATATAATGTCAAAGAAATAAAATCTTTGTATGCGAATTTTTATTGCAAAACGGATTAAACATGAAACGAATATATCAAAAGAATATTTTTAATAAAAATACAACATATTTTAACTGACTGAAAAGTAAGCCAACCGAAACCGCCAAAAGAAGAGGGGTTATCATTTCGACTGTTACATATTTTTTTGTGTATATTTGCGCAGGATTTTTGTTTAAACTTAGCTTTTTTCAAAATAATTTTTGTTGGATAAGGGATGTCTAATATTTTAAAATTTAAATTCGCAACTTTTTTGTAATTAAGCTTTTTTTTTTAATATTTATTTTGTTGGGTAGGGTATGTCAAATTTTTAAATTTGTCCGAAGTAGTAGGTAGGGTTATGGGTGCCACGGGCACACATACAGATTCAATACACCAATCAAAAGCAAAAACCTTTATTAACAATTTTATTGGAATTTGTTTGCGATTGAATTTTATTATTTTTATATTTTTTATTACTATTTTTTTCGTAAATCGAACCGTTTATGTGATCAATTCATCCCCTTTTGGATATAAGGAACTTATTAACAGATCAAATTGATTTATTAACAACATTTCAAATTTAAGACAGCGGAAATGAGTTATTTGTCCCTAATGGCTCCATATTAGAACAAGACATTATTAACTTTGACAAAATAGTAAAAAAAAGATACAACGACTAGAAAACTGCAATGGTCATTGGCGGCCATTTTAAAACGGTTCAGTTTTAATACACTTCCGGTAGTCAAAACATGTATACTTTTTAAGGTGGCTTAGTACACCAAGTATAAGCAAACACTGGTAAAAAAACATTTTATTGCCTGTTAAGCTACCTTTTACCTTAAATGGACCCGATATAGGTAAAATTTTGAATTTTTTAAAACTTTTACTGCGATGCGCAAATGTTAAATACTGCACGAGGGCGAAAATATATTTTGCATTCGTCTTTTAATTACTATAGGCAAGTTTTCAGCACAATTCCATTTAAATTAAAACTGTTTTTATTTTCATTGGGAGAAATGGGTAAACAAATGAAAATGTCAAAGCTTTGATCACAATGCATAGGGGTCAAATATATCAGATTTAAAAGATTTTTTTTCATTACGCTTCTATTAAAACCCTAGCCTATCATCACTAATTCTCCAATTTGTCGTATACCTATTGATAAGAAATTTGGCAATATTGTTCCTTAAAAAGTTGTTCGTTCGTAATAAAAAAAATATTTGTCTTAGAATCGGGACATTTTGGATATTGACAGGGCTTACCATACAAAGGAAAAATATGAAAATCTTGAATTTTGCATGAGAACCTTTTAAAATCGTATTCTTTTTTTAAAAATTATATTATATATAGGAAGTAAGTTTAACGGATTTTGTTGATGTAGGTGTCTAATAAAAGTTATTTAGAGATAGTTAATATTAACAATTGCAGAATTTGTACATGTTTAAATATCTGGGATGTAACTAAAGGTCAAAATATGAATGTTAACCAACGAGATTAACATATGTATGTTTACACTATTTTACCACCAACTTCTCTATATTTTCAAGCTTTCCAATTACTGCAGGACCTTGCGAATAAAATTTCGTTGCAAATTGTAAATTCTTTTGTTCTCCCTAATGGGTGACAAATTAAAAATATTATTTATCTCTAATAAAAATGTTGTATTTGTAATTAATATCTATCCCGTGCGTAGAACGGGTATATATATATATATATATATATATATATATATATATATATATATATATATATATATATATATATATATATATATATATATATATATATATATATATATATATATATATATATATTCCCTTTTTCTAACCGCTCGAATAGTTAATTTATATTAAGAAACTGTTTAGATTATAAAAATAATACATCACAGTTTTGGATTTAGACAGGTTAATATCAACCACGGTTTTTGTTTGTTTTTTCCGAGGTCCCCAGCGTATAAGGGTGACATTATTTCTCAAGTGTCACTAACATATTAATCCCTGATATGGAAGATGGATACATTCAGGTTCTCTTACCTAAATCCTAAAGTAAGTATTTTATTAATACATATTTTGTCAGTTTTGCTAACCCGACCATCCATCAATTTGTATCAACTACTTATAGCAGTAAAAGTTTAAATTTTTCTGGAAGTTACATCTTTACTTGGAGTGCTCATTTTTTATATAGAGTGGTCTTAATATAAGTTCAACTTTGCCTTTTTAGGTGCATATCCCACTAAACTTACATTTAAAAACAGTTTTACAATACATAAATTATAAGGGATGTTTTTTTTATTAAAGTTAGTGTAATGTTTCTTAATTACCATTTACACTGTTAAAAAAAGGCAATCAAAAATAAGTACATTATACTCATTGTTGGGATAATTCGATGCTTAATATGGTTGCAGTTTTATTAATTTAAATTTTGAAAGAGATGCACTAAAAAATGAGTACAATGAATAAAAATAATAGATACTAGACTGCATATGCTACATATAAACCGCTTTCAATAAATACAGGCAATTACAATCAATTCTTTTTGGGGATCGAACTTATATTCTCATCGCAGTCCATTGCGTTATCCGTTAAAATACAAGGACGGCGTTAAGAAATTAAAAACAAAAGAAATGTTAATATAGCCATGATAAAATAATGAAAGTAAGATATTTGAGTTGTACTAACTCATATTCTATTTAAGCAATTGGCATCAAATAACATGAAAAACCATCTTATAAATAAATATTTTAAGTTTGTCATGTTTATTAAAATAGCTTGTACAGAAGCTGAAAGTAGCAATATTAAATCACATTGTTCATTTTTGTAGAAGCACGGTAACTTAAATTTGGATGTAATTATACTTAAAGAAAGCTCATGTATTCTTTTCTAAGGATTTGTTTTTTGTCTGCACTGTAGTCTGTGATTAATTTTCATTCGTAAACTTGGGTTTGTAATGTGTTTATGCAGTGTGCTGTTCGTTATGTAACACATTGCATCTATTTTATAGATGTCTTAGTAAACGGATGTGGAAAGTGACAATACATTTATTTTTGGGGCATCATTTTGAAAGTATGTATAGTGGTATTATAAGTAAAGGGGAAACGACAATCGTCCGGAAGATTTGCTAATTAAAGTAATTGTTTTCAACTACCACGCATATGTACAGTACTACATATACGTGTTGTTTTACCATTTTACATATTTATAATAATTTAATTTTATATATGGTAAGAGTCCATCAATATAAAATGTATCTGATTTGTATATGCATTCGTCTTTTTTCAACACAGACAAGGAAATTCTCTTTAAAGTATTGGCACTCAATGAAACTACAAGAAATAAGATATCTAAATTATACTGCTTGTAAATATAACAACAACACCAGAATTTTAATTGTTCCAAATCCTTAACACATCAATAAAAAACATTCAATGCATTGAAACGTCTTAGGAATCATGGGAGCAGAATATTTCTATCTCATGGTATTGATGGAAACTTTTATAGCATTTTCCTACGATGATAATTTTATATTTCCTTATCTCATTTTGTGGGGTTGTAAAAACACCAATTTCGCGTGTTGCTGTTACATGTACAGGCCCGTCGTACCCCCCCCCCCCAATAATCTAGAAACCCTTAAAAGTTGGGAATTTCAAGTTTTAAAAATCCATGAGATGCGAAGATTTATTCCTGAAGAAAATTAATAGTATTGGAAAATGAAATCTAGGAAAGATTAGAAATTGCGAACTTGTAAGATTACAATTAAATTAGTCATTAGAAAGAACACTGCTTTAGATCATGCGTGCAAAAAATCAATACTTGTAGCAGAACTGTATAATATTTTATTTAAATTATAATAAAATATTAAACATTTTCTCAATATGAATCCTAATATTATCCTAATATTAAACAGTATCTTAATAAAATATTAAACAGTAATCCTTAAAAAAAAAGATTAAACATGCCGTTCTGTTGGAACTGGGAATATTCAGTACTGTTGAGTTGGGAATTTCGAATCGTTAAGTTAGGAGTTTAAAATCATTAAGTTGGGAATTTCTTGTTTCAACACTCCTAAAAAAATTTTTGTGTGACGGAACTGTACATGTATATGTACAAGCACCATAACTTAGCTCTATTATATATGTTTGGCCTTATTGCGTGTCAACATTATAAACATAATTATCATGCACCCTTTACTTCATCCAAAATTATCGACGAAATATGTCATTTTATGGAAGTCCATAGTGACTATCAGTGACTATAGTACTTAAACGTAGAGTCAGATAGAAACACCCACTCATAAACCTACGAACTCAACACATCAGTCATTGTCTTTCTTCGCCCCAGTATCATTTTACAAGACATCACCCGGACTCGAAACGTCCGGGACCTAATGCTATTTTCGCGCGGTTCCTGACATCCACTAGATATCCCGCAATTAGCGGGATTATTAACGTCATAATTTCCAGAACATGTGAGATTCCACTGTCCCCCCCCAACACCTGACGACCATGAATTATAGATCTTTTGTAGAAAATATTCTGCGGTAGATGGCGCTGGCGCGTCACCTGCTGATGCCACTCCGCGTGGAGAAATATTGGTTTCCCTTATCTAGCGGCTGTTGCCAGAGTTAGGGAACGTTTTTTGACTTATTTGTAATGATAAGCAGCTAACACTCAAGCTGTTGCTGCTGACTTTCAGTGAAAATTGTAACTGTTTGTAAGAGGACATATACGATATATATAAAATAAATAAGTATATTTTAGTTTTATATATATTTTTTTGCTGTAGTTGAAAGTGATAGTTATGGTTATTTTTACTGGAACTTTTTTTATTGAGGGAGGTATCGTGGTAATTTCCGATACGGTGCTACTGAAAAATAAATAATGCCATGAACAATTTTTTAACTTGCATCATGAAACTTTCCTATCGAATTGAATACATGCTATTTTGATTTTTACTCACGTAAAAACTTTGAGATTATGACTTATAGTAACATTCATATTTAACGGTAGATTTTACTCAAAAATATGTCACTGTCATGATAACATTTCACTAAACATATCACTGGAAATACCAGTAGTAATATATATGACTATGTGTACACATTTAAATTGGTAGTTACTACTGTTTTTTTTATTATTAATGTTAATTTATTTAAAAATTGTTATAACACTATATGGATAACTATCAAGGTATGGTATATATGTCTGTTGGATATTATAGTAAAATTTATGTAATTTTTATTTTTTTAAATGAATAATTTTATTTTATATTTTTACATTGCGATTTCTTCATTTCAAACAATAATTTATAATATTGCTTTATGAATAATTAAACTTATTTTAATTTTAGGTCACTTAAAATATAAAATTTAAAGAAATAAGTCACTTTTTTACTTATATTTTGTTCTTTTTTTAATGAAAACTACTTAATATTTCTGTACGACTTCCAAACTACAAAGTTTTCGCTGATGGATTTTTTTTTAAAATACAATTATTATTTGCTATTTTGCAATAAATGTTTTGTAAGTGACGCATGCTATTTTAGATACTACTGAATTTAAATTTTAAAAACTTAAACACGCAAAATGTCTTAATTCAGAGCTTATTTATCAAAATATATTAATATAATAATTACATATTTTAGGTTCAAAAATATAAATGTGCCCTTTTTAAAACAAATAAATTAAAAAAGTAATATTTACAATAATAAAAAAAACTAAAAATCCAAGTTTCATTAAAAGCAAAATAAAACAATTGATATATAGCCCAATATGTTATGCATCTAAATTTTGAAAAATATATTCTAATATGAACTACTTAACATAGACGGTATATTTTATATACGAAATCCCCAACAAATTTTACGGTTTTGTTTTAGTATTGTTAACTCAGAAAGTAATAAAAACAATTTTTATTACAACTGAACAATGTTTTTTTTTGTATATTTTCTAAAATACCCATTATTTTTTGTCAGTATTTTTAAGTGATAAATTTTTATATATCTAAAACATTAAATTTTCTTTAAATTTAAATCAACATATATGCCTGTTTCTATGGCAAACTATGTAACAAACCCCTCCACCTCATTTTTACATCACAAACACGTACCCGAAAAACAAAAACAAAAAACTCATCTAACCGAATTTTCCCGGCACTTTTTCGGCATCACCCCGATACGCTCCGGGCACTTTCCATCGAAGGGAGCGAGCAGCAGTTTTCGTATTATTATTATTATTTTTAATTTATACTTTGGCAACCGGGCTGCAGGCCATGTTGCCATCGTAGCCGAGCCCTTCGCAGGAGCAGCAGCTTACAGCCCCTATGAAATATACATTTCATCCCTAGGTGCAGAGATGCAAATTTCGTCCCCTTCTCTGATTAAACAACCCTTCGCTGTGGCAGTAAAATGTAGAATGCAATTAGGGTTACCGGAATCTGCCTCTACCGTAGTAATCCTTTTTTGGCAGATAGCCCAGAATTTTTGAAATGGAATCGCCAAGTTGTAATGAAAATGAATTACACTTGGCTCTTAATAAATAGTCGGGGATGGGAGTTTGTTTCAAGGTTGTGGATAAAATTCTATTTTAAGGCATCGTATTTATTGTATTACTGTTAGTATTTTGTAACCTTGTATGAAAAATGTATAGTTTCTCGTGATACATAGAATAAAACACAACTATAATTTTGTAAATTTAATAAGCATTATTGTTAAATAACAGCGAGCAGACTTGACTGGATGTGCTTCTCATCTCGTATGAAGCTGATATCGGTGAGATAGAACCTTACGACACGAGCTGTCTCAGAATGATAAATAAAATGGGATTTGTGCTTTGAAAAACGACTGACTGCAGCATGTTTTGTTTTGAACTTCTAAAGTTGTATTGGTGATTTTGGGTAGAAGATTTTGTTTGGTATGTTGGTAGCTAAAATGCGTTGTGTATACTGGCTGTATTTATAAGTTTATTACCATCAGTTCGCCTTCAAATGAAAATATTCATTTTATACAATTTGCATTATCACGTAGGTTACATTTAATGTATCTTATTTATTTGCGCGAAATGTATTAGTTGGTTTGTTGAAAAAACGTTACACTAGAGCTAGATAATAGATTATAGTATATTATATTTATAAATCTTGAATCTGGATCCCAAATGATATACCAGCCTATTTTTGAAACTTAGTCAGCTAGCGCTCATTAGATTTCAAAATCTAAACAAAAAACAAATAAACCGTAAAATTGAAAAGATTACTTCAACGCTTTAAAATTTGATGTTTTTTCTGCAATCTGAAACACACAAAATAGCTATTTTGTTATAATACGTTTTGTTAAATTACAAACATAATTTATATGTAGAATGAATAGTAAACTAACAGAATTTATTAATACTAGCTCAACCGTGTGATGATTATCACTTGAACAATTACGTTTGGCCTGGCTTTGCTGGGGAACCTGTTAAGTCATATTCATTTAAAAAGCGAGTGTCCTATTTCGCTACCTATTGCTCCGAAATCCAACGCACTACCGACACAGCTACTAATGCATGTTCCGGCTAGATCCTGAAAATAGTTTTAAAAATGTTTCTTTATGCAAATATTATCTTAAACGCATTTTTTATTTGAATTTTTCGTATGGAAGCAAACACATGGTAACAAAAATTATATTGTTAATTTTCATTTTATAAAAGTAAAATAACATTATTTAAATGAATTAGTTAAAATACAATAACGGCATTGAATTATTTTTCGATACAAAGAATTGTACTGCAAATATTTTCAAATAGGATGAATCGCCAAATCTGGTTATTTTTTTCCTTCCTTCGAGTCTGGGTTATTATATTTGATTAAAGTTTAACATCTTACCTTCCCCCTTATCTTATTTTGATTAAAATAAACACGGAAGCAATAAGTAAAAATTGTAATACGATACCAGAACGAGGCAGAAATAAATTCCAAGATAATATGGAGTTTTAATTATAAACAAATATTTACCATTTAAATAAATTAATGTATTTTTGCATTATTATTTTTTTAAGGAAGACAATACATGCAAATGGAGAACTATTCACGGAATTTCGAATAAAAATTGCAATCTATGGATGAGTAGTAAAATAGGGGAGGGTGGGTCTAGGAATATTAGTTAAATATTAACTAATAATAAACTATTAAAACAAAACAGTATTTAAAAAATAGATTAACAAATAATTACAATATACTATGTATTTAAAAATTTTACTGTATTGTACACAAACGCTTAAAACTCAAACAACCACACACATTTATTTATTATCTTGATTTATTGTCCACCTCTCGAGCTAAAAAGTAACATAAACATCCATAAAAGTTATAAAAAAAGGCATTATGATTGTTAAATGCTAAAATATTTAGCAATGAAAAAATTAAAGAGATTGTATGCAATCAAATTAAAAACTGAAAACAATTCAGGTTATTTAAACGTATTTTGAGCATAAAGGTATGATTTATATTTTATAACGGTTTTATTCAGGTTTTTGACAATATGTATGCTGATTTTTGTGTGTTTTCTTAAAAAATAATAATAATCAGTATTCGTAATTGCAAAAGTCTATGAAAGTAAGTAAATGCAAATATTATGAAATGCAATATGTATTTCTGAGCCAGTAATACTTTATTCATATGTTTAGTAAAATTATATTTATTTATGTGTACTTTTGAAATGCTACAGTGCTTACATTATTTATCAATGCTTATAATTATTTAAATAAATGCATGTATGTTCAATTTTTTACTTTAAACCCAACATTTTATTATAAACGATAACGAATAAATATGCTGTATTTCATAAATAAAAGTTATGCATGCGAGATATTTATTGTGATTTTAAATCTTTGACTGGAAGTTATACCATTACGTGTTCAAAGAGACTCAGTATTGCTATGCAAATTATTTACTGAAATAAATGCAAAATAAATATACTTTTCTTAATTTAACGTTGTCTCGTCTACAAAATAACATTAACGAAGGCAGCAGCGTGCGAAGTGCATAAATAGATTATAGAAATTTCTGTCGCATCTAAAGGTGATACATTAAAGAAAAGGGTATTTCTTGATAAAAAGGGCGGGGGATATTCCGCATTCGCCTTTTACGGATACGGAGAATATGCATTTATTTAAATGAGTCTAATGCCGAGTTCAAAGGAGGATCGAGAAAGGAGATTAGCGTGATGCGGAAATGATATAATTTTTGAAAACGATCACGGTAGGGGAAGCTATTACAGAGACACACCTTTGAGATGGCCATTAAAATACGAAAAATTATTAACCATTTGCATTTAAAAATAAGATTATAATGTAAAAATAAAAGTTTAAAATTGCATAAGTAAAGAAAGATTCAATCGTACAGAAATATAATTTTGTGCTGTTCCGCTAAGTAGTCTGCAGAAATTTATATTTATTTCCGGAGGGTGTTCAGAACACTGTTGAAATCCATGCTCATTTCCGAAGAAAGTACACTTACACACAATTGAGTCGTAATAACTCAGTTTCCATTTAAGCAATCGATATCAGATCATGTGGAAAAACAACTACTGGATATCTATTTTAAGTTTTGTCAAGTCGCTTTGTTCAAATGGTTTGAACAGAGGCTGAGATTAGCAATATTAAATCTCACAGCTCATTTTTGCGAATAAACGGTTGCTTATATTTGAGAACATTGTCGTTTAATATTCAATTGTACTCAAAGAAAACGAGTAGGTTCATGTACTCATTTTAAGTACCTTTTTTTAACAGTGTACTTATAGAATTTTTTTCCATGTTTCTTTTATGGAATGTGAATATTAATTTTTGTATTATGACTTGAAATTATCTCTATTTTTACAATTTTTTTAATAAAAATCTAAACAAGTTGAAATTTGTTTTTAAAGGAAATATTTTTTTTAATTGTTTCACACATTCAAAATTTGAGTTAGGTATGTAATGTAATTATAATATAATGTATACTCTATTAAACACAGTACAATCTTAAAAATAAAAAAAAAATATCTAAAGCCAGTTATCAAGAACTACTCTTTGAAGATATTTTTCTGAAAGAAACGCTTTAAAGCCCGAAATACGCGACATTTTCCTTTGCAGAAGACGAAAGTTTTTCTTCATAACCGATTTACATCGAGCACGTACAGCAAATGAGCATCCGCTTCGCAAACAAAACAAAAAATAGATCCCCGGACACTTGTGTGGATGTTATATGTTAGCGTACTTGAAAATCCGGCATAAGAATTCAAAGAAAAGAAAAATGTTTTCTAAAGTATAAATATATGAAATCTCTAGTTTTCTGAAGAAGAAAAAATGCACGGAAAGAATTAAATTGTAAATTGTGTATTGCTGTTCTTTGAAGTCCTGCAGTGTACATTTTTATATAATATATGCTGTATTGCTCTACTTCAAAACGTTTTGTAGATAAGCTTTTAAAAATAATTTAGGAATGGTTTCAACTCACTGATACCCGTGTACGTTGTACCATGTCCTGAAATATTTAGTTTTTTTCTGTGATGCAGCCTGTTTTTAAATTTATAAAAATGCTATATTCTGAAATGTATTCTTAAAGATTTGATGTGCAGTTTGGAATCTGTATCTATACGATTAATCATTAAATTAAATAATATAAAATGTCATATTTAGATTTCTGTTAAACTTTAAAACAGTTGAAAATACATTTAATATATTATGGGTTTAAAATGATAAGTACAACTAATATTTTTAGCGAATCAAAATAATTAAGTTTTGGTACAATACTGCATAAATTGTAACTTTGAACTCATTTTTCTTATTGACGGTGTTTATCTTGGATGTTCAAGTTTAAACTGATATAAGTTCACATCTTTTTGAAGAAACTGCTCGAAAATTAACAATACAATGTATTTTCTAAATTGACTTTGGAAATACAATTTACTGTGAATACTTTTTATTAAAAACCTAATTTTGTCTACAAAAATGCTTAATTATGGTTTTTAGAAAATAATTTATTGACTTAACCATAAACATAAAATATCACTTTTTTTAATTTTTATTTAAATAAAAGTAATACACATTTTTAAGTGGTTGACCATGGGATTATGTTCATGTGCTTTGCATATAAATTTGAAAGTATATAAAAATATTTTCAAAATAAAATAAAAAGTCAAACGTGTACCGTACCCTGCTATAAAATATATTATAAGAATATGTCATATATCCAATAGGCAAGTTTCTGGTTTCATATGTTTTAATTAAATATGCTTTATTTTCCTTTAACATTAAGTTAAGTAAGTTTATCCAAACCCTGTAAAAAAATTAAAAACAATATAATTAATAATGTATAACAGTATATTTATAATAACAAATTCATACATTTATAATTATGAACATCAACTATTTTAAAAATAGTTTTTATAGACAATAAATATCATTAAAAAAGTAATAATTATAAAATGTGTTATTTCAGTCTATGTGATTACAATTGACGATGTCGATACACTCACAATTAACAGCAGAAAAAATTACCATAGCCCACCATATAAGTAATGTAATTATTTCCGCAAAAGCATAAACATAATTACATAGCCGTTATGACTGTAACGAACGTCTACCAGGTGCAGTATAACTCCAATTATGTTATTTAAGTGGGGCCAGATCACACCCGGATCAGGGTTCGACATTAATATATAAAAGTTAGGCGCCATTGGCATCTAGCATTATTTTTATTCGCCAAAGTTCTCTGATTATCGTCATTTTAAAATATTTCAAATTGGTCAAATAGAGATGGTAATTGTTACAAATTTTTTGTAATAATTAAAGCTTCTTTTGCACAAAATTAGAAGCATGTTTCCATTTGTACCCAAAAAATAAGGCGGTCTTACTGAAAACCATTACTGAAACGTACGAGAGCATCATTGAAAATGAACTTTAAATGCAAAAAATAACGACTGGTCATACGGTCGTTAAACTGATTTTTTTAAGAAAAGTTAGGCGCCAAAAATGACGACTATGTCTAAAATTACGTTTGTTAAAATGAAAATTTTAGGTGGAAAATACCACTAACGATCTCTAATCTTGAACATTGATCCCGATAATTGAATATTCGAATAATTGGATAATACTCAATTTTTTTTTATATTTATAATTAAAAATACAAATGTTGCTTTTGAATGTAATTGAAGGATTATTAAAAACAATGTCATTCACTAAAAAATACATTTTATAATGTAGATTTTATTGATTTTTTATCCTCAAAGCGATCTAGATCCGGATAATTGGTTTACCCGGATAACGAAGCTTCGAATAATTGAAGTTTCACTGTATCTTTTTTTTATTTCCCTCATTTATTCTGAATTTTAATTTCATGAGTATTCACCAATTTAAATTTACAATAATGATCCAATGTATTGGATTGAGGTATAATTGTTAAACTATATCAACATCAATACAATTAAAAAAACTATGACCAATTTTAAGTAAACGTATTTTAACTATTTTAAAAAAATCGTTAAACATCAGTAAGACATCATTTGAATAGGAAGATGTAAAAATGGGATATTTGAAAGGGATTATGTTTCATAGATTTAACATAACACATATCACCACCTTACATATTCCGATTAATTTGTTAAAAATTCAAATGTTCAAGTAAAAATTTATATATTGATGTAATTCTAAAAAATTGTTAAATCATTAATTAAAATGAACTAAATATTTAGATATTTTAATTATTTAAATGAGTGTTTCTAATATATATTTTATAAAAGTATATTCTGATGTCTAAATGCATAGCTAACTTGCATTTCACATTAAGACTTTGGGCAAACAGAAAAGGGAATTGTTTACAATATTCATTTTGAATTTTAAAATGTACATTTTTTGCGTAGGTGAAATATTAAATGTGTATATTCACATAAACAAACTTGTAAAAATACCATTGGCAAAACTAATTAGCAATAAAAATGTAATAATTTACAAGTTTAACTATATTAATTAAACTTTGAGTAATGGAACACACATTGAAGTATTATGCTAAGCTGTATGCAATGTCTTATTATCTTAATATTAAACATTGGTTTTCCAATGTTACTTTTTCTGCCAAGCTGAAATCATTTATCCGTGTAGTAGCGAAACGGAATGTTTTCTGTATATGCTGTTTTACTACTATAGCATTTTTTAAAAGGTGAAAACAACAACTGGACTAGCCATAACTATCAAAGCTGAATTTCATGACCTTTTAATTTTATAAGTTAGTTTTATAAATCTCTATATATAGAATTGAATAACTGAATTTAAAAATATATTCAAACAGCAAGTTATTATTTTTTGATGATATTCCCCAGGCAAACTAGTTAGCTTAATGAAATATTTAAAAAGTGTTTTTTAAGCGAATATATTTTTTAATGTATGATTTATTTCAAAATCAATGCGATTTGGATTTTCTTTAAAGGTAAAATTCATCCTTCCGCTAAAATTTTAACTTCGTACTTACTCCTAAAGATGGCACCACTTAGTTTAGATTCATTCCAAGGTAGGATTGTAGACCCATTTTAAAAATGTATTGTTTCATTCCTTATTCAGTTTTTAAGTGTTTATTATCTTTTAATTCTTGAATGATTTAAAATTTTATAAAATATATATTTTCTATATGACCCTCAGATGAATTTTAATTTTGTTTTTAATTAACTTTTTGGTGATACTGTATGTTTTGGATAAATGTATGTTTTATTTTTCAATATAATATTTTCTAATGAACAAAATCTGATACAAAAAGGCGTGATTAATTAATTCTATAAAATATTCTAATAATTTTTTTAATAAAAATGTTATTAATAATTTGCGCTTCATAATAACATCATAAGTAATGTTAAATTTTTTAAAAATATGTTCACTTATTTAAATTGTTTTAGCCAAAATGTTTTAAATATGTGGCTTTATGTTGAACATTTTATATATAATATTTATTGAGATGCTTCTCTATCCTGGTAAAATTTGCATTTAATACAAATTATTCTATTAGGAAAAAAAATTGGCATACATCTTCTATATTTATATAGCATATATTTACTAGCATATATATTATAGCATATATTTAGTTTTAATAAAATAAATGTTAACTAACTTAACATTTGAGTTTGATCAGATTTTGAATTCTTAATGCCAGTTTTTATTCCTTTTTTTCATATTTTGAGCAATATAAAAAATATAAAATTATACATTTGTTTTCTTTCTATAAATCTAACAAGTAGATGTTGGGGATAGTATTTAACCCGGACCATTTTTTAAAAAAACTCATCAGAAAGTGTCTATTTATTATAGTTTTTCCAATTTAATCCACAGATACCATCCCAACTTTATTTTACCTCTTTTATATATGTATATTAATACTATATAACGTTAGGTCAATGAAATATTTTTAAATATTTATAAAAAACTGCACACGAACGATCATTGGTGCAAGAACATCTTGCACCTAAGATCATTCTTAAAAAATAAGTAATTTTTTTATCATTTGACCTACTTGTTCAATACCAGATGTTAACAATTATTTAATTTGACGCGAAAAAGTAGCAAATTTAATACAAAAACTTTACACACGTTTTTATAATAGAAATTCTCATCTCAGGTGAAACTGTAATATCTTCTATGGCCTTTTTAATTGATTCAGGATATCTTTATTTCTTATATTGCTTTTTGTGAACATAAAAGTACAAACAATACAACACCAAGTACCATCCATGGTACGGGATGTTATGAGATCCAAGGTACAAGAGGACGTTGTTTAATATAAAATATAGTTTATTTTGGTTAAGAAAGAGTCATTTAAATAACATAATATTTTACTCAACACTTACCAAGGTATCAAAAGAATTCAGTGAGGATTCTTCAACTTGCAACACTGAACACACACTGAGGTATCATAAAGTAAAAACTATCTTAAAACACTCGTACATCGTGCAAACGACAAGCAGTGTCAAAGTAAGTTGTTGGCAACTGTGCTCTAGTGTGTAATGCTTGAACTGGTTTGACGTTTGGTTGATAGAAAACATTATCAAATGAATAAATATGCGTGGTTTTAGGTTCCTGCCAATAACAAACAACATTCTACCATATTGAAAAAATTTAAATTAGTAGGTTGTAATCTACTTTTATAGTCTTTATATTTGAAATAAATATCAATTTAATTATCATGTTCAATGCTGGTAGTATTGCGTATACACGAAACGCGAAATACACAGATTTAACGTATAAAATTATATACCGATACAGATAACTAACTAAATATTAATAAAAAATATATAAATTATACTTATAATATGTATTAATATACATTTAAGAAAACTTTATACACAATAAACTAATGTCAAAACACCACATTTTTTTTCACTGAAAAATCATTTAAAAATACTTTCAGTTAAATTTATATACTTAAAAACTAAAATTATTTACACTACGGACCCCATGAAACATTACACCGACAAAACTTTTCAACTCAAAGCTCCGAAATCCCATAAAACTCATCACCCATTGTCCCAAATCCGACCCCATCATGTAAACATCCCCCACTCAAAAATTCCCTGATCTCCTTCATCCCAGACATAACCCCCAGTGACACCCCAATCCCTTATCTCACAAACTCCTATCGAATTCAAATTTGTCACAAACCCCCACCTCCCCACCTCCAATAATCCCCTCCTCCTTCCCTAATTAGTTTAATGGTCTTCTCGGTGATTAATCGAACTGATTGTTGAAAGTCACTTTTTCCACCGTTATTGTTATTGGCCGCGGTTCCCCCTACAGTGGATGGGGAAAAAAAGTATGGCAGTGTGATTAGAGGGAAAATGAAAGGGATAAAAAAAAAATGGCCGATTGGTAATTTGAGCTTCCGTTGTTATGATGAGGTTGTTGGCGCGCTTTGGCGGGGGTTTTTGGGGACGGATAAATCGGATCATTATGATCCCATTAATGTCGGGATTGCTGATAAAGTGGGGCGTTTGGCGGTGTCGTGTCAAGGTCAATTTGGAGGGATTTTTATAGGGAAAATGTGGAGTTGCGGAAACCATTTTTTGGACGTGTGCCTTAATTTGTTACTAGTAAGGTTGTTTCCCCTTAGTTATAATTTTCAACAGTTTACCGTGATTTTTTTTAGTTGGGAAAGTAATCAACAGATTTCCCATAAAATATATCTATCATGTAAAAGTTGAATCAAATATCATATATTTTATTTTACAAGGTCAAATATGATATTAGATTTATTATATAAGCACTAAGCAATGTGTTTGTGTTTTTTTTTTAAATTGGAACAATAATTAATATTTTAGTAACTAGGCATTACAATTATTGTATTTGTATTTCTTACGAATTGTGAAAAAAAAGGTAATTGAAAATAATTTGTGTAAGTATTTTATTGGAGATAATATTTGTTGTATATTTAAAAATATTAAAAATAATTGTTTTGTTAATTTTATAATAATTTGTTAGAAAAATACTTCTATAATTATTAAATCATATAATAAATATATAGGAATTGAAATTACACAAAATCTAACGATTATAGTTATTTAAACAGTTTGTATAAGTGAATAAATATATCTAACGTTATAAAAGCTATTATTTTATATTAAGTTGTCGCGTTCTGCAAAATTTATAAATAACATTGACTGCTAACTTAAAATTATTAACATGTATATTTTTTAAATTAAAGTTACTAGCAATACAATACGATTTAAAACCAATATCTTCCATTTTAAGTTTTCTTTCAAGGAATATACCAACTTTGATTATTATATTAAATAAACTTTAAAAACATCCTATAGGCGTTAACTTAGTAATACATTAATTTAAATGTATTTTTTTTTGAAAAATGCATTATTTTTATATTTTTGTTAAGTTGTTATAAATAAGAAATTTTAAATAACACATTTAAATTAATTACACCTGAATTTACTTTTACAAAAACTACAATAATACTGAAATACAGGACTTTCAGAATTATGAAAAACGAGTGGACATGTTTTGCAATGTTTTTTTTTATAAAGTGTAATGTACTTTTCAGGTTTAAGGTACTATAGTACTCATAAGCTGTAAAATATCAAAACAAAATTATTCTATAAATACATATTTAAACAATTGAGTCCGATTCCATTTGAAGTTGAATATGAAGTTCAAATGAAGCACTACAGATGGCAGCACGTTTTACTATAAATGTGAATTGCGCATTTTAATTTTATAATTTCTTATTTTATACGTATTTATCTTTTTATGGTGATAAATTTCCTTTCAATGGGGCAAAAGATGGTTTTGGATGTACTATTTTCGTTTATTTTTTTTATTATTATGTTTTTTTATGAAGAAATAATTCTAGCATGTGTTGCAAACTACGTTAAATAATACATTGTCATCAGTTACACAAGTTTTTACTAATATATAAATTGCTGCATATAAATATGTATTAGTTAGGGAATAGTTAATTCACATTTTGTTGTTTTTAAAATTTGGTATTAATATTGTTTTAATACGCACTGTATTTCTATATTTCATT
Source organism: Troglohyphantes excavatus (assembly GCA_963932185.1). Classification (NCBI taxonomy): domain Eukaryota; kingdom Metazoa; phylum Arthropoda; class Arachnida; order Araneae; family Linyphiidae; genus Troglohyphantes; species Troglohyphantes excavatus. Next base: position 10,239,811 of record OZ010668.1, read on the forward strand.
ATCTACTGTATGTAATTAAGAGAATATTCGAAAAATATTTTTCTTCACTGCATAAATAAATTCACTCTTTCAAAAACTATATAAACAGTTTTCGTTTTTTTAATATGAAAATAAATTTGAAAAGAAGTAAATACATTTATAAAATAACATAATTCTTGAAACATTTTATGCAATAAATATTATTTTATAATAAGTTACTATCTTGTGAAAAGATTTAATTAAAGCAATAATAATAATTAAAATGGATTTTTACATTAAAAGATAAAAATTAACATGTCCTCAAAAACAATTTATAAACTCAAATTAGTTTATAATATATAAATATTGCGTTATAATTTATTAAACATACAACTACATTAATACCAGGTTTCAGAAGTGAAAATAAAACGTGGTGATTCTATTAATCCAGACACGATTTTGTCAAATTTTATAAAGTTGTTTCTCTGATTGTATACTTTCTTGTGCATAAATATATATTTTTAACTATGTAAGTATATCTAGTTTTGACTTGTAACAAAATATAATTTGTTATAAATTATACAGTGTAATATACTATAAATTGCAATATATCTTATAAATTTTAATAAATTATAAGTCATAGAGAATAAATTATAATTTTGAATTTATTGTAAACATGAATACATTATAAACGTGACTAAATAATAAAAATTAATACATTATTATTTTAAATGTAGTATAAACATGAATACATCATAATTTTGAATGTAGTATAAACATAAATACATTATAAACTTGAGTAAATAACAAAAATGAATAAGTTATAAATCTGAATAAATTATATCTGAATAAATAATAAAATTGAATAAATTATATATTACAATAAATTTTGATATTGAATAAATTATAATTTTTACTAAGTAATAAAAATTAATAAATTTTAAATTGTAATATTTTTTTTTTAATTTTAAATTGCAATAAAATTTAAAGTGTAATAAATATTTTAAATTTTAATATATTTTAAATTGTAATAAATTTTAAACTGTAATAAATTTTAAATTGTAATAAATTTTAAATTGTAATAAATTTTAAATTGTAATAAATTATAAATTTATCTAGTTTTAACTTCTTCTTATTAACCAACTAAAACTACATGAAAAATATATATCTTGTAGAAAAGGGTTTATCACAAAAAATACATTCCACATCTAATTTCTCATAAATAAATATGATTTTACTTAAAATATTTACTATAGTTGGCCTTCAAAAATCTCATTATACTTTTAGCTTTGAAAAACGAAATTATAGCATAGATTATTTTGAGCAAATAAAACATTGTGTGTGTTTTTTTGTAAGACTAGTGAGTTAAATACGACATTTTCAGACAATAAACTTCAGAAAGCTAGACTGAAATAATTTCTTTGTTATGAGCATGTTTCTTTATCTTGATTCTACAAATACAAAGAGGTACTTGCACTTCTGAGGTGTACTTACGGGATCCTTTAAAAATATTTTCTTAATTGTATTTATGTATCCATTTGTTATAAAGTAAAATACATTCCAAAACATCAAGCACAATTGCTAAAGAATAGAAACATTTTCCTTGCAATCATTCTAGAAAGGTCTGGTATTCATTAATATTTTCAAAAGTTTTACTTTCAAAGAAATGTTCAATCAATAAAAGCATATTAATTATAAATATGCAAGGGAATTGTGTGGTTTTTTAATGATGCATAAAGTAAATTTTAGTTATTTTAATTTACATGTAGTTACAAATTTAAAAAAATGTATATTAATAAAATATGCTTTTTATGTATTTCATAATGAAGTGTAGAATAAATGTTAGTTAATTTATTTTGCGGATAGTTACACATTAAAAAGTATATTAATACTATTAATGTATATTAATAACATACACTTCATATACTTTAATTGTATTTTAATGTGTTTTTTTTATAAAGTACATAGTTTCTGGTAGTTAAAAATATAAAAACATAAATTAATAATATTATATTAATAATATTATTTTAAATACTTTTTTTCTGTATTTTATATTAAATCAGATTAAATGTTAGCTAATTTATATTGCAGATAGTTACACATTTACAAAATATATTATTAATATTATTGTATATTATTATTAATATTAATATTAGTGTATATTATTATTAATATTATAATTATTGTATATTATTATTAATATTAATATTATTGTATATTATTATTAATATTAATAATATTAACGTTATTAATATTATTAATATCATTAATATTATTAACGTTATTAATATTATTAATATCATTAATATTATTAACGTTCTTAATATTATTATATATTATTAATTTTAATATTTATTAATGATATACACTTATATATTTTAATAATTTTTTTTTTGACTTGTTTAAAAAGTATAGATAAATTTTAGTTATTCAATCTTGCTGGTAGTCAGAAATTAAATATATATATATATATATATATATATATATATAATATTATGACATATTAATAATATTTTTATATACTTTTTTATGTATTTTACAAAGCAGTACAAAATAAAGGTTAGTTAATTTATTTTGCAGATAGTTACACATTAACAAAGCATGTTAATAATATTATTATGTATTAATAATATACATTTTACATACTTTTAAATATATTTACTTAGCAATTTAATAAAATTATAGTATTAATATTATTATATCTTTACTTTATAAAAATACTCTATTTAGAAAAAAAATTGTGAAAAATGCTTATTTTAAATTTTGATATATGTAAAAAATAATTCCTTTCGCAAATTAAAATTTGACATTTAATTTTAAAATAAAGTAAGTATTTTCAAGTATTTTAATTTGTTTAGTAATTTGTTTTTGCATATTCATAAAATTGGTAAATGTTCTAAAGCGTTTTATTTAATTTCAAAATGAAAGTTTTGTCAATTTTTTACCTTATTTTATATAAAAAAAATCAAATATACTTCAGATATCACTAAAACAACAGGGCAATTTAAATTTGTTGATAAAAATGTTTCTTCTACGAAGGTTTTATTCAATTTCACCAAATACTTATCAAATCAAACATGTTTTGAATATATTTGTTTTTTAACAAAACTTGTAGTTCATTTTGTACAAAAAATTAAACTTTTATAGCAGTTCTTTAATAAATGCTAAGCTATACAATTCAACAAATCAGTCAGTTAAGTTTTTTACAGTTATTGTTTTATGGAAATTTTTAAATTTTAAATTTTTTTAATTGGTTTCTTATAAGGTTCTACAGAAAAGAGCAACGATAAGTTGTTTTTATAATGTAATTAAAATTAGTATGTAACATACAACTCTCATTTGAATTTTTCTATTTTATTGCAATTGTAAATTTTTTTCACTTTTTGGACATTTAAATAATTTTGCATGGTCTATTTTATTTTATTAAATTAATTGTTAAGGTATAAGGCTGTAAGTTCTGTCTTCAACATTTGAATTAAAAAATACTTTAAAATAGAGTATTTTGATACATTTAAAATTGGATGCATTGATAGAAACATTGGAGGTCACTTAACGTATATATACGGCCTTGTGCGTCACAAGGTTAATTAAGTCAAGAATATTATAAATGCCTTTAGAAAAACATCAATCATAAATTTTATTATTTTTCATGTCAAATTAATATCTGCAGCATTATGTTATGTATAATCTAAAATTTTTTTTTTTTTTTGTATTAATTATAAATGTATTATGTTATGTATTGTTATGTATTATACTGATTTTCTCTCTAGTTAACCCTATGATGTTCATGGACGTTATATCACGTCCAGGAATCTCTAATTTTTCCTTCATTGCACTCAATTTTTAAATTTATGAACATACTCCATTTTAAAATCTAATTGTTTGAGATAGACATTGAAAGCTATATATTTACTATGCATTAAAACTTTGGTAAACAAATAAAATTACACACATTATTTAAACTTCGAATCAGTGAAAAAAATGTATAATTTCCAAAATCGCCTGATCGGCAGTTAGTTAATATAGTTAATAGTACTTATTATGAAATTAATTAAAAACTCGTTATTTTTGTATTCTGCGTATGGAAAAACTATCCACCGAACTGATACAAACGTGTATATCTGTTCGAGTCCCTCCAGTATTTCAAGTACTACACATACTATAAAAGTTGATAAAAAATGTGTATGTTTTAAATAGTTTTCAAATTTAAAGCATCAGGAGGATTTTGAAGAATCTTTTATACTGATATAAATAAAAATTAATTTGTAAAAAAAGAATGTATTGAAAATATAAATTAAAAAATTGCCTGTACTGAAAAGAAATCTTCATGTACGAAATTTTTATTATCCGCCAGAGGATTAACTAAAAAATTGAGATAAATCAAATATGAATAATTAGGTTTTGTATTTATTGCTTATAAAATAAGTTCAAAACAGAAATGTTATCATAATTATCTATTGCGCTTACTTTAAAATAGCGGGGTTTGTCATTATATAACAAAAACAATGCGAATATAATTTCAGATTTTGTTACATGGATATACTTATTTAATAATTTACCTACACGGCTTTATTAACGGGTTGCAATATTTCATTTAACTATAAATTATCAATTAACTTGATATATATTTCCTCCTTAAACCAACTTAAATAAGTTATATTTTGGGAACCATACACACTTGCCAGATAATAAACTAACACATTAGTTATTTCGAATTATTCAGACTGGGAATAATATTTATTTATCTAACCAGGCCTTATTCCATTTTACACAGTCTGGAATATTTCACTTAACTATAAATTATTAATTAAATTGTTATTTATATTTCCGTTTTGAAACAACTTGAATAAGATATACATTGGAAACCATACGCACTTGACAGGTATAAACTAACACACTAGCAATTTCGAATTCTTCACATAGGGAATTAACATTTATTTATCTAACCAGGTCTTATTCTATCTTAAACATATTTTAAATATTTCACTTAACTATAAATTATTAATTAAATTGTTATTTATATTTCCGTTTTGAAACAACTTGAATAAGATATACATTGGAAACCATACGCACTTGACAGGTATAAACTAACACACTAGCAATTTCGAATTCTTCACATAGGGAATTAACATTTATTTATCTAACCAGGTCTTATTCTATCTTAAACATATTTTAAATATTTCACTTAACTATAAATTATTAATTAAAATGTTATTTATATTTCCGTTTTGAAACAACTTGAATAAGATATACATTGGAAACCATACGCACTTGACAGGTATAAACTAACACACTAGCAATTTCGAATTCTTCACATAGGGAATTAACATTTATTTATCTAACCAGGTCTTATTCTATCTTAAACATATTTTAAATATTTCACTTAACTATAAATTATTAATTAAATTGTTATTTATATTTCCGTTTTGAAACAACTTGAATAAGATATACATTGGAAACCATACGCACTTGACAGGTATAAACTAACACACTAGCAATTTCGAATTCTTCACATAGGGAATTAACATTTATTTATCTAACCAGGTCTTATTCTATCTTAAACATATTTTAAATATTTCACTTAACTATAAATTATTAATTAAATTGTTATTTATATTTCCGTTTTGAAACAACTTGAATAAGATATACATTGGAAACCATACGCACTTGACAGGTATAAACTAACACACTAGCAATTTCGAATTCTTCACATAGGGAATTAACATTTATTTATCTAACCAGGTCTTATTCTATCTTAAACATATTTTAAATATTTCACTTAACTATAAATTATTAATTAAATTGTTATTTATATTTCCGTTTTGAAACAACTTGAATAAGATATACATTGGAAACCATACGCACTTGACAGGTATAAACTAACACACTAGCAATTTCGAATTCTTCACATAGGGAATTAACATTTATTTATCTAACCAGGTCTTATTCTATCTTAAACATATTTTAAATATTTCACTTAACTATAAATTATTAATTAAATTGTTATTTATATTTCCGTTTTGAAACAACTTGAATAAGATATACATTGGAAACCATACGCACTTGACAGGTATAAACTAACACACTAGCAATTTCGAATTCTTCACATAGGGAATTAACATTTATTTATCTAATCAGGTCTTATTCTATCTTAAACATATTTTAAATATTTCACTTAACTATAAATTATTAATTAAATTGTTATTTATATTTCCGTTTTGAAACAACTTGAATAAGATATACATTGGAAACCATACGCACTTGACAGGTATAAACTAACACACTAGCAATTTCGAATTCTTCACATAGGGAATTAACATTTATTTATCTAATCAGGTCTTATTCTATCTTAAACATATTTTAAATATTTCACTTAACTATAAATTATTAATTAAATTGTTATTTATATTTCCGTTTTGAAACAACTTGAATAAGATATACATTGGAAACCATACGCACTTGACAGGTATAAACTAACACACTAGCAGTTTCGAATTCTTCACATAGGGAATTAACATTTATTTATCTAACCAGGTCTTATTCTATCTTAAACATATTTTAAATATTTCACTTAACTATAAATTATTAATTAAATTGTTATTTATATTTCCGTTTTGAAACAACTTGAATAAGATATACATTGGAAACCATACGCACTTGACAGGTATAAACTAACACACTAGCAATTTCGAATTCTTCACATAGGGAATTAACATTTATTTATCTAACCAGGTCTTATTCTATCTTAAACATATTTTAAATATTTCACTTAACTATAAATTATTAATTAAATTGTTATTTATATTTCCGTTTTGAAACAACTTGAATAAGATATACATTGGAAACCATACGCACTTGACAGGTATAAACTAACACACTAGCAATTTCGAATTCTTCACATAAGGAATTAACATTTATTTATCTAACCAGGTCTTATTCTATCTTAAACATATTTTAAATATTTCACTTAACTATAAATTATTAATTAAATTGTTATTTATATTTCCGTTTTGAAACAACTTGAATAAGATATACATTGGAAACCATACGCACTTGACAGATTAGCAATTTCGAATTCTTCACATTGGGAATTAACATTTATTTATATTACCAGACCTTATTTCAACTTAAACAGATTGTAATTTTTCACTTAACTATAAATCATTAATTAAATTGTTATTTATATTTCCGTTTCAAACCAACTTGAATAAGACATACATTGAGAACCATACGCACTGGACAGGTAATAAACTAACACATTAGCAATTTCGAATTATTCACATCGCGTTATAAATGTACATGCCCACACAAATCTCAACAATTCATCACCAAACATCAATAAGCCGATGAAAACCATGAAACGAAACCATTTAAATCCCAGTCCCGCTGCATACATTCGCTCGTGATTAGCAATTCCTCTAAAAACCGATTTGAACAAAGGCGCCTTATTGTGATCCTAAACGAGTAGTTACGTTTTTATTCATTCAGCCATACATTCATCGACCACAGACCTTCAAAACTGTAAAAATATAATCAATACCAGCAATTGGTCTCCCCCGGAATTATTAGTATGAATCTTCAATAGCCATCAACAGTATGGTCCTGGCTTCCATTGCTTATCCAATAACTCGCCGCAGTTTCGCTCTCGAAACTGCCAAGCAAATTGGACCTCAAAGTTCACCCGATACTTTTGTCAGAAACTTGGGGAAACCCGATAATTTTCTAGATCGCGCTCGTCCTTCCACACCTTTGAAGCCACAATGGGCGAAAGCAGCGCGGTCGGGAACTCCGGTTGGGTTGGGATTGCGCGAAGTTGGGTTGTTTGTAATGCTTTTCAATAGTTGCGCTCCGCTATTGTTGGAATCGCATATTCGGTTTCGCTTTCGGTGAAATGTGTGCTTAATGTGATTGGTGGAGGAATGGAACGTGAATAACTGGAAATGAACACTTGAATTAGAAATGAGTTGGCGGTGATTCTTTTCGCCAATGTACGGTTATTAATTGTTAATTACCTTCTGGGAGTTAGCGACGTATTCACTAGTTTGTGTATTGCTATTTTTCTCAGAAATAGATGCACTTTTAAAGTTTATGCAAATACCTACGTTGAGAATACTTTCAAATATAACTTGGGGATCTTTTAAATCCATATATACTAAATATTTAAAATATTTTGTACAAACCCACTGATGCTCATACATATTTTGTAATTACAAAGTTGTTTCCATTTTTTGGAAGTTCAACTGATTTTTCATTGTTGTGTTTTATTAATTTTTACTAACATTTTAATTAAGTGTAAAGATAGTGGGTTTAAAATATGCCTCAAGTAATAATATTTAAATATAATTGTAAAATTGAGAATTTCCATGAATTTAAATATTTAGCGAATTTCTGGAAACACTGGGGATTTTCGGACGGGATTTCAGGTCCATGAGTACCAGATGGTTCAAACAGATGTGGTGTAACTATAAATTAAACCCTCCTGGATTGTTCTTTTTTCATATGTTACAGTTAAAATAATACGCTGTGTTAACAAAAAATATGTACACGAAATTTAATATATGCGTAATTTTCCGAATAGTGGGATCCGATGGTCGCGAGTTCAATACCCAGCATGAGTGTAGGGATTTGAAAATCGGGGGATTGCCAAATTCGTTACTTTCGTGACTAAAAGTATTCACTTTGTCTAAAGGACTGGTGTACGTTAAATCTGATCGTGGTCAAATATACTGACTCCTTTTGGAGATGTGAGGGGTGTCAGCTCAGAACATGACCTCGGCATCTGACCACAATTATGGTCAGTTCCCCAGTGGATAAATGCGTTTACCTGATAATCAGAGGATTGCTAGTTTGAGTATGTGCAATGGACTTGACAATAAAAAGTAAAACATTAGTGATCCTGCGATCAGAGAGTTGATATTTTCGCTACAGAAGTATTATAAAGCCGTCCAGAATCTCCGAAAATTTATACCGTCATGTATATAGGACTGGTGCACGATAAATCTGATCGGGGCCCAATGTCCTGATTGAGGTTGCGTTGGGTGCCAGCTCAGGTGTTGTTCTCTTCATCTGAACACGGTTCAAAATTATGAGACACTGTTCCCGGGACTCTCCTTCGGGATGTAACCCGAACCACCGTCAATAGTCCAATGTACAGTTAGTTAAACTAAACCAAACCAAACTTGACCATATTTCAAAATTACGAGGCGGTGCTCATGGATATTTTTTTCTACATTGACCCTAATAATTCTCTAAAAAAACCACTGGTTATAAATTATCGGAATCTTCTCTTTTAATATTCACCAAAAGTAAGTCGATTTCTATCTTAATAGTGTTTTATTATTTTTAAAAAGTGATTACATTTCAACGCTTAATAGAAATTTCATTTTGAAAGTTTGTTACAATTTAGAATGTTTGTCCTACCCTAGATTATCAAAACTTTGTATTCGTATCAAGTTTAATGTGTAGGTTTTAAGCAGGCAATTTATTTTGGAATTGTACTAATGGTTTAGCATTGTCAGCCGTGGTTACACTTACAACCTAGTTATTTTTACACGTATGGCAAGTGCAACAATGACTATAACAACGCAGGTTAAAATTTAACTTGGCCTAAAAAGAACGATGTCAAAGATAAAAAAAAGCAAAAAAAGGCGATAAGATTTAACATTTCCAGCTGCTTCTTCCTTGTAGAACCTTCAATAAATCGTATGCCTCATGGAAATAATTATTTTAATCAAGTTACAAGTTTTTTAGTTTTAATTTTGAAATGTGTTTAGTTAAATAGTCAAATAAGAGAAGAAAACAGACAAGTTTTTTAAGAAAAAATTTAATATTCAGATTTTCTGTAAAGTGCTTCGAAGAGAGACCCTGAAATAAAAGTTTCATCTCAAAATATTATCAAAGCTAAATCAAAAAGTTTGGAAAATATATTTAAACCATTTGCAAATCACGTATAAGCACATTAATAATGTAAACTAAAACAATTGTTTCCTTAAATAAATGCTTATTTTTGATCTTTTTTTCAATCATCCCGAATTTACTCACGCAAAAGTTCGTAACTCCAAAATATTCGATATAAAAATACAAAACAAATACTGATAAACTGAGTATAATTCAAATTATAACAAAGTATAAATAATTAATATATGTGTGCAGTCAATGAGGGTTTGAAGGACAAAGTGGCACTGGTATAGTTTATTCAGGGCAATTGCAAACAGCGGACATTGAAAAACATTAAAAAAAAGTGTAAAAAACCTATGGTAGATGATATAAAAAACTACTTCCAAATTCTTATAGCAAAAATCCTCCAATAGTGTATGAGTTTTCTTCCTATATTACTTATAATTATCTCACAGTAACAGTTTTGAAAATAAAAAAAAAATCGGTTGCACTTGCCCCATTCCACCCTACATAATTTAAATATGTAGTTAAATAAATGATTACCATGCAAATATAAACGTTTACAGTAATTACTCCTAAGATTCCATGTCGGCATGAAACATATATTACGACCCACACCATTCTTTTACTGCAATATTTCCGTTAAAACATCCGATTCCGTTACACCCCTCCCCCCCGGCCCCCTTATACCGATCCACCATAGTCATTAACCGCCCACGCTTTTTCTCTCTCATTAAGCTTTCTTTTCGTCCCGATTTCCTCACTTCCGATAGTCAACCCCCCCGCCATTAAATGAAGATCCTAAATTTGGTAATTAACTCCACCTAATCAGTCTGCTATAGCAGGGGGAATTCCTATCCCCCTCCCCCCCATAATCCCTCGTTATCGGTTCTCCCGAATTCCCACCTACTCCAAGGAACCTTTCCCGGATAATTTTCCCATTTTGTTCGACTTCTGCCGAATATGCACATTTGAGGTTTCAATTTTTTTTAGTGTTCCTTTTCCTGATTTATACGTTCCCATCGCAAGCCGGCTGATGTATTGGCTCGCGTGTAAGTCTGGATGGTATGTGAGAATGTAGATTGGCCAGTTCGTGGTCAATTAGTTGCGGTGTATGTTGCATGGATGGGAAAGTGGGTAGGATGGTAGTGGGTAATTGAATTTATCATGTTGCTGCATTCCAGTGGTCCAAGATCAGTATGTATTGGTTCCAGTGGAACTATAATTGTATTGTTAAGTGCAAACTAATAATGCCTATGTTTTCTTTAATGCAAGGGCGGATCCAGAGATTATTGTTAAGGGGGGGGGGGGTAATACGGTAGATTGTTATCAGAAACACCAAATTTGACCCCCTTAGTTTGAAATTTTTCATTGCCTAAGGTGACTTTTGATAATATAATCTTAGATGTTAGGGGGGGAATTTCCCCTTTACCCCCCTTCCTGGATCCGCGCTTGCTTTAATGCCAGTAAAGAGTGTACATACAATGTAAAAAATGTGCAAAAAATGAATTCATGGACGTACTCTAATTTCTTTGAGTACAATTACATCGTAAATGAGTTACTCAAATTTAATGAATCGTACTTTCGCAAAAATGTGCAGTATGGTACTATAATATTGCTAATAACAGCTTATGTTCAATATATCTTAACAAAGCAACCTGACAAACTAAAAATATTTGTTCACAAGATGGTTTTCCACATTTTGTCGATGGGTTAAATGGAATTTGAGTTATTACGACTCAGTTATCTTACTTTCCATTCTTTTGCCCCGCCTCTTATATATTCGGAACTATGATAAGCATCGAATTGTATCAAAAATGAGTACATTGTACATATGTTTTACATATATTTAAGTATCTATATTTAACAGTGTATGCTTTTATTTTGTTTAAAATCATCTTATAAGCTATACTTGTTTAAATAGAGTTTAATTCCGATTAATTGGCGGTTGGGTAAGCTGGTTGAATCTTTAATTTGGTTCCGACGAATCAAAAAACGAATTTGGGAGAAATGACCAATGGGATTATTTAGAATCTGTGACGTATGTCCACAAAATATTTTTATTTAAGTTTTGACTTATATTAAATAGCATATAAGTCAAGTGTTTAGTATAATATCTATTATATGCTTGACAATGTATTTAAACATATACAATACAAATGATTAAGAGCAATGGTTCAGGTTTGTCGATGGTGTTCTACATTAGATTTTTTTTTGGATAGTTCTTTTATCTTAATTTCGCAATTTCAAAAACTTGATTACATAATGACTAACAGCATATTAGAATATACTTGTATTTTGAATATTGTACGAAATAATATATATATTTTGATGTTAGATGATTTTGTTTTATTTTTTTGATACTTATTTTTCCTTAAAGATTTTGATTTTACATTTTCCTTAAAGTCGGTTTTCCTTTTTTTTTAAATAATAATATTATACTTTTCCATATTATAATTGTTTCATTTATTTCCAGGTTATAATTAAAATAAACTTATGACGCTATACATATTTAGATCACGTGATTACATTTTTGGGAACCATGTTTACATAAACTTTTCTAATGTATTTAATTTATTATTACAAAAAATTGAAAGTTTTGTTTTACATTTTAGAATGTATAAGATATAAGATATTCGAAAAACTAATTTTGTTTTTCTAATGATATATATAAACAAAATGTTTAATTAATACTTTATAAACATTTATTTCTACGAAAATGTTTTGCTTCCTATTTTTGTATAATATAGTTAAAGTCTAGTTTCTCGTTCATCCTATTTAGTTATTCCTTATTTTAAATAAACTATGTTGAAAATTCTAAAAGCCTTTGTTCTTTGTTTGCATTAATATTTCAGCAACGGAACTCTTTCTGGTCGCTAATTATTTCGCAGAGTTCGCTTATTCTTTCAACAAAGACCAAAGGGCAGAATTATCACTAACTATTTTTAAAATAATATTTTGTATTTAATACACGAAAACTAAAACCCATTAAATTTGTATTCAGCTAATGAGTAAATAACTTTAATAAAAATTTACTATTTTAGTAATATTAAATATTTTTATTTAACACACTCTATTAGCACTGTATTCTATAATATTAAATATAAGAGTATGTGTTTGGTTATGCGTTTGTGGCACGCAAAACACTATATTCAACTGCTCGAACATGTCTAAAAATGTATATATATATATATATATATATATATATATATATATATATATATATATATATATATATATATATATATATATATATATATATATATATATATATATATATATATATATATATATATATATATATATATATATATATATATATATATATATATATATATATATATATATATATATATATATATATATATATATATATATATATATATAAATATATATATATATATATAAAGAGATATAGATAGATCAAACTCTAATTATGCGTCTTAGACTTTAAATTTTCGTTTCAATATCCGTTTATTATAGTTTATAACTGTTTTAGAATCTATATATTTTTAAATGTTTTTTTTTCTTAATAGTATCAACAATGTTATAATATCGTAACATCTGAACAACAATGAAATAATGTATAGTAAATTATTACATATTTATTGTTTTCAAAAATTAAAAGTTACTAAAGTTTTACTTAAGTAAAGTTTTACTTTTCTTTGTCAAGTCCACCGATCGGGGTCGAATTATAAATCCTCTGATTCATAGCATTCGATCATGGATCCTTTGTAGTAGAGGAGTCATGACGTCACTATCTCTAACATCAAAGTGAAGCCAACATGTATGGCCTCAGACACGTGGTTAATTACGTCATTCCATTCATAAATTTTCACTGTCACACATTTCCCAATTCATCAACCAATCGCGAGTGTTTTTTAATTCAATTTTGAAGAGATAGAACGTGATACGGGCCTTTCGCTCCGAGATGTGATCTTCAACGATTATGACGTAATATTATCTCTACTACATACCATTCATACTCGAAGTTCATAGCTGAACGCCTTTATCCACTCGGCCACAGGGGCCCTTGTTCCTCTGTGTCTTTCTTGTATGTGATTCCTCGACTTGTTGATGTAGCGACAACAGGTTGAGCCAATTATCGGTGAAACCTCCGCTTTTTCAGATAAATTATTTTTGGTTTAACCTAGATTCCACCATAATATGGTATAATTTGATGCTATCATCTGTTTTCCCCCAATATGTGTTATATCGTTGAACTGAAATTATTAACAGTGTAGTCAATTATTTATCTATTTCGTTAAAAAAACGTAGATTGATTTCAATTAATTGTTTACAAATATATATATAAAATTCAACACCTTCCTTAACACACCAAATTCGCATTAAGTATAAGTAAAGAGCAATGCTACTCACACATAGAAAAAAAACCCAATCCGATTATGCTTCGTAATCGATTCTAAACTAAAATATTTATCCATTTAATCGGGCTGCTGGTCACGAACCACAAACATCAGCGCTTAGGACAAGCCCAAAGGAGCTGACACTAAGTCTTCACCCTAAATTTAATTAAGACAGCTTCCTTTTCATCTCCCTTCGTTTCTTTGTTTTGGGCAACTCGAGTGGAATAAATACAGTCTTAATTTCTGTCTGCCCCAGGTTTTTTCCCATCCCCTGACATAAGTAGAGGGACGTCAAGGTATTTAGGTTCGGAAAGAAAATACCATTGTTTGGCGTGTCAGAGTAAACGTTTGGGGAGGTAATACCCTTTTTTACGTGGAGGTAATACCTTTTTTTTAACGTTTTTTGTCATTGGGGAGAGGTGTTGGTTTTTTGTCAGGAAATTGGGCGTACCTTTGAGAATTTTGGGTCGTTTTTTTGCTGATGAATGATAGCTGGTTTCTGTTTTTCAAGCGTTTTTGTGAAAAACTTTTAAAAGCAACAACAGGAACCGTTTTAATATATCACATGAAAACTGATGTATCAGGGAAATAAATATTCAGATTTAAATACAAAATGGAACGGTATACTTTAGTTTTTCCTTTTTTCAATAAGGGTTTATTAAATGTATGATATTTAAAGAAATTTTGATTGCTCTATGTTGAAGTGTACGTGTACAATTAACATTGAATTAAAAAAAAATTATCATATAGTGATTTTTTTTTAATATTTAAACTCTTTAGAATTATTTTTTCCTGTGATGATTTTATTAATATTATTCTAATAGAATTGCATTTATATAAAAAAAAACGTCAAGGTATTTAGGTTAGGAAAGAAAATATCATTGTTTGGCGTGTCAGAGTAAACGTTTGGGGAGGTAATACCCTTTTTTATGTTTTTTTTTTGTTATTGGGGAGAGGTGTTGGTTTTTTGTTCGGAAATTGGGCGTACCTTTGAGAATTTTGAGTCGTTTTTTTTGCTGATGAATGATAGCTGGTTCTCTGTTTTTCAAGCGTTTTTGTGAAAATCTTTAAAAAGCAACAACGAGAATCGTTTTATTATATCACATGAAAACTGATGTGTCAGGGAAATAAATATTCAGATTTATATATAAATAGGAACGTTATACTTTGGTTAGTCCATTTTTCAATAAGGGTTTTTTAAATGTATGATATTTAAAGACATTTTGATTGCTCTATTTTGAGGTGTACGTGTAAATTAGCATTAAATTCAATAAATATTTCTCGCACAGAGGAATTTTTTTTGTATTATTTTAACTCTTTAGAATGTGTTTTCTTTTGTGATGATTTTATTAATATTATTGCAATGGAATTACACTAATATATAAAAAAACTTTTAAAAAATGTGCGTGTACTTTCTAAAAAGATAAAATTGAAATAGTAAATGAGTAAAATAGTAAGTGATGTCGTTTCAGTAACCATCTTTCTAACTCCTATCATCTCTAATTCGATTCACCTTGCATTGACGTGCGCGAGCTCTGCAAGGTAAATTTAATATTATACGTTACTAGAAAAACTAAATTTTTCATTTTAAGAATTTTAAAACAACTACTAGGGGGCTCTGCGGCCTAGTAGTTGTTATAAAAAACTTCAAATAATTGGAGCGTGTGTAAATGGTTAAAAAATTATAAATTCAAAACTAATTCGAATTTTAAAAAATACTTACTTGGATTTCCAGTTCAAATCTTTTTCTACATTCTTTAAAAAATTGGATCTCTTCTTTTAATAGTGTGTCAGAAACTCAACGGATAAAATTACTTGTAAGCGAATTTTTTGTAATGACGAATTTAATATTAAATAACTTCTAAACTAATAATCATATTGAAACGAAATTATATTCGACTTGTTTATCAAACATTTCGTAGCAAATTATGTTAATTTCGCAATTTTAAGATTTTTACTTTTTGAGATACGATTTGAATAACAGCAGAAGGATTGAAAATTCTCCATAGGGCTTACTTTTTTTTAAATAGATAGATTAATAGATATTAATGGATCATTTCAACCAAAAAAACTTACTTGTATTCCAGTTCAAACCTTTTCATACATTCTTTAAAAAATTGGATCTCTCCTTTTAATAGTGTGTCAGAAACTCGACGGACAAAATTACTTGTAAGCGAATTTTTTGTAATGACGAATTTAATATTAAATAACTTCTAAACTAATAATCATATTGAAACAAAAATAACTTCGACTTGTTTATCAAACATTTCGTTGCAAATTATGTTAATTTCGTAGCAAATTATGTTAATTTCGTAATTTTAGGATTTTTACTTTTTGAGATACGATTTGAATAACAGCGGAAAGATTGAAAATTCTCCCTAGGGCTTACTTTTTTTTAAAATATAGAGATTATTAGATACTAATGGATCATTTCAACCAAATAATAATAATATTGAAACACCAATAGATGCGGTAAAATATATAAATTCAAAATACATCAATAACCTATCAATACTAAACAATGTTCAAAAAGTGTTAAAAACAGGAACGTTAATTGACATAGATTTCCCTTTCCCGCCCGCAATCCTGTCTGTCTACTCCAGGAATTCCAAGCGGAATTCCTGGAGTAGACAGACAGGATTGCGGGCGGGAAATGATCAGATTCAGATGATACCAAAATTCCAGGAATTTTGGTATAATCTGAAAGATATTGAATTGGGGAATACTATAGAACCAAAAAAATATTTTGGAATTTTTGACCGATTTTCGTTTTTTATAGTGTGTATGTAAACCTTAATACTATTCGTTACTAGAAAAACTACATTTTTCATTTTAAGAATTTTATATGAATTTTTATTATATATTAATGGATCATTTCAACAAAATAATAACAAGACATACATATCAATAGATGCGGTGAAATATATATAAATTCAAGATACATCAATAACCTATCAATACTAAACAATGTTCAAAAAGGTTTAAAAACAGGAACGTTAATTGACATAAATTTCCTTCCCGCAATCCTGTCTGTCTACTCCAGGAATTCAAATCGGATTTCATAATGATATTTGCGCCGGGGAGCTCCTGATAATAATAATTATAACGAGGCCAGCTGGTTCATTGTTGCGTTCCCGTAATTTGGCATAGCACCAAATTTCCCGTAAATGAACGCTCATGACAGTTGACACGCAGACGCTCCGTTTTACACGTGGTGTGAAAGGGGAGGTGGAAACGCGTCCTTCCCCCCCCGCGCAATAACGCTGACTATACTTTAACCCTGGTAATCTGCGCCGCACCTGCTGCTGTGTTGAATATGCTCTCTAACAGATGCGATTTCTGTTTGGGTTATAATGTAGCTGGGGGTTATGGAAAAGGTTATATTGAATGGGGAATAAGGGGGGTGGTGTAATATCATCGATTTGCTTGAGTGAGTTTGCTATCTCATGAAAATGTTTGATTTAAACGTTTATGAATGAAGTGCTTTAGTATATATTGTCATTGAGATTGTGATAGAATCTGCATGTATGGTATTTTAATTAAAGTTCATAGTGGTGAATAATTGCGAATTTATTATTGAAATTCATATGGATATATATTATTTAGAATCATTATCGATTACAAGTTACTTATCGTAGTGTAAATGATTAAATAAAGTATGATTACGCATATTGTGATTAAATATACTGCAGGTGATTAAATATATTATTGCTTAAATATCGTCGCCTCAGAGCAAAAGTAGGGTTTGAGCAGAAACAGAGATGCCTATAAAATTGATTTTAAAATTCGATGTTTTTCCAATGCTGAATATCTAAGGCTGTAGCTCAGTAATTTAAAAAAAAACATAAAAATGTCCGAGTGTTCCATTAAAAAAAGGCACATTTGGTAATATTAGCAAGACCGAAAACTCATTTTCGTAATTTTAAGATGTCTTACTGTTGCTCTGAGGCGACGCTATTATCTTAAGTTGTTATTTCATACACAAACTTTTATTGAATTGTGAAAGGTGTGGGGAAATAAGTTAAAATGGGTTTCTGGAAACTAAATATTAAATTAGACTTCGTTGAACTTTTTTTTTATCTCGTTATGTTAACTAGTTCTGTTAATATGTTTCATTTAACTTGTATAATGTAAAACATTTATCATTTCTGCAGAAAATCATATGTCTGGGAGCCAAGCGTAATTTTGTTTCTGAATAATTTTTACAAATAAAAAATAGATTGCTGCACGAAAACTTCTATATAAAAACTAGATAAGTTTAAATATTAATCAATATTCCTTAGTATTGTATAAAAAATAAACTTTTAATTTATTACGATGACAAAAATTTATGAAAAAATATATTTTTTTAGTTTTTTTTTATTTAGCTTTTTTTCCATGTTTTTCAAAGTGATGAAAAATGGCTTTTCGAATAATTAAACTTAAAGAATAGGAAATTTGTAAAACCTCAATAATTTCAGGCAAAAGTGCAATTTTTGTACACAAAATATGAATAAACGGCCAATAAAAGAACTTGCTTCTATAAAAAAATAAACACCATATATTTATTTCGTTAAAAATTATATTTAGTATTTAAATGGAATAAAAAATCACCTGCCGAACAAATTAAAATAGCATAAATACCGCAAATATTCATGAATCGAAATAAAAGAAATTTATACTGACAGGTGCTCTTTTATTAAAGAAGATAAATAATAAAAAGTCGATAATTCAAAAACCTTTCAATAACAAAATCAAATTAGAAAGCTGTGACAAAAGTCCCATAATAATAAAATACTCTGAGATTTTAAGAGTTGACGATTGTAATTTATTATATTATATTCAAGTTTTTAAAGTTCACTAAACACCTTATTTTATAAAGTTTATTAAGCGATCAATTCTATGAATCCCTCAAAAAAAACAATTTCACATCGTCTATGAATCGCTGTAGTTTACATTATAAAAATAATTAATACAAATATTTGAAATCCTCAAAACTAAACAAAAATATACGTATGTGTGTTTTCAATAAAAAAGTGAATGATTTTATAAAACATTCGTAATTTTTCAATTTTTTAGAGATAAATTGGACTTTGAATAATAAAAATATAATTTTAAAACCCACTTTCCCCACCTTACCCTATATATTTATAAATTTTAGTCGAATTTCCTGAATTAATGGTTAATGTAAAGCCAATACGTGAAAAAATATATTTTGTACTTTTATGACACGCAAAAACATTATTTTTCTAAAAATAAATTAAACATGTTTCATCGTTTTGCGTAAAAAATTAATTTAAATTAATAATTAAATTAAAATTAAATACGAATTAAATTAAAATTACTCAAGAACTATATTACAATTAATTACTAATTAAAACTTTATTTAATACTAATTAGATTACAAATAATTAATAATTAAATTAAGATTAATTACAAATTAAATTAACGTTAATTATAAATTAAATTAACGTTAATTATAAATTAAATTAACGTTAATTATAAATTAAATTAAACACAGTTAATAATTAAATTAAAATTCGAAAATAATTAAATTAAAACTGATACGTAATATAATTAACTTAAAATTAATTGACGTACATTAATAAATGGGTATATTTTTAATATTAGTTACACGTTTAAGTGCTTTACCCATTCAGATATTTCATTAAACCGTATATTTTTACATTACAAATACTTCATATAACATATATTTTATTTTACACATGGCATTTCCAAGAATGAAATATTATGAGAAAAGAACTAATTTCTTTTAATCTTCTAACTACTTAGAATGTTGTATTAAGCGCACATGTGTAGTGAACATCCAAAAACTTTTTTTTTTCAAGCTAACAATTATAAATTATATATTTATAATAATATTCATTCAACGTGTCGAAAACATTATGGTTGGTGAATAATAAAACATTTGTATTTAAGTAATACATATATTATTTAATAATGTTACATGTACAATTTTTTTATTGTAGCAGTTTTGGCACCATATTACATTCTTAACTCAATTTTTGCATGCATAAAATATTTTAAAAAATAATTTCTTAAAAAAAAATGGGAACTTATTTTCATATCCATTAAAAATATCGAAAAAAAATAATAATTGAAATTGCGTTTGGAACAATCCGAAACATTACCTATGTTGAAATTTAACAAGATGAGAAAAATATATATTTTATGACAAATGTATTAATACAAATATTTGTTGGGAAAAATATGGATAATTAAGACATTAGATTTTATATGTGTATAACTGTACTTATAAATATAAACAACAGCGTTATTTATGGCAAAAAAAATATTAATTGTGACCCATTTTTGCTATTTTGAAACTCCATTTTACCCTTAAAAGCAACACTAACACACATAAAGCGCAATAAGTACTTATCAAATACAAAATTTATACAAATGCCTTAATACACGTCAATTTCAAATAAGTACAAATTATTGAAATTACTTCGATTGTGCTGATATATTCTCAGAACCCCGAAGACAATCTCGAGACACAAACACGGCGTCTTAAATGACACTTAACAAACTGCATTGTTAAACTGCGATTTTTAACTGACACGAATCTACATAACAATGCACATGGCTGCAGGTGTCTAATGATCTGCATATTTGCACCTCCATACAAATCTGGCGATCATTTGCAGCAAACGAATAGTTGTTTGCTGTTATCCATAAATTAAGGCGATCGTCTTTGTTGAAGTGCTGCGAGAGGTAGTTGTAAATCAGGATCTTTTCATACATCTGCAACGTAACGATTATCGAAATATCTGCGTCATTAGGCCCTAAATGACTTGAAGCAGTCATAAAACTACTGTCTCGGATTCTTTATCGTTGTTTGAATAATGTGATGGTAAATTCGGAAGTAAGAAGGGACAGTAGTAATTTTGATTTTAAAATTCAATGTCCGATTTTAAATACTGTAGTACCTTCTTATAATGTCAATTTTAATGAAACTCCTTTTTTATATATATGAGGCCTCCGTAGCCGAGCGGTTAAAGGCGTCAGCTGGGAATACGAAGATTCCTGGTTCGATCCTAGGCGATGGACTTGACAAATAAAAGTAAAAAAAAGTAGTGATCTTGTGATCGGAGGGTTGTCAGCTTCCATACAAAATACTAGAAAAGTCGTCCAGAACATCTGCAAAATTAACGGCGTGTATACGGGACTGGTGCACGATAAATCGGATCGGGGTACAAAGTCCCGACGTCTATTGAAGGCGTTGGGTGCCAGTTCAGGTGTTTCCTCGTCATCTGTCCATGGCTCTAAAATAACGAGGTGCATGTATGAATGTGTGTGTGTGAATGTGTATGTGTTCCGGGGTCTTTCCTTCGAGATAAACCCCGAACCGACACCAATAGCCCGCAGTACAGCTCTAGTGCGACGTTAATTAGCCAAACCAAACCAAACCTTTTTATATATTTAAAAAGTTATGATAAGTGTGTAATGTAACAGGGGTTGGTTGTAGTAGTACGTCAATGAAAGTACATTAGTTAGATGTAAAACAATATTTGTTATAAAACAAATAAGAAACATCCTTTAACATAGGTTGAATTGATACATATACGCTGCATTAATCTTTAAAACAAGAAAACCCTGGTTCACGTTGACTGTACTTTGAGTTGTTTGAAAAATTATGGATTTTCTTTTGGGTTCGTTGCTGCTCATTTTTAAGTTAACCTTTTCGCTTGGGCTTAGTTAAATAAAAGTTTCCTTGTATGTGGGTTAATGCCTAAACGGGAAGATAAAATGTCCCTTTCGGGGATACGACAAAGAACACACACAT
Source organism: Troglohyphantes excavatus (assembly GCA_963932185.1). Classification (NCBI taxonomy): domain Eukaryota; kingdom Metazoa; phylum Arthropoda; class Arachnida; order Araneae; family Linyphiidae; genus Troglohyphantes; species Troglohyphantes excavatus. The sequence goes on from OZ010668.1 coordinate 10,261,822, forward strand.
AAAGAAAAAATTAACAGCGTTGTGGAAGTACGATATACCTTACAATATGTGGCATGTCACTGTCTGGCGGACGGATCATTAACAACTATTCCTCAAAGAAGGCAGATTCGCAGGTGGAGGTAGAGTCAGTTCAGGAGGTTGAAATAAAACTGAAAAGCCAAGCTGCAGACGATCCGTAGAATCCATTAAAGAAACGGAACATGTCTGGAATCCGTGTGATTACCTGATCTGCTTAAAATTCCTACCTCAGGTCTCAAGTGCTTTAAAAATGCATCCCCTCTCCACTGTGGTCAAAATTAAATTGTCACAAACCCACCGATACACCTGTAAAATCTATGAGACTGATGTGGTCCCAGCCTACACGTAGAGGTTAACATGTTTATACCTGTCGTTCTTATATAATGTTATAAACTAAAATTATTCATAATGTTTTATGATAATCCATTAGAAGATGTAAATCTAGATATGAACAAAAACACCGCGTTATAAAAAAGTTTTATATTTTTGGGGGACATCCCGAAACTCACATGTAATTATAGAAATACTCGTATGTATGGCGTTACAAGTAACATGTATAAATTAAAAAGACATTAAGTATGTTTGATTAAAACGGATTAATATTCGAGACTTCAAAAATATCATTTTCTATAGAATTGTTATTGATTTAATATGATTTTCTATAGAATTGTTAAAGATTTAATATGATTTTTTTGTAGAATCAATATTTTTTTTTGTAGAATCAATATTTTTTTTTGTAGAATCAATATTTTTTTTTGTAGAATCAATATGATTTTCTATATATACAATGTTATTATATATAGATTCAATATGATTTTTTATAAATATTATATAGATTCAGTATGATTTTCTATAGATTTAATATGATTTTATATCTTGATTAAATATGATTTTCTACAGATTTTCTAAAGATTAAATATGATTATCTACAGAAGTACATGAATCTGTTATATAAACATGTAGTAAACCTCAAAAAGCAATTAATATTAAATAAAATTTATCGTTTTGCAGCAATTATTGGTCATTATTAATTAATTTGACAATATAAAATAAAACTAAATTTATATATATTAATACACATCCACAATTTTCAGTTTTTTTATGTAGCATAAATCAATTCAATGACTAATTCAATTGAAGCCAATTTCATTTACATTATTAACAATTTTCCTCGACATAGACAATTCTACAATCAAGTGATGAAATATACAATTTAAATACGTTAAGAACATTACATTCCTCAGCATAATAAAAACCAAATTACCAATTTAAAACCTCTTTTGGCGCATTACTCCCCTGCATATCATCACTTCACTCGAAGCCAAAACAATTACGACCCCCAACTCTTTTTACCCCTACCAACTCAACTCGCTGAATAAAATAAAAACCACTTTAAAATCCCCACGGATAAAATGAAATATATACATTTAATCCCACCCCCAACTCTAAAATAAAAAAATAAGACGAAAACAGCGATTCCCTGGGCAGCAATTAGATTAACACCCCTCAGACAATGCACTTAGAGCAGGAGAACCGGGAAGCCAGCTCATCTATTTGCAATGGTAATAACATCGCAGTATAGCAATCGTAACCATTTCTGAGCATCTTCCGTATTTCTATCCACGGTTTGATTCCCTAGTCACGGAGCTGGGATGACCCACAGTAAACCTTCTTTTAGGTCTGGGGGAGCGGAATAAATTTCACATAAGGAAATTGCTGCTGGGAAGTGCTTGAGATACCCTCGGAATTTCAATAGTTTTTGTGGATGATAAAAAAAGAACTGTGCTTTTTAAAGTAATCAGTTTCATTTTTTGAAACTTATGTCTTACCTTTTTTTCTGTATATTAAGTTTTTGTTTTCTATGGTTATTATAACTAAATTGTAATTCGCGAACAATTATATAAGCAAAAACGTACATAGCATTTATAAAATTATATTATTTAAAGTGACGACGAATTGTCGTGTATTATGTTAAAACTAGTAGTTATACTGCCCCTGCTTATTTGACCACCCGCCAACTCCCGGATGATTAAATAATTTATTATACATTATAATTAAAATACAAAAAAAGTATTAAATGCTGAAAATTGGGTGGACGATTGCTTGGTATAATTTAACTTACTCAAAAGCTACACAGTGGGTTATTGGTGAAGGTTCGGGATCTGTGTCAAAGGAATGTCTGGGAACATTTTCTTTTTTTTATTTATAACTGTAGTCAAGAAATATAATCAACGGTAGCTTATGTAATTAGTTAGTAAACTTTTTGCATTTCCAGATATTCTTACCTGCTGATTTAGAATACTTAATAATAAATAATTGCAAAGGTTTTTTTGCGAATTTGGAATTTTTTTTTTTCATACCTATTTTAATGCACGCATGAATATTATTGTCATAGTTTTCTGCTAATGAGGATTTTCATGAATTGATTTGAAATATTGAAGAAAAAACATTACAATACATAGCAATTTTCCCCTTTTAAATATATGTCATTTTAATCCAAGGCTTAATTATTAGGTTATTAACTGTCTCAAACCCAACATGTTGTTCCCAAATATCCCTATTATATTCCCTATTACTGTTCCCTATTTCCTTATTATTATTTATTTTTTTGTAAAATCAAGTTGCCTCGTGTGATAAATAAATTAAACTTCAGTTATATCCTCAACGAAATCCCCCTTAAGAAAAATGTTTGCCTTCGAATAAAAGTGAACTTATATTCAATTAACATCCACGAAATATCAAGTGGTTGGTAAATTAGTTTGAGAAAGTCAGCTTATGTTTGAAGTCTACTCTTAAGCATGCAATTTCGGTGGTCAGTAAACTTACGTAATTTTCAATTAGGAACCAAAGCGCTTGCTAATGATGCCGTTTAGTATTTTCGGTAAGTGTACAGCTAATGAAGTATTGTGTGAATAACATCCGCTCGATTATATGGAAACAATTTCAAGCTTCAATATTTGTAAGATTTAATTCGCTGTAACATAAGTATTGATAAATATTATGGCAATAATATTTGCCATTACAATAATAGTAATATTAAGTTTGTACATACATTTATTTCGGTGTCTGATCTATAATTTTCAATTTACAAATTACATGGATCCTTATAAAAAACTTAAATGATTCAAACTTCTTCTTTTAGAGCGGTTTCTCAGAGCATGAGCATGACATAAGTTGGTTGGTTAAATTATTTGCATACTACAGCTAGAGACAGTAGGTTATTTGCGACGGTTTAAGTTTATCACATATAAAACACCCGAGAATATTGCCACGGGATTTACAATAATATTCTATGACTAGGGCAAAACCTGTACTGAACCAAGATTTGCAAATGTGTTTGGACATTCTACCACAGCGGCTTAAAGGTGCACAGATTCCTTATACACGGTATTTTTTGGTGTGCAAAAACACGATTGTGAGAACTATCTGATTACCAGATACCTAAGCAAATGCTGGCATCAAATTCGCACCAATCGCAAGCCGAGTCCTTTGAGTGAATAGGAGTTACAGTGTGACACTGATCTCTAACTTTTGGATTGCGCAAGGCAGTTTGTTCACTTGAAGCTAATTGAAGGTTAAGACATCGTATCCCACTTCCAATATTACATATCTTTACATGCTTTTATTTTGTACATGGTGCATGCCTTGTTCATGCTTTTAGAAGTATTTGTTTTATTATTTTTTCCATTAACCCACTGATGAATATGCTGTCTTATAAATTGTAAAGTTGTTTTCACTGTTGGGATATTTAAATATTTCTTCACAGGATGGACTTTGATATTTTTAACGAAATTTTATTAATTGTAAATATAAATCTTTTAAGTTATGCCTCAAAAAGTTAGATTTTAAAAATATTTTAAAATGGAGTATTTTTATAAATTTTACATAAAAAAGTTAGATTTTAAAAATATTTTAAAATGGAGTATTGTTATGAATTTTAACTAAAAAAAGTTAGATTTTAAAAATATTGTAAAATGGAGTGGTTTTATAAATTTTATTTAAAACATGTTAGATTTTAAAAATATTGTAAAATGAAGAATTTTTATAAATTTTACCTAAAAAAAGTAAGTTTTAAAAATACTTTAAAATTAAGTTTTTTTATAAATTTTACCTAAAAATAAGCTAGATTTTAAAATTCTTGTAAAATGGAGTATTATTAAAAAGTTTACCTAAAAAAGTTAGATTTTAAAATATTTGAAAATGGAGTATTTTTATCAGTTTAAAAACTGGATGCATTGATGGAAAAACTGGAGAACCCTGGACGTGATTTCACGTCTATGGGCGCCAGTGGGTTAACATTCATTTTGAAGTATTAATCTTTGAAATCCATTATAATCGATAATAAGTTAATAAGCAGCAAAGAGTAAAATTATATTTTTGACTATATACAAATTAATTCATTCGATACATATAAAATAACCTAATCAAAACCAATTTAACATTTCTGTTACAGTTTGAAAAGAACTCCCCCCCCCCAAAAAAAAAAAATTACATTTAAAAATTAGCCGAGGTACAGTGTGGCTTCTTTCAGTATGGCTTCAACCGCGTGGGTAGAAGGAATTGATAAATAGCTTCCAGAAGTTACAGAAATAGAATAAAAATAAGAGATAGAGACATACAAATTGAGGCATACAGAGACAGAGTAAGAGAAAGGGAGAGAGATAAATAATAAACTGTGCGAGAGTATTTTTTTACTTGTCGGTGAATCTAATAAGAACGCGTTCGGAAGACCCGAGCCCCAAATCCTAATTTGTTTATTAATGAATTAAGAAATACAATTTTTTTTATGTTGTTAGAACATATTTTTCTGAACAATAATCAAAAACAAAAATGCATTTAAAAAAAATATGTTTGTTATTTTTTGCATTTTTTAAGCTAAAAAGACTTATTTTAAAAATACTACTTCCCTTTCAATTTTTAATGTTTTTAAATTGTTTTAATTGATTAAATAACGTCAAAGTTTATACTATAAACGTATGAATAGACTTTTGCAGATTTATGTTTTAATTGTCTTCAAAAACTTATTATAAGTTCAAAACCCAAAAACCATTAAATTTTTCAGTGTTTAATAATTTGTAAAAAAATAATTTATAACTTAATTTAAAAAGCTATTCATACATTTATAAAACAAATATTAGAGCTTCAAAAACTATTAACAGTCTAGTTTTAAGTTAAATATTAACAAAACCTTAACATTTTAAAAATGACCAAAATTAAAAAAAAAATATTTTGAGTAAATGACGATTGTTGCAGACGAAAGATATGTAGAAAGATGATAAATGGTATATAAACATCTAAAAAAAACATATGTTTTGTTTCTTTTACTGTTTTGAAATTTTTGTACACACTTTCTTAAGTACGTTTAGCATCGTTTTATAAAGAAAAAAAATAGCAATTTTTCGGGATTTTGGGGCTCGGGTCCCCTGTATTTCGACATTACGAATATCATGTTATCCCTCTACTCATTATTTTACTCTTAATAAATTCAAATATCATAAAGAAACATCTCACATCCATTACACTAACTCCCAGACAAAACCCAATATATTGTCAACTTTTCCTTCTTAACAGGGATCCCTAGCGTCGGAAAAGAATCCGACTTCAACGGGCCCCTTATCTCACCCCCCATTCGGAGAAAGGGAATAACTTTCGCTAATTAACAAAAGTAATCTTCTCTAATGAGTTGTGGGACTCAGGAACAGGCGCAAATTACCAAAACAGAGTCGAGTCGCCGCTTCGGTTTCTGATAAAACCCGATCTGTCTGTTGGGCGGACGTTGAAAAATGGTCCATTTGTGGTCGAAAAAACGACGATTCTGAGTTAAATGCCAACGAGGGTTTTTTAGGGTAATATAATTGGATAAAGGGATAATTGTCTTGTGTATTGATGTAGGAACATAAGAAATTATGATTTTTTTTTAAACTCTATTTTATTTGGGTATTATCTTTATTTGAATGGATACGGTGTCAGATTAAGTGTTCAACTTTACATTAGTATCTTTATTTAAGTTTTTGTTTATGTGAATCACTGTCAAATTAAATAAAATATTATTCGTAAAAAAAAGGTAAATTCACTTTATTATTTTTCGAGCCGACCTTCCCTGATATTTTAAATGTCAAATGAGTTTTAAATGCAAGTAATTATTACATTGAGCTTAATGATAACAGCAATATTTTTATATACGATTGAAAACAAATGCAATACATTTTTTATTACAAATACAGAAATAAAAATTAAGTACGTGTTTTCGTAATTTTTATGGTACAATAACAATTAATAATAATAACTCTATGATTACGCTGTTATCATTTTTTAAAATTTTATTTAGCCATTATATATCGGTGTTAAAATAATTGATTTTCAAGCAAATTTTAAAATCTGGGTATGTGCATTTTAATCTCCAATACGGATTTTTTTCTTTTTTAAAATGTGTTTGGTGTCGGTGATTAAAGACACATTTTGCATTAAAGCTAATTAATTATTAAATTTGATTATGCACATTTTTATTATTGTTATTTCCTTATATTATTGCTAAAACTATACAACTTAACGAAAATGTACAGTTCATTGTTAGAATTCAGTTTATTTTTATAACTACAGGTTATTGTTATAGCTATAGCTTATTATTATAAATACAGTACATTTTTGTTACAAGTACAGATTATTGTCAAATCTACAGTTTATGGTTATGGTTACAGCTTGATTTTGGAGCTACATATTATTTTTACGCACATATCTTATTACTATGTATAAAGCTTATTGTTAAATTTGTATTTTATTATTATAAAAACATATTATTTTTATAGATAAATCTTATTGTTATAGCTGTAGCTTATCGTACCTATATTAAAGAACGTAAACAAAAATAGTGTCATATCTTCCCAACACTGGGGGAGGGACAAGTACAGTACTTTTACCTTTACGTGTGGGCTGGTAAAGTATCTGTCCCATAGATTTTACAGTCTAGCGATGAGCTTCGGATAATTTTAACCACGGAAGGGGGGACATTTTTTTAAAAGCATGTGAGTTCTGAAATATGCTGTTTGCAGCAGAACATATAATTACATGGTATTAGACATATGACACTTGATTATTGGTTTCTTCAAATCGTCTTCAACTTGGCTTTTCAGTTTTTCAACCCCACAAGTGTTCCTACCCCTATCGGCGAATCTATCTGCTTTGAAGAAGAATTGTTAATGATTCGTCAGTCAGACAGTTACACGCCTCTTATTGTAAACCAATGCTTCTTTCCACAATTATTCGAGAGCTCTTTGTTATGCCTCCCAAAGCGATATATTCTCCCCTGTTTAGTAATTAACCCACATACAGGACAATGTACAGTACAATAAAAATAATAAAATGGTCATATCTACATAGCATCAGACAAAGTCACCAATGTGACAAGGATTTGATTGGTTTGGTTAAAAACGTCGCACTAGAGTTGTAAAGTGGGCTATTGGCGACGGTTCGGGGCCTATCTCGAAGGAAAGACCCGGGAACGATGCCTCGTACCTCGTATTCTTGAACCATGGTCAGATGACGAGTACAACACTTGAGCTGGCACCCAGCGCCTTCAATAGACGTCGGGACTTCGGACCCCAATCAGATTTCTCGTGCACAAGTATACACGCCGTTAATTTTTGTGGATGTTCTGGACGACATTCTAGTATTTTGGTAGCGAAGTTGGCAGCACTCCGATCGCAATATCACTACTTTTTACTATTCTTTAGTCTAGTCCGCGCAAAGGCTCGAACCGGGGACCCCCTGGATTCCCAGCTGACGCTCCAATCCACTCGGCCTCTTATTTTGTAATGCAAATTTATATAACGGTCCTTGCAATTAAATGTATTAATATATAATTAAAAAATATCCTTCTAATGATAAATATGCAAAAAAAAAAAAAAAGATTAAATTTGTAACGAAAAGAACAAAAAATATCAAACCTTTCTTTTCCAACGCCATACATTAGCGGTCACACAATTCCCTCTGGATCGTGTAACAATCTTATATTTCCCGCCAAAAAAAAAAGAAACTACACAAAAAATATCCTTGAAATATTAATACTTTCCTGAGTGCGAAAAATAATACATCACGGCAATCGCCACCCTTCCCGCCAAGGAACGAGAAAAATACTCGCCAAAAAATAATAACGAAAAAAAAAATTATATCGTTGAAGTGCATAAAACTTTTCCCAGTTAGCGGAGAAGGCTTCACTGGCGAAAATGTCTTTTGTCGTGAAGGCACTTTAAACCATTCATCATCACAGCAGTGATGCCAAGCGGAGCAAAAATATTAAAATAAAAAACGAAGATAAGAGATAAAATATATGTGACAGAACTGTAATGATTGCAGAGTTTAGGTGTAAAAAAGGCTCCTGTAGAAGAGGGTAGTGATCGCATATCTGGGAGATCAAAGAACCGTGAACTGGTTAGGTGTTGGATTGAATGGTACAGTGGAATCGTCTTCATTGATTTTTGAATTATGATTTGGATCTCCATAAAGTTTGGATTTTAATGGACTATATTATTTTATTTTTCACTATTGTATTTTATTAAATTGGGAAAAAATTGTATACATGTTTTTAATATATTATATACAACAATATATTCTGAATGACTATTCATCTTGTGGGATTTTGTTAGCTTTATGTGCACAAATAATTTGGGAAAGTCAAGTGAAATTTACGACATAAGAATTTATGATGTCAGTAAATATATATTTTAGAAAACTATGTCAGTAAATATATTTTTTAGAAAACTATGTCAGTAAATATATTTTTTGGAAAAACTATTGTTAAAAATAATAATAAGTTCCCATTTCAAAAATATACAAGATAGGAATTTCCCAAGAATATCCTTGGAATAAGTTTGAGTACAATACAGGAACATTTCTGAAGTTTTTGTTCAAAACCAAAGGAACAAATTGAGTTAAAATGAATAATATATATGTATTGTAAAAGCAAAAATTAAATTTTATGTCAATCCATGCATTTTGAAAATGTATTGTGTAGTAAAAAATAAATATATTTAGAATTTTTTACTCAAGGATTTATAAACAGCTAAATAACTTTATTCTGTAAATATCCAAATAAGTCATAGAGATAATTATTTATCTCGAAAAATATATTATTTCATTGACATATAATACTTCAAGGGTTTATTAAACACCAAACGCGTGTTCACTTTATAATACTAAAAAAGTAATAACATATACCGAAAATTATATATTCTATAGAAAACATTTTTATGTATATGCATGGTCATGTACAATATATTGTATTCCTTGGTAGTCTTAAAATACTTATAATAATAAATCTTAATACATACACACTCATAGTTATATGCATACACAATCTACTATTTTTTTTCTGTCTATATGTAACTACAATTATGTTAATGCAAAACATAACAAGGTTCGTAATAAACAAAATAAAAGTTGTTTGCATAATTCTATATCCAATTTTCCTCATTAATGTATATTAGTTAAGACAATGAGTAATTTGTTTTTGAAAAAGAAGTCTTTACTAATTTATAATTGAATTTAATAATACGGCAGTTGAAAATCTAATGAAAATTAAATAAAAAATAGAAAAAAATTCAATTAAACAAAAACCAACATAAAAAACAGTATTTTCGAAAGTATTACTTATTTTTGTGCTTCAAAAAACAAAACAAATATAATTTGAATAATTGAAATTTTTTTATATAAGTTTTCCATATCATAAATATTTTAAAATATCATAATAAGACTATTCTAACAACATAGCGAATATAACTATTGTTACAGCTACAACTTAAAGTTAAATCTAGAGCTTATTATTATAGTTATACGGCTTTAATATACCTGGATCTTTTTATTAAAACAACTTATTTTTTATAGCTGTAGCTTATTGTTATATCTACAGCGTATTGTTTTATTTTCAGTTTATTCTTATAGATGCGAGTTAATTTTATAGATACAGCTGATTGTTATTGGTGCGGGTTATTGTTTTATTTGCATTTAACTGTTAAAACTTCAGTTAAATTTTATAGATGCATTTTGTTATAGCTACATTTTATTGTTTTAGCTATATGTTATGGTAACTATATATAGTGGTTTTTGTTATTTCTTATTGTTAAAAATGCATCTAATTGTTATAAATGCATCTTATTGTTAAATCTACTGCTTATTCTTATAGCTACAGCTCATTGTTAAAACTACTGTTTTTTTGTTATAGCTACAACTCATTGATATATATACAAGTAAATGTTATAGCTGATACTCATTGCTATAGCTGCATCTCATTGTAAAAGATACAATTCATTGTTAAATATACAATTCATTGTTATAGATACATATTATGTTTTTATTTACAGCTCATTGCTATAGCTATAATTTAATATTGTAGCTACATATTATTGTTATAGTTCCATATAATTGTTACATTTACAGCTTATTTATATTGTTTTTGCTTATTGATTCTCTAAATAAGAAATTTAAAATAGTAGCAATCTTCCATCTCATAAACTGTATCGCGAGGTAACAAAACGTTTATTCACTATCAGAATGTGAGCAAATTCAAAGGTTGGTTAGTATTAGATGGCTGGTTAGTATTCGATTTGTAATTGACAATTACTGTAATTTCTATCTTTTAAAAAGTCATTATTTATCACTGTATAATTATTCAACTGATCTTTTATAATTGTTTTAATTATAGTAACGCAAAAAAAAAATCTAAAACATGATTCCTATAATTCTTTGACGACCAAAAACAACATGATTTACACTTTAGTTTATTTTATAACGTATATATACCTTCATAAGGACATTGCCACTTAAGTAACTAAGGGAAATTACAGTTAAACTTTAAGAGTGCATAGTTGTTAAAAAAATGAATTAGTTGGTTAGTATACGAATTGTAACTGACAATTACAACACATTATACCTTTCAGAAAAATACATTGGGCATAATTGTATAATTATTCATTTATCCTACTGGAACTTTGGTCATTGTTTTAATTAAGCCCAAACTGCTTTATTCACGAGTTTAATATATATCCCATTCCAGTGACAGCTTACAATACAAGTTTATGAGTACCCATAAAAAATATTATTGACTGAAGCAAATAAACACACCAGTCTGCTACGCGCTTGAAATACGACGACAATTACGCAAATACGGGATTTCAAAATCTGCTTAATTTCAGCTATTTATCTAAAGTGGCTCAATTACTGAGATACATCGTAGTGAACGCGTTTTGATTTGGATTGCAGTAAATATTATAAAACCTGAAACTTTAAATGGAGGTATGGTTTGCGCCATGTTAATTACCCTTTAGTTTAAGTGCGTACTTGAAAGTTGCGAGTCTCTGCCATTTGTTCAATTAAGTAAGATATCAGAAGTTTTAGAGTAATTGCAATAATTCAAGATTTAGGAGAATGGAAGGGATTTTTAGATTCCGGTGTACCTTTGATTCGGTAGTAATTTTGATTTATCATAGTTAGTTTTTATTGTAGTCTATGTGTACCAATTTTTGATTCAAAAGTTAAACTTAGTATGAAAACAAAAATATGTATTAACAAGCAGTGAATAAGTATATTGGGGATTAACCCAAAATTTTCCAGGTTTTCCGTCAATGCAACCAGTTTTTTAACTCACAAAAATACTCAATTTTACTCTATTTTATAAATCTATTTTTTTAGGTATAACTTAAAAGTGGCCTCTTTACAATGAAATAAAATTTCTGTAAAAATATGTAAAGGCATGTCCAGGTAATATGTACTGTAAACAATTTTACAATTGCTAAAATAGAGGGGGCGTGAGTGGTTTAATACATATGCTGGATAAAACAATTATTGTTATAAAAAAATATTTTATTCACACAACTGTTATGTAAAATTGTATTTTCAATGCATTAATAGTATATCATTAGATGGAAGAAAACAGTGTTATCAAATGTGTTAATTTAACAACAATTGTAGACAAACTTTATAGTTAAAAGTTTAAAAACTGTATAGTTAAAACTTTAAAAACTTTATAGTTAAAACTTTAAAAACTTTATAGTTAAAAGTTTAAAAACTTTATAGTTAAAAGTTTATATACTTTATAGTTAAAAGTTTAAAAACTTTATAGTTAAAAGTTTAAAAAAATTATAGTTAAAAGTTTAAAAAATTTATAGTTAAAACTTAAAAAACTGTATAGCTAAAACTTAAAAAACTTTATAGTTAAAACTTTGAAAATTTTACAGTTAGAGTCTAAAAACTTTATAGTTAAAACTTAAAAAAGCTTTATAGTTAAAAATTAAAAAACTTTAGAGTTAAAACTTTATAGAATAACATTTCAACAATTATGAAGAAGTGACTATTTAACTATCCTACATAGAAGCATACTACTTTACATACATGCTTTCCGCTTTATACCCTACTATTTCGCTTTTAATCTTTGAGCGGTTACAAAATCGGCGTCATTGTAATATATATATATATATATATATATTTTGCAAATCTGAATACGACTACTTATCCGATATTGAATATTGGTGTGTTAATCTAACTTTTCCAGCTAAGCTGAAATCATTTGTTTTTGTAATAGCGACCGGGAACGATCCCTGTATATGCTGTTTTACTACTATAATACTTTTGAAAAGGTAAAAACAACAACTGGACTAGTCGAAACAATAAAATGCTGAATTTCGTGACCCTATAACTTTATAATATATATATATATATATATATATATATATATATATATATATATATATATATATATATATATATATATATATATATATATATATATATATATATATATATATATATATATATATATATATATATATATATATATATATATATATATACATATATATATATACATATATATATATACATATATATATATACATATATATATATATATATATATATATATATATATATATATATATATATATATATATATATATATATATATATATATATATATATATATATATATATATATATATATATATATATATATATATATATATATATATATATATATATATATATATATATATATATATATATATATATATATATATATATATATATATATATATACATATATATATATACATATATATATATACATATATATATATATATATACATATATATATATACATATATATATATATATATATATATATATATATATATATATATATATATACATATATATATATATATATATATATATATATATATATATATATATATATATATATATATATATATATATATATAAATTTACAATAAATTAATTAACATGCCCACTATTACATTAAATGCGATAGTTACGTATAAATTTAACAAATTAAAGAATTAATTTGTACATACACATTAGGAAATGTGGAAATTGACCAAAAATTACAACATATTTTAAATACCAATAATGATATTATTTTATAATTATTGTATACATATTTTAAAACTTTATTATTTACATAGTGTCATTCTGGGATCCTGCTTACAATGGGAATATTTTTCGCAAACTTTTAACTCGAGTTTTAAATAATTTTATTTTTAACATTTGTCGATATTCCCAAATTAATAACTCAAGTTTATAAAAAATGGTTTTTGAAAAAAAAAATCGATTTAAGTTTATATTAGTTGCGGGATGTTATAGATCACAATCATAAAACTTCTTTAAAATATAATTTTATATTGGATTTCTATAATTTGAAATTTAAAAAAGTTTTTTTTTGGACATTCGAGGAAAATGTTATTTAAAAACGACTTTTAAATGCTAGACTTTTGATGGATTCATATAATTTAGAAATAATACTACGAGTAAATTTCTAGCAACATTTCTACATCTAGTTTTGTTTTGTTTTTAAAAACATGAAAAATAGTTAATAAAAAGGTGATTATCTAATTATTATTTGACAGTATCTATAGTTTTTTTATTAATCATCATAAATATATAACTGTTTTCATACATAAAAAATCTTGTTTTTTTAAACAATACTTTTTTTTTTTAAAAATCATGTGTGTAAGTACATCTTAAGGTGTACGTACACAATTGAGAATTTTTTTTTAATTATAAATTTTAAAATCTAGTTTTTGCATGTAAGAAAACACCTTAAAAATAGTGATGATTTTTTTTCATTATACAAAAATCTGAATAAAAGGAAATACTAATTAACTAATAAGCATTTTATATGCTAATTAGCATGTTTTTTCAAACACGATTTCGCAAGTTATAATTATTCCAGAAGCATAATTTTTGTTGGGAATTACTCGCAATGTCTTTCTTAATGTTATTATCCTCTAAACAGTTTATATCATTTAAAGTGTTTTCTTAAAAAAAATTATCTCAAGAGTTAATAAATAATCACTTTTTAATTCAAATTTTAAAATTTAAAATTCTATAAAAAATATTGTTTTAGATAATCATTATGCTGGAGGGTCATACCATCTTACAATTAATATAAAGTTGAATTAAAAAATATATTCGTCAAAAAGTTTAAATAAATTTGAGTTATCATGTTTCGAATGAAGCGACATATGGTAAAAGTACAATTCTTTATAAATTGAGAGTAAAGTCTAAAAAACATATAGCTATTTCAAAGCGTGGCCATAGAATAACTCTTTTTAAATAAAAAAGTTTTTGAAATATTTATTCAATCTCGCTATCATCTAGAAGAAAGATAATGAATTGGGGAATACTATAGAACCAAAAGAATATTTTGAGTTTTGGCCGATTTGAATTTTTTATAGTGTGTACACCTTAAAAACTAAAAAAATCCCTTCAAGAAAAAACCGATACTATCAAAAAACAATCAAATTATTTTAAATCACTACGTTACGCAAACATGAAGGTAGCTGCTGGCACCTACCCCTAAATTATGCATGGAAGGGGCCGCCTTTGCAAATTATCATGAAAACTGTTTCCGTGCAAATTTTGACACGGTTGACCAGATGCACTTAATGACTATTGACCGAAAAGAGGGAGCATTCCTAATCGTCACCTCATTAATAATGGCTCCCTCTTTGTGAAGGGAGCGTCTCTTTGCTCCGTCTTGACACCGAGGACAAGAATCGAATTCCTTCCTCTTTTAACCTGGATTGTTCCCTCTGGAGCCCTGCATAATGCTTTACGGTCGTTAGGGGTGTTTTAAATAGAGGAAAGTGAATATATAAAAGACGATTGCTGGCAACTTTTTGAGATTTGGGAAGTACGAGTAGTGGGTGTATATATTTTTAATTTAGCCATTTTAAAAGAGCATTGAAAATACATGTGCTTAAAAATAGTACATGGATGTACTCGTTTTCTTTTGAGTACAATTGCATAGAGCGATGACGTGCACAAATTTAAGTAATCGTACTTTCTCAAAAATGAGCAGTGTGATTTAATATTGCTAATATCAGCTTCTATTTAATTCATCTTAACAAAGCGACCTGACCCACTTAACATGGGAGATCAGAAGATGGTTTTTAACATAATTTGATATCGAATGTTTAAATAAAAACTGAGTAATTACGATTCAATTATTTTTCTTCCCTTTCTTTTGACACGCCTTTTTAACATTGCATCAGTTTACAACTTCTTCACGTAGCTCAAGCGGTACAACGGATGTGGTCATGGACTTCGGTGCGGACGAGATCAGGATTGGGTTCGATTCTCGGTAAGTCCTGGTTGGAATTGTTTAAATTTATTTCAAACTATTTATGAATGCAGCCTATGTAGGCAAGCAATTGCTCTTTTTATTCGTTTTACTCATTTTTGAGTACTTGTCTTTTTTTAAAATGAAATTTATGTATTCGGAACTATAATAAAAATTTAATATAATTAAATTGAGTGTATTTTACTTATTTTTAATTACCTATTTTTAACAGTTTGTATTGACTACATGCAGCGGTGGGCTTTTTGAATGTCAACCGGAAAACTGTTAAAAATTTTTACTCAAAGATAAGTAAAATGTACTCAGTTTTTAGTACATTAGATGCTTATCATTGCTCCGAATACATGTTTCATTTTTGAAAAAGACATGTACTTAAAAATGAGTACAGTAAATAAAGTGAATATAAAGAGCAGTTGCTTTCCTACATAGACTGCGTAAATAAATTACTTTCAATAAATACTAACAATTACAACAACGACCTACTGGTAATCGAACTCAGACCTTCAGGCACCACATTCCAAAGACTTATCCGTTGTACTACCAGGGAGACATGAATATATTATACGCAGAAGAAATGTTAAAAAGGTGTGTCAAAAGAATGGGAAGTAAGATAATTTATTTCAGTTTCCATTTCAGCAATCGGCATCACATATTGTTGAAAACCATTTTCTGAACAAATATTTTAAGTTCGTCAGGTCACTTTGTTAAGAGGGCTTGAATAGAAGCTGAGGTTAGCAATATTAAATTCCACTGCTCATTTTGCGAAAGTACGATTACTTAAATTTGAATACGTCAATACTCAATTACGGTGCAATTTTACTCAAAGAAAAACGAACATGTTCAGGTACTCATTTTAAGTACCTCTTTTTACAGTGAACGTTGTGCATGTTATGCCAATACTCTACCGATCGGGCTAAAGTTATTATTCGAGCCCAAGTTGAAGTATTGGATATATGAAACGACCGCCACATGACCCCCTTCTCAGTAAGTCAGATGAGTGAACAAATAAATAACACCCGTAAAGCGTATCACGCGGGTGAAGATAAGCGAGTTGATGTGTATAATAGGATGTGTTAGTCCGGGTTACCAACGTAGCTCTGCGCTTTTTGTCTGTCACCCAAAATATATCAAGGAATCTGTGCATGCTATTCCGATACACTACCGATCGGGCTAAAGGGATTACTCGTGCAAAAACGCCGCCTGAAAGTCTGCATATTTATCTTGGATATAAAAATTCAAACATCTAGTTTAACTTGTTTACAAAACTATAATTATCATCGACATTACAACAGCTATGAAAGACAAATCATTCAAAACAAATATATTCTTCATTTCCTAAAATGACAAAGTACTTGATTTAAAAAAAAAAAAAATAACTTTTACAAAAAAAGCAGAAAGTAGCAATACATATCATTTATGAGTAACACATGTCGGTCGCATAAATCTATAATTTTACTGTGAAAAAATTCCTAACTGGACAGTTTCAACCGTTACATAGCTAGTTATATCTCCAAATCAACGAAATTTAGAGAAACTGAACATTTCTTTCATATTAAAAATACCTTAATTAAAAACTGTCGGCAACATCTGCGGAACTTTTTCAGATTTCTGCCATAAGAGCTTGGAGTGCGGAAAGAAAGCTAAGCCTAAATTGAAATGAAAGTAGTCGAAAAGTACGTCGAAGGAATGAAGTGGAGCATTATCTTATTAAACAAAATAACTCATTCATTGCGAAATGCGGAAGCAAAACACGTACGAGATTGTTCTTTTACTCGAAAAACATGATGTTGCTCGGGCTAAAAGTAGCAATTTATACGCTTGAGGGTTTGTTAGAGTTTCTAAACTATATACAATGTGCACATTTAGAACGAGGAAAAATCGCTTGGGGCGTATTAAATGTTTTGCTTGGAATATATTATTAAATGTGGCCAACAAGGTAAAAGTAAGGAAATTCGTTTGGATGATAAAAAAATGACCGAACTTTATATAAAATATAAAATTTAAATTCAAACTATTGATGAAAATAAGGGCTTGTTGTAAATGTTGTTGCAAACGTAATCGTTCGCATTTTAACCCTCTAGTGCATAGTGTAGCATATATGGTTTGATTTGGTTAATTAACGACGCACTAGAGCTGCACAGTGGGCTATTGGCGACGGTTTGGGGTCTATCTCGGATGAAAGACCCGGAACGATGTCTCGTTATTTTTAAAACCATGCTCAGATGACGAGGAAACACCTGAACTGGCATCCAACGCCTTCAATAGACGTCGGGAGTTTGGACCCGGATCAGATTTATCGTGCACCAGTCTCGTATACGCGCCGTTAATTTTGTCGGATGTTCTGGACAACTTTTCTAGTATTTTGTAGCAAAGCTGGCAACCCTCCGATCACAAGATCACTACTTTTTACTTTTCTTTGTCAAGTCCATCGCCTGGCATCGAACCACGAATCTTCGTATTCGCAGCTGACGCCTTTAACCGCTCGGCCACGGAGGTTTAAAATGACCGCGATTTGCTTCTATTGAGTTTTATGTGAACTGTTATAGTATTGTCACATAGATAACCAACCATAGATCACATAGATACCTTGTCTTTATAACCTTCACTAGGTCCCGTATCTTTCTTAAATAATTGTGATAACAGCAATTATTTGCTTCGAGGTCTATTGTTCTAAAACTGGCTTGTGCAGATGCAATTTTCGAAGATTGTTTTATATTACTTATAAGTATAATATGGGTCTACAAAAAATCCTAGTTAATACCAGAGGTGTGTAGATTGTATTTAACTATATATTCATACTTTTTGAAAATTATTTTAGTAATTATACATTATGTTGCATATATGCTACACAACGGTTTTAATTAATTATTTAATTAACTAGGCACTTAGGATTGTTTTACATTTTTTCAGCGGTCCAGGGGCAAAAAGAAAACGAAAAAAAAAACATTTCATTAAAAAAGAAAAAATCTTGCACTAGAGGGTTAAAGGAAGGATAAAAAAAGTTTAAAATAAATTAGGTCATTTGCGCAATTTAAATAAAAATATTACAAATATATTTATCCGTATTTAATAAATTATTGTAGAAATAATATCTAAATATTTGGGTTCAGTCTGTTATCTCATTCTTCATGACTACTATCTAAATTTCAAATCGAAATAAACATATTGAGCTTTTTTTTTTTTAATATTATATGAGCGTCAGGTTTAGGTTTATTACGAAATATTAGTGCCAGCTTTATGAGCGGCAAGTACATTAAATTAAAAATGTCCGAATATATAAAAAATTACATGTAATATATGTGATAATTATTTTATATGTATATCCTTACATTTTGTCACATTTGTAAATGAAGTACTTTTTCATACGAAACATCAAGAAAATTATCAGAAGTTGAATTTAAAAAAAAACCTGTTTTTTGTTTATTAATTTATTAAAATATTTTAATATTTTATTAAAATATTTTAATATTTTATTAAAATATTTTAATATTTTATTAAAATATTTTAATATTTTATTAAAATATTTTAATATTTTATTAAAATATTTTAATATTTTATTAAAATATTTTAATATTTTATTTAAATATTTTAATATTTTATTTAAATATTTTAATATTTTATTTAAATATTTTAATATTTTATTTAAATATTTTATAAATATTCTTTATTAAAAAGGAAATGTCCTTTATTTAAAAGGAAATGTTCTTTATTTATAAGGTAACGTTCTTTATTTATAAGATAATGTTCTTTATTTATAAGGTAATGTTTTTTATTTAAAAGGTAATGTTATTTATATATAAAGTAATGTCATTTATTTTATTTATAAGGTAATGTTCTTTATTTATAAGGTACTGTTCTTTATTTATAGGGTAATGTTCTTTATTTATAATGTAATGTTCTTTATTTAAAAGGTAATGTTCTTATATATTTTATTTCTTTCCAGGTGAGGTTTATACAAATTACATTTTACTCAATAAATTTGTTTCCAGGCAACCTAAAGGTATGTGATTCTATTCTCATATTGTTACATTTAAATTATTAATTTTAATTGAAGAACGCCTCATTATCGATTACTTAATACTAAAAATCATGTTTGTTTAGAAACACAAACATTTAAAAGCAAAAAAGTCTTTTAAATATTATTATTTTTATTATTAAAGATTTAAATATATCCAATAATTGAAAGACAATTAATAAAAAATACTACATTTTATGTATGGCATTTATTCATGGCGTTAATTTATTAAACACTTGTTATATTATGACCTTACATCTAAATAAGTATTTCGACATTTAGTTAGTTTAGTTCGACAAACCGACAATGTATTTCCTCGAATTTATAAATCCCTCAAAGCAACAAATTACTCCAAGATCAGATCTGAAGACATCGAAAAAAATACCTGATTTTATGGGAAGAAGAAGACACTACTACATTTGTATACCAGGAAATATTCAAATGAGCAAAAAAAATAAACAGAAACCGATCTTTTGAGGAAAAGAGATTTCTGAAGACTTCGCCTCACCATAAACCAAGAAATGAAGAGCGTCGCCTAGCAACCGGCTCACTAAAATACAACGCAAGTCGTTTATAGAAGTTATAACAAGGAAAAAGAAACGGGTGAAATATATAAATATTAAAATACCCTTTGGCGTGCGGACTTGGGTAGGTATTCTTCTTCTTCCGAGAGCTCCCGTTTTTTTGTTTGTTTGTCCATAAAGTATAGGTCTCCTCTTTAAATTTCGGCTCGGACAAAATCCCCCGGTGAAATGGGATGCTGCGCGTGTATTTGGGATTTGTTTCGTTTAAAATTGAACTGAAATAAGTCACAGGGGAGAAAAGGAAATGGTGTTGTCATTTCATTAAACGGGAATTGGAATTGTAGATGATAGCATCACTTTCGCTTTGTATTTTTAAGACACACAATACCATGCGTCAATTACACTATACATGTTAGAATTTTTTTCATATTTATGAACATACATAGTACTGATTTTTTTAAAGTTTATATATGGCACATTAATGTAACATTTGGTTAAAGAGTTAATTAAAAAATAAATTAGATGGACTCTTAAAGATAATGATTGATGTATATATTTAACAACCAAACAACAATGTTTCTAATCAATCATGTATTGCTAATATGTCTTGTATTACAAGAAATAGTTAAAGATTATGGTGTATAAGACAAACTTTCAATTTTATATTTCAAAACAAATGCCTTTTCATATACATTTTGCTATAAATATAATTGATATAGATGAATTACATTAATTTTTAAATTTTATTAATTTCCATCATTTCAAGTATTATTATATCCAAATCCCTGTAAAACATGTGAACTACTAGTGTGATTTAGAGTTATAACACAGTGTCAAGTTAGAGTTATATAGTGTCTTATTGATTCATCGTGTTGTTTTAAGGCAAATATATAATTGAATTATTTTATTTAAACCAGTATTAAGTGTATGGAATGTTTACACGGCCCTTTTAAATAGTGAATTTGTATCATCTGAATGGCAACACCTTCTTTTAAGCAGCCACGTTAGTCTTAATGGATTGGCATCAATAGGAAATTACAAAAAAGCATACAGTTGCCACTTCAAGCATCATCGATTAGGAGGAAGATTTTGTGTGATGAAATGTTTTTTGATCAGTAGAACACATTGTATTCTATCTTACGGCAAACGAATCACTCCCCTGGTTGTTGACAAGCTTTATCAAGTAGGGGGGGGGGGGGGGTTAAGTCTCTTAGTTTTCATACTCAAGGGTTTCCTACATTCATGCAAATATGGATTATTTTTTATTATTTATAATTTTTTATTGTTCTGTTATGTTCTATATTTAGTTGCAATACTTTATTGTATGTTTTATGTATTTTATTTCAATCGTATTTTTCTCGCATATTTTGCAGCTATTTTGGCAGATCACTGATTGTAATTATACATCAGACGTCCCTCTTTGCATAATTGATGGACATCAAAATAATTCAACAGATGGACATAATGTGTATGAAAAAATTCAAGAAAAAAATAAAGAATACAATTTACAGAGCACATTAAATTAAAGATACTGAACTCTTAGTTAAAAAAGGGTTTGAATTATGGTTTATTATTATTTGTTTATTTTTCATCTTTTGTATGTTTAGTTGTATTAATTAAACTTATTTATTATGATTGATGTTTCTTTTTAAATTTTTCATTATGTTATACAAAAAAACATTTTATTTTTATATTATTCATTATGTTATACAAAAAAACATTTTATTTTTATATTTTTCATTATGTTATACAAAAAAACATTTTATTTTTATATTTCTCATTATGTTATACAAAAAAGCATTTTATTTTAATATTTTGAGTTAAGATTAACTTTATATTTTAATTAATTATTTTGAAGTGAAAAAGTAACCAATAAAAGCTATTATTGAGGTTATAATTTAAGATTTAAAACACTTTAATATCGTAATTATCTTTTTACGCATGATTATAGACAAATAAAATTAAAAAAACAAATACATTTACGATTTTTTAAAAGAAAAGTAATAATATATTGATATTTACTGTACTCATTCTGAAAGCATAGATATTAGTCATCACACAATGTAATAACATAGGCATTTATTTTATTGAACTATAAATATTTTGCATACATATATTCTTTACTTAAATCTTTTTCGCACAAAATCAGCCATTGGGGCTTTACAAACAGAATACGGCAAATCGACATATTCGGCTTTGAAAGAAGGCAGATACCTTCCCCCTTCAAAGTGTCAAGTGGAATAAATAAGGGGAAAAAGTGTAAGTTTAATCTGTGGATTTATCCCTAGTAGTTAGGATAATTCATGAAAAACGGCATTCTCCTGCCAGCCTGCAAATAAGAACATGGATCGGATCTTTCAAAAATCTTTAACATTTAATTATACTTCTTAAAAATTCCAATTTTATTTTGTCTCTTAATAGGTGGTATTTAAATGAGAATTATTTCAAGGTGACAGGAATGATCTAATACCTAGTATCCCTCAAAACCTAGAGACCATTTTTCCGTATAGCCAATATGATTCTCCATTTTGGAACAAATCAATCTTTATTTTATGGTTTATAAGTTTATTTGTTGAATTAATAAAATGTAGGAACTTCAGAAATGATTAATAACCTTAATGATGGATTAGTTGTCTTTGTAATAATACAAACATCTTCGAAGAAAGAAAACAAGACAATATTATTTCTTTTTGGATTAGTCTTGTATCAAGATAAGAGCAAATTTAAATTTTCTTCAAAATGGCGATTTATCTTACATTTACCTACTGATAAATTTATAAATTAATAATAATGAATGATAACATCTTTTCATTACAAATTTCATTACAATTTTCATTATACCCCGTATTTCTGAGAATTATGAAGTTTTCTATTAATAATTAATGTCTACAATAACCATAAAGAAAATAAATATATATGGATGCTAAAATAATACATGGAAACATTAATATAGTATTGGGACTACCTTTTTTTATAGTACTACACTCCAGTTTGTTAGTCCTGCAAGTTTTCTTCTAATTGATAAATGTATATATATATATATATATATATATATATACAGGTCTAACCTTCTTTATTGTACTACATTCATATATAAATATATAAATATAAACGTAATATATATATCACGTGTCAACATTCAAGAGTAAACCTTCTAGTGAAACATTAGCATACATTATATTCCTTCTTTTACTATTATAAATTCCAAACTATATTCTAAACACAAGAAGTATTTTACACACTTCCACCATTTTTCTCCGGAAGAAGAATTTTTCATTTCCTGATCAAAAGAAACTGAGAGCCACACAAATGGTATTTTGAGAAGAGCAAAAGGAAAGTTTATTACATTTTTATGGTGATCTATCTCACGCAGAGAAGTGGATGAAACAGAGGCCGGAGCCCTTTTCTTCGAGATGCGAAATTATATTCCGGTACAAACTCAATTCAAAGAGGGTAAACAAACTTTTACCTTTTTTGCGTATTTGCTATCGAATAGGGTATCCTTATTTCTTTAATACACAGTGCATATATTTAATATTGTACGAAATACTATTTTTGTTAGTGCCGTTTCAGCAAGTTTTACATTTAGTGGAAATTTGATCTTTTTAAGAAGTAAATATGTAACATAATTTAGTTGCGACAAATATAAAAATGAGTCTATAAATAATAAATAAATATTTATTCAAAATTGTAATTATCAAATAGATAATTATATTAGTAAAGAATATTTAACAAAATTACACCAAAAAATAATGTAGCTGGTATTTGAATTGACATGGTATTATTTATATTAAATGGTATTACTAAATGTTAAAGTTCAACAGATGATACTTTTATAGTTGTCTAAAAATGTAATTTATTTTAAATATTAAACATATTAGTTAAGTAAAGATCATACTTATATTATCACATATATATTTTCTGTAAACTTATAGAGTTTGCCAATTACTACATTGTGAGGCAGTTATATGAGAGTTCCATAAATAAAAATTGCAAATATATATATTTGATAATTTATAAAAGTTTTAATATGAATAAAGACAGCAATCACATGTATTGCTAAATATTTAAGGAGTAAAATAACATTGTTTCTAAACCATAACAATTGTATAGCTCTACTACGATATATCATGCATAGTTACATTTAATAACCTATTAAGGAGATACACCAATATATACTTTAGCTTTTGCATTTCTAATGCATATGCAAATATATCAAATTAATTAGTCATTAATTAGCCAAATATGCAGCAATATACGGCAGTTATATGATATTTTTTTAAATTAAAAATTGCGAATATATAAGCTTATTTATAAAAGTTTTAATTTGAATAAATACAACAAACACATGTATCGCTAACTATTTGGAGAATACAATAACACTGTTTCTAAACCTTAACAAATGCTCGACTTTATTACGATATCATACAATAGCTATATCCAATAACATAATAAGGAGTTACACTAAAATATCCTCTAGCTTTTGCATTCTTAATGCCTATATACATTTTATCAAATTAATGTGTCATAAATTAGCCAAATATGCAGCAATGTGCAGCAGTTATATGATAGTTTTAAAATTAAAAATTGCAAATATATTAGCTTATTTATAAAAGTTTAAATTTAAATAAATACAACAAAAAACATGTATCGCTAACTATTTGTAGAATAAAATAACAATGTTTCTATACCATAACAATTGTCTGACTTTATTACGATATATCATACATAATTACATCAAATAACATAATAAGGATATATCCTTTAAAATATCCTCTATATTTTACATTTCTAATGCATACGCAAATATATCAAATTAATTAGTCATTAATTAGCCAAATATGCAGCAATATACAGCAGTTATATGATATTTTTTTAAATTAAAAATTGCGAATATATAAGGTTATTTATAAAAGTTTTAATTTGAATAAATACAACAAACACATGTATCGCTAACTATTTGGAGAATACAATAACACTGTTTCTAAACCTTAACAAATGCTCGACTTTATTACGATATCATACAATAGCTATATCCAATAACATAATAAGGAGTTACACTAAAATATCCTCCAGCTTTTGCATTCTTAATGCCTATATACATTTTATCAAATTAATGTGTCATAAATTAGCCAACTATGCAGCAATGTGCAGCAGTTATATGATAGTTTTAAAATTAAAAATTGCAAATTTATTAGCTTATTTATAAAAGTTTAAATTTAAATAAATACAACAAAAAACATGTATCGCTAACTATTTGTAGAATAAAATAACAATGTTTCTAAACCATAACAATTGTCTGACTTTATTACGATATATCATACATAATTACATCAAATAACATAATAAGGATATATCCTTTAAAATATCCTCTATATTTTGCATTTCTAATGCATATGCAAATATATCAAATTAATTAGTCATTAATTAGCCAAATATGCAGCAATATACGGCAGTTATATGATATTTTTTTAAATTAAAAATTGCGAATATATAAGCTTATTTATAAAAGTTTTAATTTGAATAAATACAACAAACACATGTATCGCTAACTATTTGGAGAATACAATAACACTGTTTCTAAACCTTAACAAATGCTCGACTTTATTACGATATCATACAATAGCTATATCCAATAACATAATAAGGAGTTACACTAAAATATCCTCTAGCTTTTGCATTCTTAATGCCTATATACATTTTATCAAATTAATGTGTCATAAATTAGCCAAATATGCAGCAATGTGCAGCAGTTATATGATAGTTTTAAAATTAAAAATTGCAAATATATTAGCTTATTTATAAAAGTTTAAATTTAAATAAATACAACAAAAAACATGTATCGCTAACTATTTGTAGAATAAAATAACAATGTTTCTATACCATAACAATTGTCTGACTTTATTACGATATATCATACATAATTACATCAAATAACATAATAAGGATATATCCTTTAAAATATCCTCTATATTTTACATTTCTAATGCATACGCAAATATATCAAATTAATTAGTCATTAATTAGCCAAATATGCAGCAATATACAGCAGTTATATGATATTTTTTTAAATTAAAAATTGCGAATATATAAGGTTATTTATAAAAGTTTTAATTTGAATAAATACAACAAACACATGTATCGCTAACTATTTGGAGAATACAATAACACTGTTTCTAAACCTTAACAAATGCTCGACTTTATTACGATATCATACAATAGCTATATCCAATAACATAATAAGGAGTTACACTAAAATATCCTCCAGCTTTTGCATTCTTAATGCCTATATACATTTTATCAAATTAATGTGTCATAAATTAGCCAACTATGCAGCAATGTGCAGCAGTTATATGATAGTTTTAAAATTAAAAATTGCAAATTTATTAGCTTATTTATAAAAGTTTAAATTTAAATAAATACAACAAAAAACATGTATCGCTAACTATTTGTAGAATAAAATAACAATGTTTCTAAACCATAACAATTGTCTGACTTTATTACGATATATCATACATAATTACATCAAATAACATAATAAGGATATATCCTTTAAAATATCCTCTATATTTTGCATTTCTAATGCATATGCAAATATATCAAATTAATTAGTCATTAATTAGCCAAATATGCAGCAATATACAGCAGTTATATGATATTTTTTTAAATTAAAAATTGCGAATATATAAGGTTATTTATAAAAGTTTTAATTTGAATAAATACAACAAACACATGTATCGCTAACTATTTAGAGAATAAAATAACATTGTTTCTAAACCTTAACATTTGACTGACCTTATTACGATATCAAAAATGGTTACATCAAATAACATAATAAGGATACACACTAAAATATCCTCTAACTTTTGCATTTCTAATGCATATATACATAATTAAAATTAATTAGTCATTAATTAGTCAAATACAAAACTTAACTTTTATTCTCAAAATCTTATTAACTATATCCATGGAACTTCACGAAGAATTACGCGATCTTTCATTCCCATCATAACTCTCCTCTGACCATCCCTTGTCAGCATCCCAGAGCAAGAGGATGAAGAGACACAATGTCTTATTATTCTCCGATTGATTCACCCCCCCAGACGAGTAATGAAGTAACCGGGATCTTCCCTTCCTGCAGGAAAATGAATTACCGTCCGACTATTGCATTCTCCTCTTCCGAGATAAGGGGGTGAACAACAAGAAAATCCGATGTCTTAACAACCAAATTACTTTGTTTCAACTATTTGTAAATTCTTTTAAATAAGGATGGGATTTTTTTGTCATTGAAACGCATTGATTCTCGATGTCCCCTACAGGGAATAAGGGGGGGGCTTTTAAAGCCTATTGATTGGTTTACTAATGATAATGACTCGAAAGAGTGTGGGAGTCGTTCATAATGCACCACTCTCGTTGGGATACTGCGTGGTGTTTTTGCAGGTTGATAATGCAGTCTAGGGAATTAGATACGCATTTAATTAAGATGGGGAGATAATGTCTGAAAAAATGTGAAGGGAACAAAACAAATGGGGTATTAAAGTCAGTGCAAAAAATTGGAATAGGTTGTTTATAGGGGGTCAAAATAATTTGTGTTAAGGAGTGACGGTTAAAGTTACGAAGATTGATGTTCCGGCTTGATCTAAATTTAATTGGAAATAAATTAAACATAATTATTTTATAGGTGTGTGATTGTTCTGTTACAAACTTACTTAAGGGAGACCTGAGCCCCAAATCCAAATTTGTTTCTTAATGAATTCAGAAATACCCTTTTTTTATATTATTAGAACATCTTTTTCTAAACAATAATCAAAAACAAAAATATATTTTTTTTAAAAAAATGTTATTTTTTGCGTTTTTTAAGCTTAAATTTAAAAAAAACAAACACTACTCCTCTTTCAATTTTAAATGTTTTTAAATTTGTGTAAATGATTAAATAATGTCAAAGTATACACTTTTGCAGATTTGTGTTTTAATTGTCTTCAAAAAGTTATTTTATGTTTACAACCTAGAAAATAGTCAAATTTTTAAGTTTATTAATTTGTAAAAAAATAACTTATAACTTAATGTAAAAAAGCTATACACGCGTTTATAAAACAAATATTATAGCTTCAAAAACTCTTAACTGTTTAGTTTTAAGTTAATTATGTACAAAGCTTTAGCATTTTAAATGTGACCAAAATATAAAAAAAATATATTTTGGGTAAATGCCGATTGTTGCAGGCGAAAAGTATGTAGAAAGATATAAAATGGTATATAAAAATCTAAAAAAAATATGTTCCTTTTCTTTTACTGTTCTGAAATTTTGTACACACCTTCTTAAGACCGCTTAGCATCGTTTTATAAGGAAATAAAAATTAGCAATTTTTCCGGATTTTGGGGCTTGGGTCCCCCTTAAATAAAATAATTATGTTATGGAATTAAGTAAATTTTAATTATATACAGGGTGGTGCAAAATGAACTTTACGGTTTATATGCTTTATAACTTCTATTTAATATTGCACTTTTTCTTTTGATTCAGAATTGTGTAAAGAAGGCTTTGGATATTTGAAATGGAACAGTACACAATAGAACAACGAACAAAAATCCTTGAATTTTATTTTTCAAACGGAAACTCAATTATTCTGACGCAGCGTGCATATCGTTGATATTTTAATGTGCGGACTTTTTTCTTAGACTTCATTCTTCTCCAGATTTTTTTCTTTGGGGCTATTTGAAAGAGGGAGTATACGTCAATAAGCCACAGACCATACCTGAACTGAAAAACAATATTCGCAATGAAATCCGTGCCATAACCCCTGAAACGAAGCGAAAAGTCATGCAACTTGTGTTTGAAATACCACGACTTTGCAAAGCAGAAAATGGTAGATACCTGCGAGCCGTCATTTTCACGTTAAAGTTAACAATATTCTCCTTTCATATGCTGTATTTTGACAAAATAATGTTAATAATTTATTCAAAAATAAAAAGTTATAAAGCTTTTAAACCACAACGTTCATTTTGCACCGTATAAAAAAAATGGCAAATTATTTAAAGATTTTCAAGAAGATAAATTTCTTAAGAATTAGAAAATGAATTAAAAATAGCATGGATTATTTTGTTATTTAATTTTAAAAAAAGGTCGTTAATTAAAAGAACCAAGAAAAATTAAACAAGATAAAATAAACTGCAATATATTTAATTTTTGAGATAAGTTTAAATATTGATATTTTCGGAAATTCCGTGTGCTAAACATTAACTTTACAATGTATCCAGAACATAATTTTTTTATTTTCTTAGAAGAGTGATAATTTTAGTTAGTGGCTTCTATTCCTTCCATGACAATTTCTATAATTCCAAACAATCAAAAGCTTCCCAGAAAAAAGTCACAATGTTTGAGAGAAAGAAACAATTGTATTCAAAATAATAACATTGATAACTGATGAATATGCATATTTAGTATTTGATAATTAATTTATACATAGGATAAATACGAAATGCCAGGCTTTTGTCAAAAATGATATTATTTCACCATCTATTTGCATCATAAAGAAACTATTAACAGTTTCAGTTTGACAATAGGTATGATATATGTTATGCAAAGTGTAAATAATGAGAAAAGTTTTTATACACTAAATAAAAAGGCACATTGTTAAAAATAATTATTTTAGTTGACATTGCGTCTTTATCCATGTATCCCTTTGATTGTAATTTTAATATGAAAATAACATAACTATACACTGTTAAACATTTCAGTTCGACGTTGCGCCATATATTGGTTCTCTTTCAATATATTATGCAGCAACTTACAACATATTATGGCGTAATGTAGGTTGAACAAAAACTCTTTGAACGAGGATTGCGCAGCTTTTACTGAAAAATGGTGCAATCTCATAAACTGCAATTGAAACCTTCGTTGAATCTAAAAACAGGGGAATCCCCTCAATTCTCTGATATTAGGAGCACGGTCGCCCAGTGGATAAAAGCGGTGGTGGATTAAAGCTGGAGATCCGAGGATTACTAGTTCGAGCCTGTGCGGTGGACTTAACAAAGAAAGTAGTAATCTTGTGATCGGAGGGTTGCCAGATTCGCTACAAAAAATAGAAAATAGTACATAACATCTAACAAATTATACCGGCGTTCCACCATACTCTGGAGGAAGCTTCGAGCATGAATAGACTGTAATAGAGCGAATATTACGTCATCAACGTGATGTTAACATCTCAGACCTGATGGCACCAGGCACGTGACTTCCTTTCAAAATTTATGAATGAAAAAACTTTTGCGTGTGACTTGTGATTTGGAAATAATAGTAAATGTGTTACTTCATGAAGTGCATAATATTTTTATGAATGGACTAGAAAAAAAAATGGATGTATGACGTAATAAACCACGTGTCTGAGGCCATACATGTTAGCCTCACTTTGATGTTAGCGAGATTATAACCTTATGATTTCTCTAATATGAGGGATCTATGTTCGAAAGAGGAAGCGAAAACCGAATTTTGATTCAACGTTTCACCATAAAATGGGGAAGCAAAAATATGAGTTATGCTGCAACGTTTCACCACTAAATGAAAACCATGGTAAACACCACAAAATGGTGAAACTAAGCACAAAATAATGGTTCCAGATAAATGGGTACCCAATTTTGGTACAAGTTTGTACCAAATTTTTAGCAGTGTACACGCATACTCTCTGCAAAACTCATAGGAAAATTTCAAGAACAGCTCTCGATTTGTTTCACAGTTGTATATTTAATATAAAACTCAACAAACATCAGAACAACCAGACTTAAACTTAGCACATCCATCTATACCAACCAAAATCCCATTCCACACTACGGTTTCAAGATCCCATTAAAATATGAAGGCAATACCTCAATCCAGTCTCAGATCCTAGGTAGAAATGAGGTGCAGGGGCGCAAAAGAGATCCGTCTCTTGGTTCTTCTATTCTAATACATATTTTATAAGCCCTACCTGATAATGCAGAGCTATCTCGGGAATCCCTCCGACCGAGGCCCTTACAAAATGGATGACGGGAATAAGATAAGCATACTTAATGCCAAACTTGATGACAAGCGATAGAGCTATGATGTTTCGAAGTTGCGCTCTTGCCAAATCCCGTCCCCTCGAGGGTGGGAAAGTAAATTCCTGGATAAATAAGAAAGACGAGTAAAAGTGCGCGCTCCTGTTTTCCGGGAATAATATTTGATGAAATTTCGAAGTGAAGACAAACAAAACGCGTTGTTCTCCTTTCTTGGGATTTAATTTTAATAAAAGTGTTATTTATTGTTGCATTGTTTTGCTTGATGGTATCGAATATAAAATACTGTTATTGATTTTCTGTTTATACGCTGTTAAAAGAAGGCATTCGGAAATAAGTAAAATGTACTCATTTTCGATTGCGCTCGATGCTTATCATAGCTCCGAATACATGAGTTTCATTTTTGAAAAGACATGTGAGCTGATAGGTTAAAGGCGTCAGCTGGGAATCGGAGGATTCCTGGTTCGATCCTAGGCGATGGATTTAACAAAGAAAAGTAAAAAAAGTAGTGATTGATATGTTGCCATCTTCGCTACAAATACCTAGAAAAGTCGTCCAGGACATCCGCAAAAATTAACGACGTGTATACGGGACTGGTGCACGGTAATCTGATCGGGGTTCAAAGACCCGACGTCTATTGAAGGCGTTGAGTGCCATTTCAGGAGTTTCCTCGTCATCTGACCATGGTTCTAAAATAATGAGGTGCATGTATGAATGTGTGTTTGAATATGCATGTGTTCCCGGGTCTTTCCTTCGAGATAGAATCGTCGCCAATAGCCCACTGTGCAGCTCTACTGCGACGTAAATTAACCAAACCAAAAAGACATGTACTCAAAATAAAAGGGTACAATGAATAAAAATAATAGTTTTTGGTCTACAACTATTTCCTTTGACATTTTTTTTTAATTCAAATGGCTGAATTCAAATAACAATATACCTATTTACAATTAATTGAAAAAAATAATCTAAAATAGCACGAGAAGGAAAATATATTTAAGTTTCCAAGTAGTAAAAACTATTTTACAATTGAAGGGTTTGCTGCAAAAAGGATGTAGCTC
Organism: Troglohyphantes excavatus; assembly: GCA_963932185.1. NCBI lineage: Eukaryota > Metazoa > Arthropoda > Arachnida > Araneae > Linyphiidae > Troglohyphantes > Troglohyphantes excavatus. The sequence goes on from OZ010668.1 coordinate 10,294,109, forward strand.
CAACATAAAGGAATTTGGAGTTACATGTACTGTCTTGTGGTAAAAAAAATGTTCATTTGGTACCAAAAAGATGTAGCTCTAATCGTTAGTTCTCGCGTTACTCAAGAAATGGAGCTGTCTGTATCATTAGTGTGTTGCAATATATAGGTAACTTCTGGAACTACCGCCATTTTTTCTGAAACGACTGACGTGCTTTTCTTACGAGAAGGTTATACAGCACTTATAAACAGTAGAGTTTTTGGTTCTTTTACGTTTTGTGGTTCTACGATGGACTACAACCAGACAACGCAGATGATGAGCCGGACGTTACAGAGGGGAGTGTAAAGATTAAAAATTTAATTTTCTTTTTTTAAAGCCAAGTTATATGCTACATTTCAATTGAAGTTTTCTTTAAATAAAATAATATTATAGTAAATTGTATTTTTTTGTGAAATGTGTTTCATAGAGGTAGGCATAGCATCTATTTGGTTGAAAGAAAGAGGTAGGTCCAACAATCCAATATGTGTCACGTCATCTGGAAGATATAATTTTGAGTGAAAATACTGTCATAATATGTAGGAACAATTAAGAAGATTGATCAAAAATAATATCTTCACACAACTTGGAATTTTGAATTTTCAAACGATTTTTACGGTTTTCTGCAAACATGAATATTTGGAGCTACCTCTTTTTTACAGCAAATCCCTCAATTGAGTGTTGTCGTTGGATTAACCATAGAGTTAACGTTCAAACCTATAGTTGTGAGTGCAGTGAACTCGCATTTGGAAGGGGTTCTCAGTTTCGTTCCTCATCGTCCTCAAAAACACATACACCGTGTATAGGGGAATAGTGTACACTAAATCTGTTGTGTTACAAACGTCCTAACGCCAGCATGGGGTTCCATCTCAGGTGGTTTACACGTAATCTGAGCACAGTTCATAACAACGTGGTTGTGTCTCAAGACTTTGCTTTATAATATACATGTACACCAAACCGTAGTCAATACTCATTATGCAGCTTTTAGTACTCTAATAGAACGTTAATTGAATTATTAAATTTTAAAACCAGATTTATTCACATTATTCGTAAAATATTTTTTTATATTGTCAGAAGACCTTGAAAAGCGGTATTAACCAACCGTGCCTGATTCCAGTCTAAAAATGCATTTTTGTGAAAGAAGCATTAATTAAAACCATTTTGCAAAACATAAGGGTTATATACACATTATATGGGGCATTTGTATAGTTCTGCTTATAAATGTAAACAACAATGTTATTTACAGCAAAACCAATAATCAAAATTTTTATGAATGTTTGCTATTTTGAAAGCCCACTGTAACCTTAAACAGTACATTTCCGAAATTTGCATCTGATCCCTTCAATCCCCACTCCCAACAACTGGTCCAATTCCTTCCCACCTCCCCCCGCCCCCCCAACTAAAATAAGATGGTGTCTTAACGAGAAAATCATAGAATACGTGGGCAGAAATATTCCACTAGCCTCCCTACCATCACCTACGACTATACTTCTTCCTGACGATAAGATAACTACCAGACGAAAGAAAAGAAGACTAGGGGAGGAGAGGGGTAGCTCTAGAGGTGCATATCCCTTCTCCCTAGAGCAGCCCTTTAGTAGAAGTTGCATAAATATGTAATGCAGATGGTAATGATTGTCTAATGCAAATTGAAAATCTGCTGTTGCAACTGGGTTAAGCTTATTTAGTTGTTCTTTCTGTAAGGTTAGTGGTAGTGAAGTTTTTGGATGTGTTGCAGGGCTATCTGCACGATTTTAGACGGGGTGGGGATGTAGTTTTTGGTTTGTAATATTGTGGAAAGTTTTAGAAGGTTGTTTGGAGTGTTGTTTACAGGTTGCCTGCATGCAACATTTTGTATAACTGTGGTTGTAGGAATGTTTTAATAATAAATAGTACATAGTATAACATAGTTTTTTTGAATAACACAAGGTGTAAAAACTTGTGATGTGTAAACAAAGCACATTATTTTTGTAAGTTCATAGAAATAACTCAATGAAAAAAAATATACATAAATGAAATGTGTTATATATTATAATTAATGTTTAAATATATTTTAGATTAATGCGGTATGTTACTCAAAATCATCAGAAATATTTTTTTTTAAAAATATTGCTTTCAAAAATAATTAATTTTATTTTAAACTCAACGACACCAATACTATTTTTATACGTTAGTACAACTGATAATTTGTTTGTTAATTGATATTAAACTATGTAGCAATATTACTTGATTTGGTTTGGTTTGGTTAATTAACGTGGCACTAGAGCTGCACAGTGGGCTATTGGCGACGGTTCGGGTCCTATCTCGAAGGACAGACCCGGGAACGATGTCCCGTATTTTTGAACCATGGTCAGATGACGAGGACAATACCTGAGCTGACACCCAACGCCTTCAATAGACGTCGGGACTTTGAACCCCGATCAGATATATCGTGTGCCAATCCAGTATACACGCCGTTAATTTTTTGTGGATGTTCTGGACGGCATTCTAGTATTTTGGTAGCAAAGTTGGCAACCCTCCGATTGCAATATCCCTACTTTTTACTATTATTTAGTCTAGTCCGTCGCACAGGTTCGAACCGGGTACCCTTGGATTCCCAGCTGACGCCTTAATCCACTCGGCCACGGAGACCTCACTATTGCCTGAATATGGTACTTTGAACTCAGAGATGCTTTATATCACATTTCATGAAGTTTATAATGGTATAATTCCAGATCTATTTGAATAAATTGTTCGAATATGGCACGCTGTATCCTCAAATATATTACTATTTGTTTTAAGGAATAACAAGATATAGAATATACATGTATAGTACAAAACTTAAATTCTGTTGAACTTGAATACTGATTCCTCAAGTTCTCTTGGGAAAGGGGAATGGAGATAAGTATTCCTTAGATTGTTCAATGTCAGAAGTGAATGTATGTCTATGTATATGGAACGTATAGGCATATATTTTTTTATCTACCCCATTCTGGTGTTAAAGTAAGTTTATGCATATGCCTTTTTTCATGGAGTTGTAATGAAACAAACCACACTTCTACAGTTAATAAAATACAATTAAAAAATTTTATGGATAATCTATATATTTAAATGCGGAAACCCATACTCACTCATCACTAATTATTCGACTTTCCGTGTTCACAGGAAGAGGACATTTTATAAGGGTGTTACTTATATATTAAATAAAAAAAGTAAGATATTTCTGTTCGAAACAAATGTTTTTCTGGGGAGAACTTAATCGACGTTAGTTTTAGATATTTTCGATTACAAAACTAAGATTGATTCCACATATTGATAGTTATTAACCTACAAAAAAAAGCAAGTAACATGAGAATTTACAATTTTGCACATGTAACGTTTGAAATTCGGTTGCCTTTTTTGTGAAGTGTTACTTTTGGACACTTCTAATTGACCTATAATTGATTTTAAAATAATCGCGCATATTGATGAGGTTTATCGCACAGGCAAAGGAATGAATGCATATGAAAATTAAGATAAATTGGCACCTGAGTATTTATTTTTATTTTTATTATTACCAATTTAAGAAGTTTAATGGCTTTTATTAACATAGGTTTCTAATACAAGTTAATTATAGGTAACTGTTATTATTAATTATAAGAGCTGTTTATTTTTAAATATAGGGGATGTCACTGATATTTTAAATTCTAATGTTAATCAAAAGAAGGTATTGTATCTGTGCCCATATTATTTTACCGCCAACTTCTCCTTGTTATGAAACTTTCCATTTTTTGCGGGATCATGCTAATAAATGGTGGTTACAAATTGCAAGTTTTCATGCAATGGATCCCACTCATGTGAAATAAATTAATAATAGTATTTATTTCGCTTATAATTATTGTATATCCTTGTAAATTATTTCCTTTTCTTACGTATAACGAACATTTTAGACGGTTTCAAATATCTAAAACGACAAAAAAAATCTATTCTCTGATCTGTCTCAAATCCATCACCAACCACCAATAAAAATACATAATACACTAAACAAGCGACTACTACTTATATCCATATTAAAATTCCAAACCACATAAAATTCTTCACATTTATAAAAATAATCTTCGACGTTATCCGCTGTTCCACGTCATTAGTTTTCAGCAATTTATATTCGCGATTCACACTTTCTCACATTGAAATCTTCCACCACAAGGACTCAATTCTGATAAATTAAAGATGAATAAAATAAAACTTTATTACCTCATAAAATATTCAACTTAACTGTCTCTTCACACAGCCGTTAACCCGACCATGTTACAAGTCCTTGAACATCGCGATTACAATGTTTCTGTGCCTTACCGTAAAGAATTGCGCCTAATCCTTTGCCATTAAACATATTGATATTTATGAACGATATACTCAGGGCTATGTGATTGATCAATATTTCATGGGCGTCACCTACAATCTAGATTCAGTTTCTTTCCCTGCCGTAATAACGATGTTCGGAACAGTGGAGTGAATTAATAGTTAGGTTTATACACTGTAATTTGTCATCGAAATGTATATAATCTAAGTTAGAGTTTGTACTAGATAAAATATGTATATAAATTGTATTTTATTCATACCAAATGGTAATGCATATTTATTTAAGCATTAGTATTCGGCTAGTAACTTTCACTGATGTAGTTATAAAATGGTGTATTCAATAATAAACTGCATGTGAATTCGAAAATTTTAAAAAGTAAATCCATTATTATTGTTGTTACTTGAGTATTCATTTTCCAATCCTGAAATGAGCCCCAGTTGCTCAGTTGATAAGGCGTTCAGCTACTAATCAGAGGATTGGTGGTTCGAATCCGTGCAATGGACTTGACATAGAAAAGTAAAAAAGTAGTGATCTTGCGATCGGAGGGTTGCCAGCTTCGCTACAAAAATACTAGAAAGTCGTCCAGAATATCCAACAAATTATACTGGCGTGTATACGGGACTGGTGCACGATCAATCTGATCGGGGTCCAAAATTCCGTCGTCTATTGAAGGCGTTGGGTGCCAGTTCAGATGTTTCCTCGTCATCTGACCATGGTTCTAAAATAACGAGGTGCCTGTATGGATGTGTGTGTGTGAATGTGTATGTGTTCTCGGGTCTTTCCTTGAATACTCTTCTAATAATTGGAGGTATGTGGTTTGGAATCTTTAAGTACTGTGTACCCGTGATAGGGGGTTTGCTAGTGTTGTTCCACGTCGTCCACAAATAACAAAGGACTGGTATGTTGTAGCCAAAACGTGTGTTGGGCATGGATGAGGGGTGTCAGATCAAATGTACGCCATACGACGGGCCTCAAAACTATCATGTAGTGATCTCGAATTTTTCGTTTGGAATATGGTGTTGTTCTCAATAGCCCATTGTGTAGTAGCTCTAGTGCAATGTTAATTCAGCAAACTAACTAATCAACCCAAAACTGACAATACTGATAAGTTGGCAACATATCACTTTCTACATCCGATCGAATCCAAACTAATAGCTCGCTTATTTCAAATTCGTTATTTAAAGTTCCCTTTGTTTTGGATTAAGATTTGTAATCAGAAACTTTTTCTCACAGGTCTGGTAAATAGTTAACCACAATCAAATAAGATAAAAACTTAAATATGTATTGAAATATTAATTGATAGTTGTCCTAAATCTGTATGACGATAGAGCCGAACTTATATATTCGAATAAATATAAGTTATTTTAAGGGAGAATCAAAAACCAAATCGTAATTTGTTTATTAATGAATTCAGAAATACCATTTTTTATATTATTAGAACATCTTTTTCTGAACACTAATTAAAAACAAAAATATATTAAAAAAAATTATTTTTTGCATTTTTTAAGTTTAAAAATAATTTATATTAAAAACACTACTCCTTTTTCAATTTTTAATGTTTTTTAATTTTTTTAATTGATTAAATAACGTCAAAGTACATACTATGAACGTATGAATAGACTTTTGCGTATTTGTGTTTTAATTATCTTCAAAAACTTATTTTTAGTTCAAAACCCCCAAAAATATTCAATTTTTTAAGTTTAATAATTTGTAAAAATATAATTTATAACTTAATTTAAAAAATCTATACCTACGTTTATAAAACAAATATTAGAGCTTCAAAAATAATTATTATTTTAGTTTAAGTTATTTATTTACTAAGCCTTAGCATTTTAAACGTGACCAAAATTACAAAAAAATATTTTGAGTAAAGGACGATTGTTGCAGACGAAAAGTATGTAGAACGATGATAAATAGTATATAAACATCTAAAAATACATATGTTCTCTTTCTTTTACTGTTTTGGAAAATTTGTACACACCTTCTTAAGTACGTCTAGCATATTTTTATGAAGAAACAAAAATTAGCCATTTTTCCGGATTTTTGGGCTTGGGTCCCCCTTAAGAAAACATTACATTTTTGCGTTTTAACATGTTCAAAAAATCTTTGTAATTCAGGATTTCAATTTTTGCCGAATATTAATAATATGTCTTACGTAGATATAAATTAAAAACACAATTATTTTTCGGAATAACTAAGATATTTTCGAAGTTACAAACATTTAATTAAAACTAACGTACCATTTCTACGCGTGGTATGCTTTTTTTTGCACATAACACACACATATAATAAAACCCAAATAAAAAATTATTTACATTAAAAATAACATGTTATATTCTTGCGTATTTTATATTTACATCTCACAAAGCTTTCATGAGGATGCTGAAAAAATACATTGTTTTTCATCCAAGTTCCGGATTAAAATATGAAACCCCGTTCCAAAGAAACCATAAAAATACTTACTCTAGAAGCGTCTTTTGTATCAAAATATAAATAAAATGTACACAGGTAGAATCACTTGTGCATGAATATATTTTGATCTTGAGAAAAAATTATGCTCCTTTTCTGGATGTTACACTCTAGAAGTAAGTATTTTTTTTATACTGGATTCCCTACCATTTTTTGTTCTTTACTTATGTTTAAGGTTGCAATGGAATATCATTACTTTTTTTTATTTTTGAAACAGTTCTAATGAAAGTTTTACAACGTTACTGTTCATAGTTATTATGAAGATGAAAAAAAAATGGAAAGCAATGTTTTTTTATTTATAATTGTTAAATATGCTAATATTATACAACATGCTCAATACGCTTTGATTTTTGAATTTTTTTTAATACATTATTTCTACATTTTAGACGCATCTTACTGACTTCTATAAATACACACATTTTCTGGTGTAGATGGTCAAATTAAATTAACTTTCTGGCCATAACAGTCGTACTTTTGCGTTCTTGTATCTATAGTTTTTCCAGCAATACACACCATTTTTAAATTCATAAAAATACTTTATTTTCTAACAATTTCCAAACTTTTTTTATTTGCTTATAAATCCAAAGCCATCTCTTTAAGAATAAACAAAGTTTTTTGAAAAGAATATTGATATAAATTTATTAAAATATCATTAAACTCTATAACAAAGAAAACAACTTTACAAGTTGGTTAATATTCTGAAAGGTCAGAGGGTTCAAATGTATAATATATTTATGTTAATTATATTTTTTATGAACAACAGTTACCCACATACAGTAACATCCTTAATGGACATTATATATAGATACACTTTATTTAATTAGCTTTACTATTAAAATGACATTACTCAATTTATACATCATAACAACTCGCTTGTAATTATTACTTAATTATTAAAACTGCTGCATTGTTTTTACTACTGATATGCCATTACTATAGAAATGTCATTACAACTGAATTGTCAGTATTACTGAATTGCATTACTATTGATTATTTTACTATGAAATTGTCATTAATTCTAAATTATGATTAATACTGAATTGAAATTATAACAGCTGGATTTTCATTACTACTGAATTGTCATTAGTTCTGAATTATGAATAATACTGAATTGACATTAAAACAGCTGAATTGGCATTACTACTGAATTGCGTAACTATTGATTTTTTACTATTACTACTGAACTGTTATTAATTCTGAATTATGATTAATACTAAATGGTCAAAACTACTAAAGTGTAACTGCTGAATTGCCATTTCTACTGAATTTTCATTACTACTGAATTGTCATTGCTACTAAATTGTCATCACTACTGAATTTTAATTACAACTGAATTTTCATTTCTACTGAACTATCATTATTATTGAATTTGCATTACTACTTAATTGTTATTACTACCGAATTGCCATTACTACTTAATTGTTATTACTACTGAATTGCCATTACTACTGATTTTTCATTACTACTGATTTTTCATTACTACTGAATTGCCATTACTACAAATATATATATATATATATATATATATATATATATATATATATATATATATATATATATATATATATATATATATATATATATATATATATATATATATATATATATATATATATATATATATATATATATATATATATATATATATATATATATATATATATATAATATATATATATATATATATATATATATATATATATATATATATATATATACATATACATATATAAATATATATATATATATATATATATACATATACATATATATATATATATATATATATATATATATATATATATATATATATATATATATATATATATATATATATATATATATATATATATATATATATATAATATATATATATATATAATATATATATATAATATATTTTTTTTTAAATACCTTTATACTTTCTGTTTTAATAAACCAATTGTTATGTGGCTGAAAATATAAATGAAATAATAATAATCCTGTGCAAATCCTTACTTTTTTTTTTACTTTTGAAAAAATTACAAAATCCACAGAATTACAAAATTTACTTTATATAAAATGTTCAGAATAAGGAGTTTCTTAAATCTAAAAGTAATGATAAACCCAAAGCTGGGAAGCAGAACTTATGTTTCTGCTTCCTGAGGGATTTTAGGATTGCAGTTTCTACGTTAACTTTAAACACTCCCCCAATAGTATTTGCTGTTTTATCAGTTTTTTTATTTCTGATACCAATATTTCGAGATACAGGATTTTTTATACGTAACTCAAATGCCGAAGAAATACCGTTATTTTATTACTTTGGGGAAGTTGATTCCGCAAAAAGCTTTTTAATCACTAATGCATTTTTAACTGGAAATGGAAGAATAATTTCTATTTGATTAATTTCTGAGAATCACGTGAGAATAAAATTTTATTTTATGGCTTGTGTTTTGTCCTTAAACCGAAAGCAATGGTTTTATAAATGTTCATTTAATCGCATTATTTTTTTTATTAAATTATATGGTTTTTATTTATGTTATATGTTTTAATTTGAAATACAGGGAATAAGTGAACATTAATTGATTTCATATATTTATTGATCGGAGTGTAAAAAACAAAAAGTGTGCAAAATCTTAGAAGTTTCATTATATTTTATCACAAAAAAAAATAACAAACCTAGACAACTATATTTTCACAAAATCTCAACTTTTTATGATACGCATTTTGTTTACTGTAATTACATAGCAGTTCCAACGAAATAGACATAATTACCTTGCATAGACCAAATATGTTTTTTTTTTAAAAATTGGGGGGGGGGAATTGTAAATATTTTTATTGTATACGAATGGTAATGTAACTTAAATTTTCACATTGCTATAATAACTACACTAAAAGAAATACACATCTACGATTTATTTGTAAATTAATATTTAATAAAAGTATTATTAGAAGCAATGAGTTACCAAAATAATTAATAACTCTAAGTAATTAATTTATAAAATACAATGAAGTGTTTAATTTTACATGTGTGTTAATTACTTTAAAAACACCGGATATAAAATGTAAACCTGACCACACATTTAATAATATATCAACAATTATTTTGTTATGAATCTAAATAAAACATGATTTAAAACAGTTTTGTGGTATTTTCAATATACCAAATGATTATACAAACCTCCATATGTTTAATTTAAACTTAAGTATGCTCAAGGCACATTTATATAAATTATTCGATGGTGGATTTTACAATATAGTATATATTTAAATGAAAAATATTTTCTCTCTTTTAGCAATTAATTACATTTAATTACCCAAAATAAATACATTTGTTAAATAATATATACATTGGAGTCGAAAACAATGTTTCCAGAGCACTGAACCAGTTCACATATCCACTACATCCCTTAAAAGCGAAAAACATGATATATATTTTTCTTTATGGGATTCAATTTACCGGAAAATTTCCCCCTTTCCCGTATTTTTTTAGCAAAACTTCTCCGGAATCAATCCGGGATAAGTAAAAGAACAGATAACATAAGGAGGGCAAAATCAAAACTTGTACTACGAGGTTTTTTTCGCTGCGAGATAACTTTGCATAAGGTGAAATATTTTTACAGGGAATCTAGGGTCTGCGCATTGCGCCACCTGGTGGGGAAAGGTATAAGCTCAGCAATCGATGGTCCGCTTGGAGGGGAATCCAAGTGATCAAAGCATCCGAACGACAGACACTGTCTGTTTCGGCTTGAGGTACCAAGTTCTAGAGTTGAATTCGCGCTCCGGGATCTAGGATCCGGAAAAAAGTTTCACCGTCTCGTAAGTGAAATATTTTATGCTCGAGAAATAAATATTATTCGCGGGAAAAGGCCTTTCGTCGGATATTTTCCGTGATTTTTATTTTATCAAGTTGGAATAAAGGGTTAGGTGTGCTCTTCGAGAGAGTGGAAACTTTTAGTTTGTGATTTTGGATAAAAATAAACATGTGAGTGTGGATTGTTCCTCTTGGATGTTTAACAGTGCAAGTGATTTATTGATGTTTATCGAGATGGAATCTTGAAGATTTAATTTATGTGGATACACTTGAATTTGAATTAGAATATTTGGAATTAAAAAAATATTATTAGTGTAATGAATTGCGAATGATTGTGTAGTTCTGAAAATTAAAACAAAAGATTATCCAGGCACAGAACATTTTAATTAATTACGAATATAATATCTATAAATAAATATTTAGTAATATATATTTATATAAAAATTAACTAGAATAACTACTTCCGTTACATTGAATTTATATAGTAATTAAAACTTACTTATAATTAGTAAAATAAAAAATATATATTAGTCCGATAATTGTATCTAGAGAACGATACTGTCATTTAAATTCATTTAGTTTTCAATCTATAAATTTAGTATGAACTTGGATAAGCAAACTAATTCGATTTCACTGGGTGTTGAAATAACAAATATTTAAACATTATGTTTCGAAAACGTTGAATGTTTGAAGTGGTTTAATTTATAATAAGATATATACTCTAACAATCGTTCGGATAGTCTGCCAAGAAAAAGATTATCAAAGTGCCATAGCATTGTTAACTTTTCTGCTACATTGCGTTTTTGACCACATGCCAGTTGAATGCAAACAAAAGATTCTTGGGATTGGCTTCCGTTGTGACAAACGACTTGTGATATCATCAACTAATTGTATGATTCATGAGCATGTCTTGAGTACTCTATGCATTGTGCGGTGCACAATCTGGTGAAAGCTCGGAATATCAAAGACGTTTCGCCTGGTGTATCATTGGAGATGTCTGTCATTGTTACGATGGCTGCCACGTTTCTGTTTTGTGAGTTCTTCGGGAGCATCTGGGTGACTGTATCAGGAATACGCGCCCAGTCACCTGCGACCAATGAGCAACCGTGGGGTAAGTGATCTCTACAATATATATATTTCAAATTTCGTCGTTATACCAATTACAATATTAGTATTAGTGGTAAAGTAGACACGGTGGAACATGTCACGGAATTAAATTTTCACTTCCCATTACCATAGTTCCGGATATAAAGAGAACATTTTCACAAATATTTATTGTCACATAAAGGGGATTCGGGGTAAGACGCATATAACTTTTGATAAATGCATTGACTTAAGTAAATGCAAATATTGGCGATCAACAACAGTCTCACGGCCTAGCAAGGTTGTTGCAGTTTATACTCGGCGACAATCTAAGTTAAACCTAAAGCAATTGAATATTTATATATATCATTGGTTGTCCTCGAGTTTAGCATATCCACTATATATATATATATATATATATATATATATATATATATATATATATATATATATGAAATGTTCCACTGGGTGGTCATTTCATTAGTTTAATGGCAGTCATGACTATATTAATCCATGATTGGGCCGAGTAGATTTCACAGAAACATGTTTATTCAGAGAATTAGCTTACATCCTTTCGTGTCGGCAGCCGAACACCAAGTGTCGTGAGATGGGGATTTTTCATATTACCAAGAGGGAAAATGGGGAATTCGTATCGGTTCGGAAGCACAGTCGTTGATTGGTAGGGATAATCTTTTAGGGAAAAAGTGAGTTCTTGGAATAAGAGAGAAAAGGCACAGATTGTGCTTAGTTAATTTAAGGGATAGATGTTAAGGGATTTTAAGAGGGGTTTTACAAGGGGTCAGGATTAGAAAAGGGGGTGGTTATAGGAATTTTCTTTCATCTCCCTCCCGCAAAATCATACACATCGGCCAGCGATGAGCACAAATGCGAGAAAAGACATGCAAAGAAATGAAGAGAATGTTAACCAAATGGTTGATCAGACCACAAGCTCAACATGAAGAATCTGAAAGTGGAAAAGACATATTAATGACGGAGGTGGAGTGAAAATTTTGAATATTCATGGACATACGGTGTGTAAACGACGGTGCCCCGGTTCGATTCACAAGAACATAAAAATTGTTATCAAAAACAAACATTGACTGCTGGAGACACAAAACACAGAGAAAAAATTATATCATCAAACATTTCAAAACATCAAAAGTATTTCCATACACAATATTTCAAAAGAAATGCACGCGCAATAGATATGATATACAAAATGACATGTCGACAAAAATAAAATCGAAGGAAACATTTGCGTGATGTTTCACACATGTTGAAAAAAGAAAAAAAAAATGAAAATGGTAGGCTTCAACAAACATCTTCATGTATAACGTTATTCAAAATACCCTTCTTTTTGAAAATTCAATTTTTGTCTTGAACTTTAAATGAAAGACTAACTCAACTTCATCAGTTCGAGTTGTCGCCAAAAGTACCTGAAAACGAAAAAACAAATTTTTTTTTACAAATTTTAATACGAGTTTTGTATTAAAATTGAATGTTTTATGAAAGATGTTGTTTTGGCCGCCATTTGTTGAAGGACCTTTTACATGAAAAAGGTGTTGAAAAATAAAGATGGCCATTGAAGAAAGTTTGAACTTTCTGAAAACAGTTCACCTTTAGTGAGTGAATGTTGAGTGATGAGGATCCTCGTGAACCTATGTTAGGTTGATTGTTCCAAAGTTCTGTATTATTCCATGGAATAGTGGAAAATAAGTGCACTGACATACTATAACACTTTGGGGACATTTGAAAATAATTATACAAATAAAATGAACAACTTAAAATAATAAAATACATGGTAATAAAAAATCTAAGTACTATTAACAATTATTCATGCCTTAAACGCAATTGATCAGGGGGGTAGTATGGTCTTAATTTGGAGATGTGAACTATTTCAGGTAATTTTGTTACATTGTTGATAAAATCAATTTCATAGTTCACATCTGATCTTTTCTTTAATATTGTATAAGGGCCAGAAAAGGGGGAAGTAAGCTTTCGAGTGTTAGGATATTGGAACTCTTCATAAATTACTGTATCTCCCTCACTAAAAGTTTTATACACAAATCGAGCATCATAATATCTTTTATTGCGGGCATGATATGCAACGGTTCTTTGTTTTGCTAACTTTCGGGCTTCGTCTATTGGAGGGTAAATATTGTTTTGATTCAAGGGAGATTCAAAAGGCGGTATGCCAAAGAGGAGGTAGTTTGGAGGGAATTTTGTCACAGTGTGAGGAGAATTGTTATATTCGTTTACAACTTGATCTAATAACTTGGTCCAAGGAATTTTGGATGAGGAGGAATTGACTTTGCACTTTAGCATGGTTACCAGAGATTGTTGGCAACGTTCGGAGGTTCCATTAGTTTCCGGTCTATGGGATGATGTGAATAAATGCTTGACATTATAATTTCTGAGAAAATGCTTAAGTTTAGTAGAGGTGAAAGCAGGATTTCTATCACTCAACAAGCTTACAGGTTGTTGAATTTGAAATATCTGTTGTAAACAGTTAACATAGGTTTCTGCGGTTTCGTTTTTGGAAGGAAAAGCCCAAATGTAACGTGTTGCATGATCAATGACCACATGCAAGAATTTTTTTGTCGAATTGTAATAGTTAAAACCACCTACAGTATCAATGGAAACTAGCTCAAAAGGTTGCTCTGGTTGAGGCAAAGTTTGAAGTAATCCAAATTTTTTCTGTCGGGGTTTTTTGTTTATTTGACAGGTGTGACAGTGTTTGAGAAATTTTGCAATATCCTCATTAATATAAGGCCAATAGTAATGAGGTGTTATCAGATTGATCATCTTTTGTATACCAGGGTGACCAAATTTAGAATGAGCTTCCTCTAACAGCTTTCGTCTTAATGAAAAAGGAATAACTACTTTATACAAATGTTTCTTTTTGACTACAATTACATCATTAATATTTTTAAACTTATTGCCAGAAAGATTGTCATTTAATTGTTGAGTTTTAATTTCGTCTAAGTCTAATAGGAGGGTTTGATGCTGATTATGATGTACAACAGGAATTCTTGAAAGCATGTCTGCTTCAAAGTTGAGAGAACCCCTATCATAAACAATATCATAATCAAACATTGAAAGTTTAAGAGACCATCTAAATAGTCTACCTATCGGATTTTTGATTTTCTTAAGCCAAACCAAAGCAGCATGATCAGTATGAATAGTAAATTTTTGTCCATGAAGGTAATAATGAAATTTGTCAATGGAATCTATTATGGCGAGACATTCTAATTCAGTTATGGCATAATTTTTTTCATAACTTCTCAAAGTACGGGAATGAAAGGCTATTGGATGCAAAACATTATTTTCATCTGGCTGTTTAAGTACAGCTCCAACAGAAGTGAGGGAAGCATCAACAAAAACATGGCAAGGCAAATTTGGATTAAACAATCTTAAGATAGGTTTAGAAATTAACAAAGATTTTAAGAGTTCAAAGTTTTTCTGGCAATCCTCTGTCCAAACCCAAGGGGTGTCTTTCTTTAACAATTTATTGAGAGGATATCTGATGTGGGCATAATTATTAATGAACTTATTATAGACATTTATGGCTCCCAGAAATCTTTGTAATTCTTTAACGTTGGTTGGAGGCCTAAGTTTCTTAATACTTTCAATATTTAAATTAGCTGGGGTAATAGTGCCATTTTGGATTTCATAGCCTAAAAAGTTAATCTTTTCTTTTGCAAAAACACATTTTTTGAAATTAAGTTTAATATTTTCTTGAGCAAATATGCTAAAAATTTCTTCTAAGTGTTGCATGTGCTCAGCTTCAGATTTGGAATACACGACTAAATCGTCAAAATATTGAGCTACAAAGTTAATTTTATATTTATTTAGGATTTGTTTGAGTATGCGGTTGAAAATAGCTGGGGCATTTTTTAGACCAAATGGTAATCTTGTCCACTCATAAAGGCCAAAATTAGTTGTAAAAGCTAATTTCTCAGTATCCTGTGGGTGAATGGGAATATGCCAATAACCTGAAGTCAAATCTAAAGTTGAAAAAAGTTTTGCATGTCCTAACTTATCTAAAAGGGAATCAATTCTGGGAAGGGGCATACTATCTGTCACGCAAAAATCATTAAGCTTACGATAATCTATACAAAAACGCGTTCGAGCATTCTCGCCTTTCTTAGCAACGAGCGTGACAGGGGCAGCATAGGGGCCACAAGATTCTTTAATAATTCCATGATTTAAAAGTTCTTCTATTTGTTTTTTGATCTCTTGTTCATCAGCAGGGGAAGCTCTATACGGTCTTAAACTTATGGGCAAATCTGACGATAACCTAATGCGCTGGGGTTCAATGTTAATTTTACCGATATCATATTTATGCGCAGAAAAAACATTACTATATCCTGCCAACAGACACTTGATTTCATGGTTCTCGTGGACAATCTGCAGAGTATCTGCGCCTTCTGCAGAGGTCGAAGGAACTTGACAGTAATCAACAGTCCTGACAACATACAATGATTGTTTACTACGACATTTTGGCTGCATTAATTTAAGGTTGTTACCTAATTGGGATACTGTATGTTCATAACAATTAATAATAAGTTGAAATTTGGAGCATTCATGGAGTCCCAAAATAATGTAATCCAACTTATTATCTACAATATGCAATTTAACTGTTTTGGTAATTTTTCCGATTTGCAAAGGTACATGAGCAAGCTGTGTGATTTGAAAGTGTCCATCTGCTTGCTGTACTTTGATAGGAATGGTGGGTAAAATTTTTACATTTAAACGCTTAGCTATGTACAGGGGAATTATCGATAAAGTTGATGCCGTGTCAATGACGCATTCCACATGTTTGGTTTTTATGCGTCCGGATACTGAAAATAGTCATAAATCGGGGTCATCTTCTTGCATATCATCGGGATCTTCCCTTTTAGTGATATCTTGTGGATGTCGCACATGTTCTGTGTTTGATGGAATTTTGACATGTCTAAATTGACATGTGGACATCCAGTGATAAGCATTATATATCCCATTTTTTTCACATAACCTACAAGGAGTAGGAGGAAGGTAATGAGAGGTGTTGGTATGAGAGGTGTTGGTATGATTTTGGTTCAATGGGCGTTTAATATCCAGCGAGGGGACAACTGAGGGCCGATTATTTTGGAACGCCTGAGGGCGGTGATTAGAATAATATGGCTCTCGAGGTTGAAAAGGGCGAAAATTTTGTTGATATCGATTACCTTGGGGATATTGGAAACGTCCAAAAGGTCTGTTGCCAATATTGCGAGGTTCATAAGAAGTTTGGTGTGAAGGGGGTGGATTGATTTTGTGTACTTTATTTGCTAAATTTAGCCAATCACTGGTGGAAGGTATGGTATGTCCAACAAGAGCAGTTTGCATAAAATTTGGACAACCATCCGTCAATCCTTGAATAATCAACTCGGTCGAAAGACCTAAATGCCTACCTGCTTGAACTTTACGATGGAAGTACAAAGAAATATCATCTCTCGCATAGAATCTTAGATTTGTGAAAGTATTAAACGAAATTGATTTGGGTTCGAGGAAAGTCTCAATAAGTAATTCTTGCAAAGAGTTCCAATCATTTAAGTGTAATCCATCATTGATATAGGTCTTAAGAGCATTTCCTTTTAAGAAGGAACTAATATTTTCCAACTTCCATTGTTCATCTTTAGGTGCATGAGTATTAAAATAACACAACCAAGAAGTGATGGACATGCCTTCATCAAAACATACTAAAGACGGAAGATAATTGGGAAAAATTAAATTCGTAGCCTGAGTTAAATTCGATGAACTAGCTTCAGTTTCATTTACAGAGGATTGTTGGTTCATGGCAGAATTAGAGTTAGTATTGTCAGTTGAAATTAAAGTAGCTTGACTACTCGGTGTGTCTTTGTTTACTGACATTTTAACTTGACGTTGTACAAATATAGCAAATTAGATAATGGATAATAATAATTAGAATAATTAAAATTCAAAATCAATTTCCTGATCACAAAATTTTACACAATAGCTCATTAATGATCATATTCAAAACAGTTTTTGAAATAAACTATGAAGTTTAATTAATTCTTTGAAACTATTCAACATTACAAACTGCTAACTCTTGTATAAAAAAAATCTTTGTTTACAAAAAATAAATTTAATTGGAAACACTTAAAAATAATTAATATGAAAAACAAACATCAGTTAATTAGTAAGCCTTTAAAATTAATTAATTAAACAGTGAATTATTCAAATAAAATTCAATTTAAACTTCTACAATTTAAATTAAAAAAAATCAATATTGCTTAAATTTGAAAACTATTAAGTTTTAAAAATATTTCAAACATTATCAAAAATACACATGGTTTCGTTTCGAAGCATTGGCACTGGTCAATGTTTTGACCGTAATCGACGCAGCACACACATCGTAGAAATGCACACAAAAGGAAAATCGAAACTAACTTTCGTCGAGAACATTCATTTCTTGGTCTTTCACACTGATCACGGAGATTTATGTAACTTGCAGAACTTTGATTTCACGAACATTGATACTGGTGAATATTTTGATTCGTATCGAAACAGCACACAAATTGTAGAAATGAACACAACATGAGAATCGAAACTAACGAGCACATTCGTTTCTTGGTGTTTCAGTTTCACTGATCACTTTGATTTCGCGATGGGCAGAGTACTCACTGTTTCGAAGACACTTTATTTTGAAGATGAGGAGTTTAATTTCTCAGCAGGTTGAAAAACACACGAGTCGGCGGTTCAGGGCAAGCCGGGAGCTGGCTCCGTACGTCATGGCGCCGCAGGTAACGGTCGCTTTCGTTTCTGTAGGGCGCTTCTGGAGTCGCTGCCGTTGCAAGTTCGAATCGCCCATGTTTGTCGAAGCGGTCGTCGCATCTTCTAAAAGGTAGACGGGTTTCTGTTCTTTCGGAGCTTGAACGTGTACTGGTGTTTGCGGATATCAACTTTCGGTTCGGCTTTCTATGTGCCAGGAACTACGCAGTAGGACTCATTCTCGGCAACCGGCTTACAAATCCGTCGGGATCGGTAATGAACGATAGTTTTTCACGGCAGGAAACCTCCTAGGATGGATGCGTTTCAGTTCCAGAATGGTATTCCGGTTGGCCACTTATCGCTGTACGTTGGCTCGGACATCTGCTGGATTAGTGTTCGGCTAGCAAGGCTATGGGAAGCTATTTGCGCTAAAATTCGCCGTAACAGGACTTCAATCGCTGTCGACTTTTTGAAATGTTCCACTGGGTGGTCATTTCATTAGTTTAATGGCAGTCATGACTATATTAATCCATGATTGGGCCGAGTAGATTTCACAGAAACATGTTTATTCAGAGAATTAGCTTACATCCTTTCGTGTCGGCAGCCGAACACCAAGTGTCGTGAGATGGGGATTTTTCATATTACCAAGAGGGAAAATGGGGAATTCGTATCGGTTCGGAAGCACAGTCGTTGATTGGTAGGGATAATCTTTTAGGGAAAAAGTGAGTTCTTGGAATAAGAGAGAAAAGGCACAGATTGTGCTTAGTTAATTTAAGGGATAGATGTTAAGGGATTTTAAGAGGGGTTTTACAAGGGGTCAGGATTAGAAAAGGGGGTGGTTATAGGAATTTTCTTTCATATATATATATATATATATATATATATATATATATATATATATATATATATATATATATATATATATATATATATATATATATATATATATATATATATATATATCTCCTGGTAGAATTAACAATAAGGTGGAACAGCACGTTATTCCACCCTATTCAGGGCCTGGTTACTGAATGTTTAAGTTATGTTTAAGTTTATACTTTACAATTTTAAGAGGCTTATAACTCACACTTTATATAAATATCTAATACCCCTAACATAGTTTGACTCTAACTTTACCGTGCTACTTGTGATAACTTTGTTCAAACATTGGGAATCAAATCAAAATATACAGGATATTAGAAATACTCATTACTTATTAATATATTTTATTAGATTTATAATGTGTTTTATTTTAATGTTATTCAGGGACAACTATTTTAGTGCATGTAAAAGTTTGATGTGATGTTTTTCATGGTCTATTTGAGAGCAATGGGGCCTAATTTTAAGGCGGATTTTCCTTTCTTAAATGTCTTAATTGAGCCTTGATTATGAGAATAATGTTCCCCCCTTTCCGTTTAAAATGTGATTGCTTAAGTTATACCCATGACCTCTTATATTATTCATTTTAAAATTGAAAGCTTCGACACCCCGTGTTTTGTGAATTTGAATAGTTGGATTTGATTTCCACTAACCCGCATCTCTTCTAAAGTATACATATTCAAATTAATAAATATATCCCCATAACCCATGCATCAAATATCTTTCTTGAGGAGCACAGGTTAAATCTCCGCAAGTTAATTTGCATTGGAAAATGGGGTTTGAGCGAATGTAATTGGTTTGTTCTATAGAAAATTGAAAGATGAATTCAGTGACACAATAAAGACATTTGAATAAATTTTGGACAAGACATATTTTGAATATCTGTTCTTATTATTATTATGATATTGTTTAAAACTAAAAGACATAATTATTTCACAGTCGAAAAGTTACATTTCCTTTTATTTAAAAGGTATTTTTAACAAATCACTGATATGTCGCACACTAATAATATGATATGTGTTTTTATATTAGGATATACTAATTGGTATCTCAAATCATCTCTTGTTTTTGAAACAATTTATAACACTATAAAACGTGCCAGTGCCATAACGAGAAGTACTGGCAATTTTACAATATATTTTATGGTACAGGGAATTACCAAAGAATATTAGTATATTATGTAAGTGTTTATCCATGTAAAAAGGTCCCATGTAAAAGGTATCTAAATCCATGTAAAAAGGTAATGCATAAATGATGCCACACTTTAAATTACCATACTTAGATTAATGAGTTAATATTTTGCCAACAGGTACTATTTATGAAATATATGTGCAAACTATATATTATTATTTAAACGTGCGTTTTTATTATTTCATTTGTAGATATAAATGTAAATTCAAATGAAACAATAAATTAAAATTATAAATATGTATAAACAACTTATACATTTTAAAATAATATTAATACCAATTATATAAATAACATACATATTGTGATGTACAGTATTTTACAAATATTATAATAGAATAATCTTTATAATTAAAACAACTATATCAAACAGTCGTAGATTTATTCTTGGGGAAGAAATAAGGGAATAAATAAGAAAGGGAAATAATTACAGGGAATAAATAAGAAAATACCGTTATTACGACCATAAGATATATCACTTATTATTTCGAAATATCGTACAATATAACTAATGTTTTTTTTAAAGTCTTATTTTAAAATTTAGGGACAATATTAGCAATATGTTTTAATATTTAATTTTTGATAAGATAATTTAAAATATTAATAATTTTGTTTTTAGCAAATTTCCTATTTGCTTGACAATTTCGCTAGCGAGTGCCAATCATAGTTCTATTTCTGAAATTCACTCAAATTGTACTAATTATTATTTTAATATTACTATATAAATTTGACTATTAATATGTGATATTAAATATATTATATTTTGAACTTTAAAATGTATTTCTATAATTCTGTAAATAAACTGTGTATTACATATAAAACATATTGGTTATTTTCTAAAATATATATGCAATATTGATTCTAGAATTCTAGATTTGTTGTAATTTTATTGCGTAGTTTGCACGTTGCTTTGTGTTTTAATATTCTTAATCTAATAATCTATAACACGAGTTTTTATTTTATATTGGCAACTTAACTAAATAATTATACAAAAAAAAATTCAAAGCTAACTCTAAAACATAGTACACAAAAACGTTTAGAAAAATATATAATAAGTCAGGGAAAGTACTCTATAAATTTTTAATACAACCACTATACGATTAAAATCTTAATTTTTAGTTAAACTTAAAGGTTATTACCTAGACAAGAATATATATGATTGCAAACCAAGATAATTGTACTCAATTTAAATGTAATATTTTCTATAAATAAAAATGCTCGGCAAAAGGAAATAATATCGCCAAATAGATGACAAACAAATATGGGTATGACGACGTTTGAAGTTGCTAAACCAACAACACTACATCAACAAATGTTAAAATGAAGCTTGAGTTTGAAATTAAACTGTAGAATAAATAATATTGTACGTTGTTTTAATGGTATGCTCCCTTAAAATATTTAAATATTTACATGCGGAGTGTTATTTATTTTCATTTCCTAAATTACCTAAAACTCCGTAAAACGACGCTTTAAAATTTCAAGCAATTTTACTGGGATTTTTGCATAAAACATAAAATGAAATGAAAGAGAAAATACGGTTTAAATAAAATATTTTTATACATGTAAAAGCTGTTAAAGAACATCGAATGTCAATTAAAAGTATTTAAAAAAATATATGACCATATCAGTCATTGTATGTTTTTAAACTTAATAAACATATATTTAACATTATTTTATGATAATAAATGTGTTCATATGAATAATATTTAAAGAATGTTACAACTGAATCTATTAAAAACATGCATCAATTAAACAAATACAGATACGGATTTGACAATTTATTTGTTGTACTAGTTTCATAAGTTAGGAAATACGCGCTCGCATTTTCTTGATTATAATAATGTAAACGATTCATTTATTATAAAAAAAGATTAATATAATTTATTATTTTTTAAATGGCATTATTGTTATTATAAATTTTTCTTCTGAAATATTATAACTATACACTTAAACATAATATTGTAATGTATAAAACAGCTACAATAATATACAGTAATTATAAATATTCTTATAAAGAGTCTGATTATCAGCATTGACAAAATACATGAGTAACCATATAATTTATTTTATTTTTATAATTTCTTTAACTGTGTACTTTGGTATGAAAATTTAGTTATACACATTTGATTTAATAAATTAATATTGTTTGATAATGTTTCAAATCAAAATTCAATAACAATTCACAGAGCTGTCAGATTTATCACATCAACGCGTATCCAAACGTAAACATGAAGGCGTACCCTAATATTGTAAAACTAATGTATTTGTTTAAAAATTCGATTTTACAATTTTTATAGGTGTAGTTTTTCGCAAATGCAGTTTAAAGTCCGTGGCATCGTGCATTTTCCAACCTCGAAACTTTACATAACTGTATATAAATAGAACATACGTTTAAGTATTATTTTGCAGATTGCGATACGTTTGTAACATATTGATAATAAAATACATTATTTAATGGTATTAAAAATATGAGTATAAATAGAAATAATAATGGACCATTGAATTTCCTTATTTAATGGCATAAACGTAAAATAATAGGTAAAACAGTACAATAATAAAGTGTTAGTTCCTTTATTAAAAAAAAAAAGTGTATATTAAACATAAATAAATGTAACTAACACTTCATGTATAAGATTTACTGTATATCATATATATATATATATATATATATATATATATATATATATATATATATATATATATATATATATATATATATATATATATATATATATATATATATATATATATATATATATATATATATATATATATATATATATATATATATATATATATATATATATATATATATATATATATATATATATATATATATATATATATATATATATATATATATATATACATTTCCTCAGGGCAACTGTAGGATATGAGCAAAAACAAAGTTGACTATAAAATTTATTTTAAAAATTGTTGTTTTTTCAATGTTTAATATCTAAATATGTAGTTCAGGGATTTCAAAAAAGACATAACAATGTCCAAGTGTTCCACCAAGTAAAGGCACATTTGTTAATATTAGAAAGACCGAAAATCCATTTTCGTTTTTTTAGATATATTTCTGTTGCTCTGAGGCGACGATATATAATTAAACATTAATTAAAATATATTCCGAAAAAAATATCGAGAAACTAACATCACATTACAACCCATAATCCCACTTCTTTTATTTTCCTGCAACCCTTGGAATTTGCCAGAAAAAAGAATTTGGAATTTATCGCCCATTATTGAATGCCGAGAGAAATCTTCACCATTGAAAGTGACACAAAGACGTCAGCAAAACATCAACGTTCAATCAAAGGAGGCCCTTTGTGCTGTTTGCGGCGACGAATGTAGGCGTCGATTCCCACTGTGTTCATCAGGCGTTCAATATCCTCCTTATGGAATGTGGGATTGTTCAGTGGGATGCGCCTCGCCCACCGATTACTGCAGCGTACATGCATTGTTGCGAAATTCCTAAGACTTAGTCCATAAACGTGTTGGCTAAATAGCGATGATTGGGGTTGGCATAGTTGATCGCCAATCTTTAATTATAACTTTGGAATTATCACTTTAATTATCATTCTGTCAAAAGATGTAGTAGAAGTGGAAGTAAAGGATTTTGTTTATTATTAATAACTTAGTTAATGTATTAATAATTATTAATAACTTAGTTAATTTATTATTAATTATTAATAAATTTTAGAATTAAAAACTTGGTTAAAAATGGCTATACAAAATCGACGGGTGTTTGGCTAAATATTATCTCATTCAATTTTCGTCAAACATAAGAAAAAATTTCGCAATAAATTCAAAAATAATTTGACAATTGTGAGAAACTGATAAAAGTACATTCCTCATATATTCACGAAAAATGTATTCCGATAACATTTAGAAAACTTTTGAACATATTTGAGTTCCATTTTAATATTGAATGGTCCATGCCCAAAATCTCGATTTTGAAGCAAGCTCACTAAGTAGATGACATTACTTAGTATATAATATGTTTTTTATATTTTTAAACATGTACTTAGAACACTGTTATTTTTTTTCCTCTTATTACTCATTATTTTCAATTGATGTGCATAACTTTTAATTGGTGAATTTGAGCATTAGGTCCATAGTATCTTGTTATTCCATAATTGTACATTTTTGTGTTTTCCGAAATATATTCTGCATTCATTTATTTCTTCATGCATAGCATGTTGTGGTTGTTTTAATTTAATAAACAAAAAAAAAGAAACCGGGGACAATAATATTAACTTCTTATAGATTGCGCCTTCAAAGAATAATATAAATACCAAGCTACTAGTAGAAGAGAGTTTTTAAATAATGGCTTTCGTAATAATAAATCATTTGACACAATTGTTAATATAGTGAAAATATAGTTTTTGTTTTATAAAGAATATAATTACTCACACTATACGAATTTAATTTTATAAATTATAAGAAAAATATTTTATTAACAATTATGATAAATTATATCAGACACCAATGCATATTTTAACTTAGCCTTTATTTTAATGAAAAACATCAATTAAAAGCAAATTATATAGCGTTATTGTAATTTAGTATTTTCCTACATTTTAATCTTTATTTTTATTAAATATGTATATCGCATTTTTATACTTTATTTAAAGAAAGAGCTATGCAATATTTTTTTTTTAGTGAATATGATTTTTTATATGCCTTTCTGAAAAGGATAGTTTTTTAAGAACAGTTGAAGGCACAGTTACAAAAGGACTTGAAATATTAAACGCATTATAATACTGTGTCTGATAAAAAAAAATTTGAAATGAACTACACAATAATATATTTCTAAGTACATTTTGTTTGACATAATTATTATTTTGTAAAAGTAATAAAATCAAAATTAAATGTAACAAGTTAAAACTTTTTATATACTCAATAACCAAAATATATTATTTAAGAAACATATATTCACAACTGTTTTTTTTTAATATGATTAATTAAAAATGTATATATATATATATATATATATATATATATATATATATATATATATATATATATATATATATATATATATATATATATACAGAGAGAGATAGAGGCAGCTTTGAATATGTACTACAAAATATTGTATTTCAAAAATATTGTTAAATATATTGCATTAATAAAAAAATATTGATATACCAGGACGCACATGAGCTTCAGATGGTTAAATAAAATGCTCTGTGCCGAGCTATATATGTCAATCCCAACGAAATTTAGTAAAATGTCGAACATTTGCATATACATTACTGCGAAATAAAGTATAAAATACGTTATATAGCAATTCATATTTTCGCATGATCAATAAATCATTCCCGAGCATTACAAATCGAAATTCCCGAACAAGGCAGCAAAAATCGAAATTCGCAAGAGCGCGGTTGTCGAGCAAAATAGCCCATCGCGAATCCATTACTTTCTACACAAGCACTTCGTATGAGCATTTATCAAAGTGACAATACAAAAACGCGTCCTAAACAAAACTTTTCTCGGCGATTGATAAATCAGAAGCTTGTGCAAAACAATGATTGAAAAGATGGCGGGGGGGCAAAAAGATTTCTTTTGGTTTCAATATCGCATAAAATATGAACTCCCTTTTATGGTTGGGGTGAATTATTGCGCTTGTATCTAACGTTTCCTGACTCGAGAATGGAGTTTTTGAAAGCGGCTTTAAGAATGAATAGGTCAACATATTTACTAAATTGAGCTATTGAAGATGTTTTTTTTAATATTATATTGATTACTTTGTTCGATATATCAATATAAAATTTTATGACATTATTTGTGGGAGATAGATTTGTCTAAACATCTAGTGTTATTTTTCTAATTAAACTTTATTTTCAATATGTAATTTCTGACTTGGAACAAGAAACACCATTGTCATAATTTACAGTTTAAAAAAAAAAGGCTTGAAGGCTCAACCTTGATGCGATATTTTATGGAAATCACGGAATTGTTTGTTTCGAAAGGTTTGATTAGCCTGACGACATTAGTTTCCATTTCATTTAGTGGTTTAAAATTGATGTATTCAAAATAAGTTTTAAAAATAAAAAAAACATTAATTTCGTCATTCTTGTTATAAGTAACAGTTATTTACTAGCAATATGTGTCATTGAAATTTGTGTATAACAATATATTTAACACATCAATTTACAAATTTTATTAATTTGTAAGTGATTCTTAAAAAAATATGTTTTATACATATAATTAATATATTTTAATACATAATTTTTTATTTAATATTTTTCTTGTTATCAGTAATCCTATATTTCGTAATTGTGTATGAAACATAAGCCTCTTATAAAAGAACCTTAAATATCTGCTTTTAAAAAATATATATATAATTTTAATTGATTGTTAAACAATGCATTATTTTACTTCTTTTAAAATAAATATAAAATTATTGAGTGACTCAATTTATTAGTTATTAATTAATCATTTATTTACTATTTTATTTAAAGGTAACATATATTATATTGAAATAAAAGTTACATTAATATCATATTTTATTTATAATTTATTTTTTCTAAGTTAATAAGACAATTCCTTTAAAAAGTTAATATAGCTATATTTAAAAGTATAATAACTTGTTAAATTAGTTCCAAACTAAAATGTAATGATATTTGTAAAAATACTCTAAACTAAATATTAAGGGTTCAGAAAAATTGGAATTTCAGTGATTTATTAGGTTTAAAAAATACATGTATCTGGTAATAATAAATCTATTATAAATTTAAAAAATACAGTAAGTACATTTATTACGATTTTTAGGATTAATTAATGACAGTTAACTTCCAACAGGCCGAAATTAATTCAACTATAACCACAAACATTTCATTTAAATCGCTGTTGAGTTACATTTATCATCGTCAATAATATCAATTAATAAATCATGTAACAAGCTGATTCTCCAATTCTAGATGTTTGTTAACATTAAAAAATAGTATGTCAAAAGCTTAAAATTTGTAAAAGTTTCTGAAATCCCCTCCACCCCAAGTTATAAAAAAACATCAATAAAACAATCCATCACTTTCCTTGCGGAACAATTTCCATCTACAACTGCCATCCGTCTCCTCCCTTAAATAAAAGCAGTAAAAAACACACATAAAAAAACTTAAATAAAGTGAAATGCAAATTGATGCAAGAAATTGAAATTGTGGCTTGGAGGCTGTTTGGAGTTAGGCATAAAAAACTCAACTGCCTCCCCCCTTATACCAAGCGAAAATTACTTCATCTCCATCAGGCCTGGGGTAGGCATCATTTACACGTCACCAGTTAAACAATTTTCAGACGACATGAAACAGAATTGGTAATCGCAAGAGGCATAAAGTATTAGAGTAGCCCCGGTGATATTAAAATATACCCTCACATGCAAATTGGAAAGGCAACTCCAGCCGCTTGAGGATAACATTTCTACAAAGCTGGGGATTGTTGCTGGGCAGACAATGTTACATGCACAATGTTGCATATCTATCTATCTATCTTTCTATATATATATATATATATATATATATATATATATATATTGGTTGGAGGGAAAGTTCTGTCGTATTTTAAATAAACAGGTGATTTTTCTTGTAAATAAAAAAAAAGAACATCTGGCTAGTGAGTCAATAGGATTTTTTTTTGTTTTGTTAGCTGCTGTATAATATAAAAGGTGCGCTTTTTTTACCGTTCATCATTTACTTGTGATATTTAAAGTGAAAAACATGTCAGTAGATAAAGTGCATTTGCGACACTGCATTTTATATGAATTCTAAAAAGGAAGCAATGCATCGGTTGCATGTAAAAATTTATGTGCGGTATTTGGAAAAGATATTGTAAATGTTCGTACTTGTCAAAGATGGTTTAGCAAATTTCGTTCCGGGAATCTGAGCCTCAAAGAAAGTGATCGATCTGTACGACCATCCAAGATCGATAATGATGTTTTGCGATCCATGTTGGAAAATAATCCACATTTAACAAGTCGAGAAATTGCAGAAGAGTTTAGCATTCATCATACAACTGTTGGAGATCACATTAAATCTGTTGGGTTTGTGTTAAAGCAAAGTGTTTGGGTTCCACATGAATTAACGGAAAATAATTTGTCTGATAGTGTAAGAATGTGTTCATCACATCTGATTAGACACAATGTGGAGCCGTTTTTGGACAGGCTGGTTACTGGAGATGAAAAGTGGATTATTTACGAGAATATTAAGAGAAAAAATCTTACTGCAAAATTATCTAACGAGAAAAAAAATTCACGTCTTTTGAAAGTGTTTCTAAGGCAGTTGCTGACTATTTTAACTCCAAGGATGAGAACTTCTACAAAACAAGAATTCACAGGTTACCTGAAAGATGGCAACAGGTTGTAACAAATAACGGAGCATATATATAATTAATTAATATTAAACACATATTTTTATAAATGAATTCAAATATTTTCTTTAAAATACGACAAAACTTTCCCTCCAACCCAATATATATATATATATATATATATATATATACATATATA
This sequence comes from Troglohyphantes excavatus, assembly GCA_963932185.1. Lineage (NCBI taxonomy): Eukaryota > Metazoa > Arthropoda > Arachnida > Araneae > Linyphiidae > Troglohyphantes > Troglohyphantes excavatus. The sequence continues at coordinate 10,323,116 of OZ010668.1, forward strand.
TATTCATTCTGGTGCAAAATGAACGTTATGGATTAATCTCTTTATAACTTATTTTTATTTTTGAATAACTTGTTAACATTATTTTGTCAAAATACTGCATATGAATGGAGAGTACTGTTAACTTAAATGTGAAAAAGTACGTTTCGCAGGTGTCGCCCCATTTTCCGCTTCACAAAGTCGTGCTCTTACCTGCACATGTTGCATGACTTTTTCAGGGAAAACTTCAGAGGTTATGGTACGGATTTCATTGTGAATATTCATATTAATTTCAGGTATAGTATGTGGCTTATTGACGTATACTCTCTCTTTCAAATAGCCTCAAAGAAAAAAGTCCGGAGAAGAAAGATGTCTAAGTAAAAAATCCGCACCTTAACATATCGACGATATGCACACTGCGTCAGAATAACTGAGTTTCCGTTTGAAAAAAAAAATTCAATGATTTTAGTTCGTTATTCTATTGTGTACTGTTCCATTTCAAATTCCCCAAGCATTTTTTACACAATTCTAAAGCAAAAGAAAAAGTGCAATACTAAATAGAAGTTGTAAAGCATATAACGTATATATATATATATATATATATATATATATATATATATATATATATATATATATATATATATATATATATATATATATATATATATATATATATATATATATATATATATATATATATATATATATATATATATATATATATATATATATATATATATATATATATATATATATATATATATATATATATATATATATATATATATATATATATATATATATATATAATTATCTCTTTTAAAAGTGTTTTCATAAAAGCATTTCAAGCATGCATAAATAATTCTTATACCTAAAACTTTTTTTCAACAAGAAACTTCTCTATAAATTTAAAGTGTGTACTTCAAAATTTAAAAAAAATTTCAGATTAGATGAGTGATTTACCTATCAATTTTGTTGTATTCTTACGTTGAGATTGTTGTCTTGTCACGAAAATTATAATTTTTACATGGACTAAAACTGTCTTCTGCTTCCTACGTAATAGATCGATCCGCTTAATCATTGAGATTATATAAGATGATGATTAATTGAATTTTAAGATTAAGAATAACATTTTTAATACATAGTATTTGCAATTGTTTTTTACATTAAATACTATCAGGGAACTTAATTTATATTTTGTCATTTATATTTTTATTTACATATTGTATACGAGTTGATAGTAAAATTGTTCCGACTGATGAAAGTATCGATTTTTTTTAAATTTTATTTCTGAATAAGACTATCTATGTTATGCTAAAATATCTAATTAGCATCCTTACGTTATAAAATTACAATTTACATATTGTATACAGTTGATAGTAAAATTGTTCCGAATGATGAAAGTATCAATTTTTTTAAAAATTTTATTTCTGAATAAGTCTATTTATTTTATGCTAAATTATCTTATTAGCATCCTTACGTTATAAAATTACAATTTAAATATTGTATAGAGTTGATAGTAAAATTGTTCCGACTGATGATAATATCAATTTTTAAAAAAAAAAAATTTCTGAATAAGTCTATTTATGTTATGCTAAATTATCTTATTAGCATCCTTACGTTATAAAATTACAATTTTAATATTGTATAGAGTTGATAGTAAAATTGTTCCGACTGATGAAAGTATCAATTTTTTTTTTAATTTTATTTCTGAATAAGACTATATATGTTATGCTAAGTTATCTTATTAGCATCCTTACGTTATAAAATTACAATTTACATATTGTATACAGTTGATAGTAAAATTGTTCCGACTGATGAAAGTATCAGTTTTTTTAAAAATTTTATTTCTGAATAAGTCTATTTATTTTATGCTAAATTATCTTATTAGCATCCTTACGTTATAAAATTACAATTTAAATATTGTATAGAGTTGATAGTAAAATTGTTCCGACTGATGAAAGTATCAATTTTTTAAAAAATGTTATTTCTGAATAAGTCTATTTATGTTATGCTAAATTATCTTATTCGCATCCTTACGTTATAAAATTACAATTTAAATATTGTATAGAGTTGATAGTAAAATTGTTCCGACTGATGAAAGTATCAATTTTTTTAAAAATTTTATTTCTGAATAAGTCTATTTATTTTATGCTAAATTATCTTATTAGCATCCTTACGTTATAAAATTACAATTTACATATTGTATACAGTTGATAGTAAAATTGTTCCGACTGATGAAAGTATCAGTTTTTTTAAAAATGTTATTTCTGAATAAGTCTATTTATTTTATGCTAAATTATCTTATTAGCATCCTTACGTTATAAAATTACAATTTAAATATTGTATAGAGTTGATAGTAAAATTGTTCCGACTGATGAAAGTATCAGTTTTTTAAAAAATGTTATTTCTGAATAAGTCTATTTATGTTATGCTAAATTATCTTATTCGCATCCTTACGTTATAAAATTACAATTTAAATATTGTATAGAGTTGATAGTAAAATTGTTCCGACTGATGAAAGTATCAATTTTTTTAAAAATTTTATTTCTGAATAAGTCTATTTATGTTATGCTAAATTATCTTATTAGCATCCTTACGTTATCAAATTACAATTTAAATATTGTATAGAGTTGATAGTAAAATTGTTCCGACTGATGAAAGTATCAATTTTTTTTAAAATTTTATTTCTGAATAAGACTATCTATGTTATGCTAAATTATCTTATTAGCATCCTTACGTTATAAAATTGCAATTTATGATAATATATTTCCTCAATGTATTTTGTTGAACCTTTTTTATTTGGACAAATATTCAATGTTAATCCGATTTTATTGCGTTATGCGTTTATATGTTTTGCATTTTATTTTCAATATTTAAAATGCTTAAGTAATCGGAAATAGGTACCTCACTTAACAAACATATAACTTGAGTAAAACACAGTTGTATCAACAATATAAATAGATTCGTTCAAATTATGTTTTACAATTTTTTATTTTTTTGCATTTTTTTTTTAAGTTTTAGTCCAAGCTTTTACAATTGACATTGGGAAATAAATATCAAATATAATTTCAATATGTGCTTCCTTAAAAAGCATATTACATATGAATTACAAACATAAAAATATAATCTTTAATAGATAATGTATTATTATGTCCCCTTTAATCGATAACGTGTTTGTATCTCCTGTACAATAAAATACTCTAATATCCTTTTTTATATTTTAAATACAATTTAAGGTAGACCCCAGCCCTATATCCTAATTTTTTTTATTAATGAATTCATAAATACCGTTTTTTATATAATAAAACCTATTTTCTGAACAATAATCAAAAACTAAAATATATTTAAAAAATGTATTTTTGTTGTTTTTGCGTTTTAAAACCTTAAATATTTTTTTTTTTTTTTAAAAACTACTCCTCCTTCAATTTTTAATGTTTTTGAAATTTTTTTAATTAATTAAATAGCATTAAGGTATTTATTACAGACGTATTAATAGACTTTTGCAGATTTGGGTTTTAATAGTTTTCAAAAACTTATTTTAATTTCAAAACAAGAAAAATATTCAATTTTTTATGTTTAATAATTCAAAAAAATATAATTTCTAACTTAATTTAAAAAATCTATATATAAAACAAATATTAGAGCTTCAAAAACTGTGAACAGTTTAGTTTTAAGTTAATTAGTTACAAAGCCTTAGCATTTTAATCGTGGCCAAAATGTTAAAAAAAATATATATTTTGAGTAAATGACGATGATTGTTGCGGACGAAAAGTATGTAGAAAGATGATAAATGGTATATAAACATCTAAGAAAACATATGTTCTGTTTTTTTATTGTTTTGAAATTTTGTACAAACCTTCTTAATTATGTCTAACACCGTTTTATGAAGAAAACCAATTGTAATTTTTCAGAATTTGGGACTCGGGTATCCCTTAAATGGTACATTACTTTCAACTTTACTTAATAACTCCTTTAATAATGATAATTGAGCCAATTTTCTCCATCATCATACCCCAAGTTACTTCACCACTGCTTTCACAAGAAAACATGAAATATGTATCAATAATTCACGAACCTGTCCCTAATAAACATAATATGTTGCATGCTTTCCGTGCCATCATGAAACTGCCCATTAATAACCCAATTTCTGTATTTACGTCCGGCGATGACAGACCTATCAATCACTGGCAGCAGTTTTAGGGACAATATCAAAAAATAATAATACTCGTCACGATACCCTCCTCCTAAAATGAGGGGGCGTGATTTATGCTCTCTCGCCGACTGGTTCGCATCCGGCCCTGAAACTTGTCAGGGAGTGGATCCGATTCCGTTTGCCGTGTACCTGGGATTTTACGAACTGATTACGTCATGTTATATGATTGTGCGTATATATGTCTCTTAAATGTATGTTCGCCATTAATGGACACGCGGTTTTATGTTGGCATATTAGTTGCAATGGGTTAATATACGAGGAAAGTAATATACATATTAATTTTTAAGATGTTACTATGTCAATGGAAACAAATTAAGATTTTGGTAAACTTTCAAATGTATAACGAATTTAATAATGTACTTGCATACCAGTCAGGGAAAAGGGGTAGGATAGGCCCAAAAGTGGCAAAATATGAAGTAATGTCGACCGGTTCTGCACAGAAATCTGTATCCCAAAATGCATTGGTGGATGAATTCTTTGGTGCGCTCCAAACTGTTTTCAAGTTCTGCGCATAACAAAACTTTTGACAGTATCCCAAGATTCATTGCGCTAATGGCTTCTTTAGTGCGCTATTGTGCATGTACTAGGACTTATATTTGCCCACCATTATTTTTTTTACATACGCTGTTTTTGGTAATCACATTTTTTATTAGGTATACTATTTGGTAGACTATATATTATTAGGTAGACTATATATTATTAGGTAGACTATATATTATTAGGCAGACTATATATTATTAGGTAGACTATATATTTTTAGGTAGACTATATATTTTTAGGTAGACTATATATTATTAGGTAGACTATATATTATTAGATAGACTATATATATTCATATATATGTCGGCTGAAACATATTTTGCAAAAATGCAACATGTGCAGCTCAGTTACATATATATATATATATATATATATATATATATATATATATATATATATATATATATATATATATATATATATATATATATATATATATATATATATATATATATATATATATATCGGTATTCATTATTCATCTTCTGAGGTATATCGATCAACAGATGTCTTGGAAATGTTATCATATTTAAAATTCAATCTAGGGGACGGGTGATTCTAAAACATTGGGTAAAATATTGATAGGTATATCATCCAAAATTAATAAAAATTATATTTATTAAACGAGAAATTACATGCAAATGTAAATGTATCAAAATTGAATTGAAAACGCATTTACAACGTTACCCTTTTGAGAAAAGAAATGACGAAAAAATAGATCTGTATTCATTACTTAGCGAAACAAATTTACCCTGACGAATGTAAATGCATATATCCGTTCGAGTATCCAGTTTAGAAAACTATCTACAGATATCTTTAAAAAAATTGTAATCAAAGAAATGTGTTGGAAATATAAACTGAACTTTCCTTTATTTTAAACAAGCCTACAGATTCGAATTTTTTTTCCGTCAGAAGGTTAATTCATTTTCTTTCAAAGAAAAATTTAAAATGGTTCTGAGTTGGTAACGATACAGAATTAACTTCTTTTTAAAGTAAGAACAAAAACAAATATGTTTAATGCCAACATAAAAAATATGTAAATGTTGCATAATTCGTTTGTACTTTATGTAGTTTTTTACAAGTTTATAACGGAACTTTAATCAAAATAGCATACACACACGTGTGCATGCTATTTCATACCTTTACTAAGCAAACTATCAAGTTCTGGTGATCAACACCACCCGCTTCAAACCCAGCTAAGAACTTGTAAGCAGCACACGGACTCCCATCACCCCCACTCCACAAACCCATGCTTCTCGAAACTAATTATGCGACGTAATACACACTCTGCATCGACCCCACTAAAACGCACCCACGCCCACATATCTCACCCCCCGCCCCCCAAAGCCATCTCAGGGGGTGGTACGCCACGTACGCGTCGAGATTGCGGTTGTGGCTGTCGAGGATATCGAATCAAATGCGATCATTCCATTAGCGATTCCTTCCAGTCCTGGCCGCCCTTTTCCCGGCCCCTTTCCTGGAGGGAAAAGCACTCTGGGCTGATCCAATTTGTCGATCACCAGTGGGTCATGAAATCCCGGCCCAGCAACACCTAACGGTCAGAAAATAGCACTGGGTGTTGTCCCGCACTTAGGGGGGATTTGGCGGGGACAGGTGCTGGGGATGGGATTGTTTTTGTGGGAAAAGTGCGTGTGGATTTGAATGGATGTGTTGTTGATGCCTTGGATGGGGATCCCATCCGCGTTGATGCATCCATATGGCGAATCCCATAAACGCCCTTGTGACGAATACAAAGAGGGATACAGTAAATAGTTAGCAACGAAGGTGAGTCTAATTGTTGATGTACTATTGCTTAATCTGTAACCAAACATTTATCAAGTTTCGCAAAATATTTATCGTTATTAATCTTAAGTAAAAAAATATATAATAGGTTGGTTGGTTTTTTATGTGGGGTTTTATTTCACAAGGACAAATATATAATAGGATTGACTAGCTCGGCTATCTAAATGTGTCTACACGGTCAACAATAGACACTCAAATATAAGTAAATTGTACTGATTTTTAGTATATCCTTTGTTTATAATGACACCGAATACGTAAGTTTCAATTTTGCAATCACAAGTACTCAAATATGAGTACTACAATGAGTAAAAATGAATGAAACACGCAGATATTCGCCTACATAGGCTGCCTTCATAAATCATTTTCAGAAAATATCAACAATTACCACCATTATTTATTTGGAATCGAACCCAGATCCTCATGCAACTCAGCCCAGAGTCTTGTCCGTTAAACTACCAGGGTGACTTGAAGAAGTTATAAACAGAAGAAATGTTAAAAAGGGTGTAACAAAGGAATGAGAAGTAAGATAATTGAATTGTAATAACTCAGTTTCTATTTAAACAACTGACATCAAATAATGTGGAAAATCATCTTCTGAACAACTATTTTAAGTAAACGGGGTTGTTTGTTAAGATGTCTTGAATAGAAGAAGAAGTTATAAATATTTTTTAACACTGCTCATATTTGAGAAAGTACAGTTACTTAAATTTGAGTACGCCATCGCTCATTTACGACGCAATTATATTCAAAGAAAAACGAGTAGATCCATGTATTTAGTTGTTAGTACTTCTTTTTACAATATAGCCAGATTATAAATAATAAATGATCTATGTAACAGCTGTAAATCTTATTCCTACATTCAACTTTTTATTATTATTTTATTTTTACCAGATGGTAAAACAAACTTGAATAAATGTTCGAGTACGATAAAAATTGTCTTATAGAACTTTGCATTAGAATATTAAAATACAAATGTAACGTTAAAACTACGCAATAAAAATACATAACATCTGGAAATGTTTCGGGAGATACATCTCATTTCATCAGCAGAAATGAAAAGTATGTGTGCATAATCAAATGAAAATGAACCCAGAATTGAAAGCGTTGCCACAGAACAAAAACAATCTCAATCGGTAAATAAATAAATTTGTTTATTTTCCTTTTATTGTACACACTGACTTTTCATTTCTGCTGATGGAGATATAAGTATCTTCCTAAACACGTCTAGATTTTATGTATTTTTATTACGTAGTTTTAACGTTGCATTTGTATTTTAATAAATACTCTAGTAATAATTAAGTGAAACTTAAAGAATTCCCTTAACACAAAATGGCGCTATGCTAAATTAACACCCATAAAGTGTTGAAATTAAAGCGTTTATATGTTATATTCGCTAGAAAACAAATATGGTTATAAAATAAATTATATACTTCATCCATATTTAATATAAACTTGCTAATGCTAAATCAATGGATATGCTGTTATGCACACGGACATCGATTATATTGCAAATATAAAATCAGAACAACATTTGGCGTTGAGAGCGCAGTGAACACGTAATTCGAAGATTGCCAGTTTCATTCATCTCTGCTTGCTTAAAAGTATCCACTGCGTGTAGTGGACTGGCGCACGTTAAATATGTATATTCCCAAACAATATCACAACTACATAGGTGCATCTAGTGCCATTTCAGATGTCATCTGAACATAGTTCAAGATCACGAGACATTTTTACCGAGTCTTTTCTTCGGAAATGATCCCGAACCATTTTCAATAGCCCAATGTATAGCTCTTGTGAACATTTACTCATCCGACCAACCCCTATAATTTGCATCTTCCCAAGTCAATTTAGTTAAATATATTTATTTAGCAAGAGTTTGTTACACTTTTGGGATATGCGAGTAATTAGTAAAACTAACATTTTCCTTCTCTACATCCCTTCCAGAATCCCAGTAAACTTGTTTATTTGACCATAAAAGGGCTTAGATAATTTTTATTACTTCCCCAACATTTGCCGAAGTTTGTATTCGTCAATGTAAAAGCTTATTATCTCTCCGAATGCAGATCTTTCGCTACTGTTTAAAGTGTAGCTTTTCCAGGTTTACTGTTTACTTAGCAACTTGAGTTCGCCGAATACACATGGAGTTTTTAAGTTTTGACAGCACACATTAAAGTTTATTGCGTTAACGTTTCGAAAGATTAACGCATTTTCAATAATGTTGCTGCGTATTATTTTGAATTTAAAACGTCTTTTGATTTTGTGTTTGCAAAAAGTAATTAAATATATTCATTAAACTTTGAGGATATGTGGTATACTGTTAAAAATGTCAGTTTAACGATGTGCCATATATTGGTGCAAAACAGAGGTCTGCAGAAAATTACACAATATTTTGCTCGAATCTAGGTTGGACCAAAAATTCTTCATCGAAAAAAAGCGGAAGTTTCACCGATAATTGGTTCAACCTCTTTAACTGCAACCGAAAATTTCACTGTCATTACATCAATAAGCCGATTAATCCAATGCAAGAAAGACAACGACGAACAAAGGTATATGTGGCTTGATGTGTAAATGCATCCAGCTGTGAATCAGAGGATTACTGGTTCGATCCCGATAGGTGTACTTGACAAAGAAAAGTAAAAAAAAAATATCTATGGTTGTCAGCTTCGCTACAAATATACTGCTACTAAAATACTAAGAAAACTCGAATTTTGAGTATTATGCAACGTCGTGAGTTTTGGTGCAACGCTTCACTACTAAATGGTATCCGTGGAAGCCCTGTAAAATGGTGAAACTAAGGATAAAGTATTAGTTGCACCTAAATGGGTATTAAATTTTGGTGCAAGATTTTAATAATTTTTAAGGGTGTAACCTTATTAGTATGGCATCGATTTCGGATCCTATCCAACTGAAGTTTCTTCGGATAGAAAAAAGTTGATGCAATTTTAATATTTCGTAGATAAAAATATATTTTAGTAGTTCAAGATATAGAAATTACTTGACTAGGGTACCATTTTGTTATATTATCTTGTCATCTGATTAAACCTCGTTATTGTTTATGGATACTTAATTTGAGATACATACCGAACCATCGTCGATAGTTCATTGAATATCTATTAATCAAAATATAATTAAACCAGTTTTTATTTTAGTATGTTCACTAGTTTAAAAACGTTGATGTATTAAGTTTTATTTTAATAGTTTAAAATAAAACTAACGATATTTTTTAGAATTATTTACTCACATTTCTATGCATAGAAATATAATAATAATAGTGTAACATCATGACCTTGAACATTTGCTTTTTACCATACGTGGATGTTACTATGCAACTCCCAAAAATATTTGCAACAAGACCTTAGCGGTAATGCACGTTATTTAAGCTTTCGATCTTGAATCACTAATTTTACTTTTTGCGTTGGCCTGAATTGCGGAACCTTGGGAAGAAATCCTTTAATTGAGTTCTAAAAATAAATCTCAGCAGTAGCGTATCCGTTAAAAGTCATATATTAATTAAAATTTTGAACATTTCATAAGCTTCCCACGTGGGCTAAGTTAAAGAACAATTGCATTGCACGTGGGCTAATTCCTATACGGGGGGAGATAATGTCTCTTTAGGAGGCAGGACAAATAATTATCAAAGAATAGTAGAAGGAAGACTTGCTTTACAATAAGAGGCGTGTAACGTCTGACGGACGGATCATTAACAATTCTTTCTCAAAACAGGTAGATTCGCAAATGGGGGTAAGTTCATTTGAGGGTATTGAAAGACTGTAAATGACCAGGCTGTAGAAACCATTAGTCAAGCGTCACTAAAAGGAAACCATGTAATTACTTGTTATGCTTCAAATAACATATTTCAAACCTCACATGCTATACTCCTTCGTGCTTAAAATTGTATCAGCCTCATTGTTAGACCTGTAAAATCTATGGAACAAATGCAGCCCCAGTACACACGTAAAACTTTATTATGTATATATATATATATATATATATATATATATATATATATATATATATATATATATATATATATATATATTAATAATGATACTGATATTACTTTATTATGTACCAATGTACGCATTAACAATGTTGTTTTATAAATATAATGTTCTTCGCATAAAAATTTAAAGTTTTAACTTCATACGTAGACAGTTTTATTTATAAAAAACAATTTTTGATACATACATCGGTACATAATAAACAAATACCAGTATTAAAATTTCATAAAAACGTATTCGATTTTTTTTAAAAATGTTATATGCGTATCTATAAAATAGTTTGAAGATACTTATGTAAATTAATTTTATTTTTCTTATTCAATATTTCAAAAAATATCGTCAGTGGACTTCTAATGATCAGTCATGGAACACGGCCCCTGTCGATGTTAGCAGCGCATAATAAATTAAACCTTCACTTGAGTATCATTAATCCTATCAACTTTAGAAGCTAGCTGCATTTACGGCCGAATAAATTGAACTGTCTTGACTTTCGGTTTTCCTTCTTGAACTTCCGAATTTCCTTGATCGCCTTTTTACAATCTCTGGAGAATAGACTTGTCAAGTCTGAAGTATCAAGTCATTTCTCTGGCTGGTATACAGAGTCTCATCAGGCCAGTTTCCGATATACTTTTTAAGTCTAATGGTACAATCCTGAATGGGTTTTGGGTTTTTTATTTCTTAACTGGGTCTATAAATGATGTCTCAGTGGAATTTCTAAGGTAAAGATTGAGTAAGATCGATTTTTAAATGGAGCTCTGTTTCTTGATTGTGTTGGTTGTTTGTGGTTTGCTGAACATTCTTGTAATTTGGCAGTAAAATGTGAAGTTCATTTCTTTGATTAGACTGAGTTATAGTATCTGAAATTATTATAACAAATGCATAGTATAAAATATATTGCAAAAAGTGCGACATTAAAGAAAACATTAGTGAAGTATGTTTCAAATAATTACTTTTAAGTAAAATGAATTGTTTTTTAAACCTTCATAATAAATGATCATAATAAAATTTCAAATAACTTTAACTCTACAATAATATTTTTTTAAGACTACGCGCATTTGTATTTACATGAATTTTTAACGTAATAGTAATTATGAAATAATTTTTACAACGGTTATTTAAAAAACGCCATGTGAATAATAGCTGAATAAATATTAAATTATATTTTATATAGAATGATTTTTTAATTAAAGTATATAGTAAAGAAACTTTAATTTAATGATATTAAAAAAATGCAGTATTTTGTACAAAACCTATATTTTCACAATTTTTGAAGATTTTTTTTTTTTGCTGGGAATATATTAACTTAAACGTAATAATTTTAATACGTATAAATAAATATCTGGATACATATTACCCTCTTTCCGTTAAACATCTATCTTGATACATATTACAAAAATAATTAACATTAAATTCGACTGATTCACAACACTCCAGGAAATTAGGAAGATCAGAAACTCATAAAACAATACTACAGTTCACATGATCTACATGCTCCATTACACATGGTAATTATTCATATGCATAATGGTGTGTCTCATTACACATATGAACTTTATAAACAATTTTAAATCATGTAATACACACTTTTAAATCATGTAATACACACTTTTAAATCATGTAATACACACTTTTAAATCATGTTACCAAATATCTCGATACATATTACCATCTTGATACATATTACCAAAAATAATTAAGAGTAGATTCGACTGACTCACAACGCTCCAGGAAATTTGGAAGATCATAAACTTATAAAACACAACTACAGTTCACACGATCTACATGTAACCTTACACACGGGAATTATTCATATGTGTAATGGGGTGTCACATTACACGTATGAACTTCAAAGTATATGTACTTTTAAATCACATTACCAAATATCTCGATACATATTACCATCTTGTCATTTACCATATTGATACATATTACCATCTTGTCATTTACCGTATTGATACATATTACCAAAAATAATTAAGAGTAGATTCGACAGACTCACAATGCTCAAGAAATTTGGAAGATCATAAACTTATAAAACACAACTACAGTTCACACGATCTACATGTCCCATTACACATGGGAATTATTCAAATGTATAATGGGGTGTGACATTACACATATGAACTTCAAAGTATACGTACTTTTAAATCATATTACCAAATATCTCGATACATATTACCATCTTGTCATTTGCCATCTTGATACATATTACCAAAAATAATTAAGAGTAGATTCGACTGACTCACAACGCTCCAGGAAATTTGGAAGATCATAAACTTATAAAACACAACTGCAGTTCACACGATCTACATGTAACCTTACACACAGGAATTATTCATATGTGTAATGGGGTGTCACATTACACGTATGAACTTCAAAGTATATGTACTTTTAAATCACATTACCAAATATCTCGATACATATTACCATCTTGTCATTTACCATATTGATACATATTACCATCTTGTCATTTACCGTATTGATACATATTACCAAAAATAATTAAGAGTAGATTCGACAGACTCACAATGCTCAAGAAATTTGGAAGATCATAAACTTATAAAACACAACTACAGTTCACACGATCTACATGTCCCATTACACATGGGAATTATTCAAATGTATAATGGGGTGTGACATTACACATATGAACTTCAAAGTATACGTACTTTTAAATCATATTACCAAATATCTCGATACATATTACCATCTTGTCATTCGCCATCTTGATACATATTACCAAAAATAATTAAGAGTAGATTCGACTGACTCACAACGCTCCAGGAAATTTGGAAGATCATAAACTTATAAAACATAAAAACAGTTCACACGATCTACATGCACCATTACACATGGGAATTATTCAAATGTATAATGGGGTGTGACATTACACATATGAACTTCAAAGTATACGTACTTTTAAATCATATTACCAAATATCTCGATACATATTACCATCTTGTCATTTGCCATCTTGATACATATTACCAAAAATAATTAAGAGTAGATTCGACTGACTCACAACGCTCCAGGAAATTTGGAAGATCATAAACTTATAAAACACAACTACAGTTCACACGATCTACATGTAACCTTACACACGGGAATTATTCATATGTGTAATGGGGTGTCACATTACACGCATGAACTTCAAAGTACATGTACTTTTAAATCACATTACCAAATATCTCGATACATATTACCATCTTGTCATTTACCATATTGATACATATTACCATCTTGTCATTTACCATATTGATACATATTACCAAAAATAATTCAGAGTAGATTCGACAGACTCACAATGCTCCAGAAATTTGGAAGATCATAAACTTATAAAACACAACTACAGTTCACACGATCTACATGTCCCATTACACATGGGAATTATTCAAATGTATAATGGGGTGTGACATTACACATATGAACTTCAAAGTATACGTACTTTTAAATCATATTACCAAATATCTCGATACATATTACCATCTTGTCATTTGCCATCTTGATACATATTACCAAAAATAATTAACGGTAGATTCGACTGACTCACAAAGCTGCAAGAAATTTGGAAGATCATATACTTATAAAACACAAAAACAGTTCACACGATCTACATGCACCATTACACATGGGAATTATTCATATGTGTAATGGGGTGTCACATTACATATATGAACTTCAAAGTATACGTACTGTTAAATCATATTACCAAATATATCGATACATATTACCATCTTGTCATTTATCATCTTGTCATTTACCATCTTGATACATATTACCAAAAATAATTATGAGTATATTCGTCTGATTCACAACGCTCCAGACAATTATTAAGATCAGAAACTCATAAAACACTACTACAGTTCACACGATCTACATGTCCCATTACACATGGGAATTATTCATATGTATAATGGGGTGTCACATTACACATATGAACTTCAAAGTATACGTAGTTTTAAATCATATTACCAAATATCTCGATACATATTATCATATTGATACATATTACCAAAAATAATTAAGAGTATATTCGTCTGATTCACAACGATCCAGGCAATTAGGAAGATCAGAAACTCATAAAACACTACAACAATTCACACGATCTACATGTCCCATTACACATGGGATTTATTCATATGTGTAATGGGGTGTCACATTACACATATGAACTTCAAACTATACGTACTTTTAACTCATATTACCAAATACCTCGGTAATATTACCATGTTGTCATTTACCATCTTGATGCATATTACCAAAAATACTTAACAGTAGATTAGACTGACTCACAATACTCCAGGCAATTAGCAAGATCAGAAACTCATAAAACACTACTACACTTCACACGATCTACATGTCCCATTACACATAATGCGCACGTCAATGCACTGATTTGAATCCCAAATCTTAATTTACACGAGCGTCTATCAATCGGACATAGCTTCAAAACAATCTGCAAAACCGTCCCCCATCGGCTCTCTAGACTGCATTTAGAATTCAAGTCGCGGACAAAGACATCGCGTGCTGTGGTGGGTCCCATCACTGCCAACCCCATGCAACCAAATCAGCGATTCATAAGTCATTTTCAATGCCGAATCCATATCCATATCGCGCGTATTCTCCATCTGGGTTGTTTATATACAATGGGATAAAGGCAGCCGACCCAACGCTGCTGCGAGGTATGTGCTTATCGATTTGGCACGTGAAAAGCCGAGTTGGACTTGTTATTGGACAATCGCAAATATCCCGGATGGATCTGGACGTTGTTTGGATAAACGTATTGATAATTTGACTGATTTATGTTAAACGAGGGCGTATTGGGCAGTTAATGGAATTTATGATTCAATTAGAAGTGGGGTTTGGAAATTTAAACCAATATCGGGATTCCTGTAATATCCGTATCGCAGTTCTGGTAACTGTTTTGTATACTTGTGTAAGTATTAGGTTAACCTTGTTCACTGTGTATCAAACATTTTAGTATATTAATCATCGTAAAATATTAAATCATCGGTTTTAAATATATCAAATTATGACATGAATTTTATTTTAAGGCTACCCGAATCATATATCTATGTAATTTACCATATATATATATATATATATATATATATATATATATATATATATATATATATATATATATATATATATATATATATATATATATATATATATATATATATATATACATATATATATATATATATATATATATATATATATATATATATATATATATATATATATATATATATATATATATATATATATATATATATATATATATATATATATATATATATATATATATATATAAATATATATATACATATATATATATATTTATATAAATATATATATACATATATATATATATATATATATATATATATATATATATATATATTTATATAAATATATATATACATATATATATATATATATATATATATATATATATATATATATATATATATATATATATATATATATATATATAACTTTTTAGAAATCCCGAAATCTTATTTTTTGTGTCACCATGATGTTCACCTGATGGTCACCTTTAGAAATATTGCATAAAGATACGACCTTAAAAGTTTTTCCAATATATATTAAGAACGTGATTTGGTATCTTATTCAATGTTGTGCGGGGCTTCGAATAAATAGTCGCTGATTTGAATTTCAACGGAATCCACTCATTTTTTTTAAAATACATATGCTATAAAAGATTCCCCAGAAACATTTGGTTAAAAACTAGTTCATAAATAAGACATCAGTTAAACTGAACATTTTTCACATATAATTGTTTCCTTTGATTAATATTCATATTACATATTACAAAAAACATAAAAAGTCGTTATACAAAACAAAATCGAATAAATTTAGAAATATGTGATGCAATGATATAAAAAGTATTAAAAAAGTTTTTTTGGATGTTATTTGTTCTTACAAACCCACACATGATATGTTTTTCATCGATACAAATATCTTCATTGGACACATTTTCATGAAATCCGACCCCTATCATTTCATTAAAAAGTAATTTTACAGTTCAGTTCAATAAAATTTTTATTGAAATGGGAGTATTTATTTCAAGCACTAACGCATATTAAAAACGAATAAACACAGATAGTGAAATCGTAAAGGCTCTTATCGAAGCACTTTTATTACAAAATAAAATGTTTCTAACAACCATCAATTTTGAAATCCTTCGTTATATCAAACATCGAAAAAAATACTTTTGTTTTATTTGCTTGTTTCTATGAAATACTGCCTATGTATTCATACCAAAAACAAATTAGTATACTATTGAATACGTCGTTTGGTTAATAATATATATATTTTTTTGTTTTGGTATATAAATTGGATTATAGGTATGTTCTATCAAAGGGGATTTATCATTGCATCTTTCTTTTACCCGGTGACATCTGTCAACTATTTAGCTTAGAAGACAATATTCCCTAGAAATTGTACTTTATTTGTTTTTCTTCCGATGCGACATATTGCGATGTTTATTCTTTTTAGAACAATTGTTTTAAAAAAAAATCGGGGAATCCATTTAGAGAAAATAATCCTAATCAATCCTATGGGGAAATTACATACATCATTAAAATTAATATGAAATCATTCATAAATATAAATGTAAAGAATTCTATCCGTATTTATTATTTATATTTTTTATACCATCTAAATATTCAAATCACTACACAATTAATCGTCGAAAGCTGGGCATGGAATTTATTTGTCCACATATTTTTATGTTGTTACTTTTATGAACTAATTAAGTAAGAATACATCTTTTTTATTACTATATAAATAAATGTAGTAGTTATTATAACATATATTAATGCTAGTAATTTATAAAACACATTTACATTTATCGTGATTTGCTATCCCAGCAAAAACAGTCAGCATAAAACCTTCATTAAAAGTTTGAAATTGAAGGTTTCATGCAGGAAAACTGTAGTTTTTTTGAAGGTCTATAAAATCAAAGGTTTTTGTTTCAATATCCTTCGTAAAAACTGTAAAAAACCTTCATAAAAACCTGCTAAAAATCCTTCAATTTTTAATCATAAAGGGAAAATGCAGATATTTTAAAGGTTTTAAGCAGGAAAATGAAAAACTTTAAAAAATACGCAGTTTTTGTTTCAATATCCTTCATAAAACCTTCAAAAAAATCTTCAATTTGACAATTTTGATGAAAGTTTCATGCTGACTTTTTTTGCTGGGATGTTAAAAATATAAAGTAATAAATAAATAATAAAGTAATAATAATAATATAATATAATAAAGTAATAATAATAATATAATATAATAAAGTAATAATAATAATATAATATAATAAAGTAATAATAATAATATAATATAATAAAGTAATAATAATAATATAATATAATAAAGTAATAATAATAATATAATATAATAAAGTAATAATAATAATAATATAATATAATAAAGTAATTCAACATTTCCTTTAATGATAGTTTATTTTAAAAAATTATGTATTTTGTTGATATTAAAATGTATATTGCTGTTTAAACTGTTTCTAATGCAGTGGTATTTTTTTGAATACATTATTTAGCTTTTAAGACTTTTAAAGTAGAATATAATATTAAATTTAATATGAGTATAGTTCACGTGCAAAAGCAAATATATCCACAAAAGTATATCATGAGTACATTATGGACTGTCAAGATTTAACTATTGTTAACTGAATATAATAGGTTATGTATAAATGACCAAAAATATACAATTTTATTTTACGAAATAGGTGTAAGTTTTCATATTACTGTACAGTTTATATCAGTAATTATAAATATTAAACATTTGCTAGATATATGAATATTATATAGCGGGTCTCTTTCCCTTACAACTTTTCCTTCAATAA
This sequence comes from Troglohyphantes excavatus, assembly GCA_963932185.1. NCBI lineage: Eukaryota > Metazoa > Arthropoda > Arachnida > Araneae > Linyphiidae > Troglohyphantes > Troglohyphantes excavatus. The sequence continues at coordinate 10,341,543 of OZ010668.1, forward strand.
AACAATGATCCATTTAAAAAAAAGAATATTTACTGAACAACTAGAACTATCGTAAGGGATTGAAGTATAACATAAATATTATGTATTGCGATTCAAATTAAAATATTAATATCCAGAACAAAGCTGTTTCATAATAAAACGCATCCCTGCCCACAATTATAAATATTAAACACTTTTTTATCTATCGTCTGCATATCAGTTTAATCATTGATCTTAGAAGCATATCAAAAGACCGAAAATAAATGCAAGATCAATTCCCTTTTGTGCATAACTGGATTAACATAAAGTTAATTCCTTTGTATTATCCATGTGTGGTGGAAAATAGGGAAGGTTTCCCAGCAAAAAAACTCATCATAAAACCTTCATAAAAATATATAAAATCGAAGGTTTTTATGGAGGAAAACTGCAGTATTTTGAAGTAATTTGTTTCAATATATTTCATAAAACCTGTAAAATTATTTCAGAAAAACCTGCATACTACCTTTAAATTTGAAACATTGAAATTATTGAAGGTTATATGCATATTGTTTAAAAGTTTTATGTAAGGAATAAAAAAAATCCACATTCTTTATAAAACCTTAAAAAAAACCTTAAATTTCGTCATTTTGATAAAGGTTTACGCTGATGGGGTGGTGATTCATCATCATGTGCCAACTCCATCCTCTAAAGTTTTAAAATAATTGCAAATGAAAGAAATCCATAAATTCTATAAGATCACCATCCACTACACAATCTTCACAGCAAGCTTCAAAACATTATAATTGAATCCAGAAAAAAGAAGGGGACCTTAGTAGAAGTTTACTAGACCGAGTGACGTGGACTCATTGTAGTTAAACTATTAATAATCCCAACAAAACTGTTTCACGCCAATACACATGCCTGATTATAATTATAAATATTAACCATTTTGCACTTGAGGAACACGTGTGATATTTCTGTTATTTTTGTGGAACAGTAACATTTCTCTCTCTCTCATTCCAGTTCTTTCTAAAAATAAATATCCTTCAGCTTATTCATTTTATGTTTTGTGGTAGATATTTTTAAAAAAAAAAATTTATGCGGGAAGCTGGTTATTATTCTCAGTATCAAACATATATTTATTGATTTATAACATGTGCAACTTGTTATAAATCAATAACAACAGCCTTTTAGTTAAGAAGTTATATAGTAAAAATATAAAAATTGTATACTTAAAATAATACAATGTCCTGGCAGTACACACAATATAAATGTTTATAAAAACATTTACTTTGAAATATGTTTCGAATTCGAATCAAATGGATAATTTGTGAATCGTTCTCTAATAACATAATTTATATATACAATATTTTTTAAAAAAATGAATCATTTGGGAATATAAATTAAATTTTTCACACGGTGAAAACATATTCGATATTGATTTTGCTTATCCTTTTTAAGGTCGCATTCAATATATAGGAAAAGTATAAAAATTGTATCCTTAAAAAAAATATAATTTCCCATCAGTACAAATAATATAAATGTCCTTACACAATATTTATTTTCAAATATTTTTCGAATTCAAATCAATTAGGTAATTTATGAATCATTCTCTAATAACATAATTTATATATAAAATATTTAAAAAAAAATTGAAATCATTTGGATATATAAATTAAATTTTTCACGCAGTGAAAACATATTCGATATTGATATTGCTTATCCTTTTTAAGGTCGCATTCATTATATAGGAAAAATATAAAAATTGTATCCTTAAAAAATATCTAATGTCCCGGCAGTACACATAATATAAATGTCCATAAAACGTATTTACTTTGAAATATTTTTTCAAATTCAAAACAATTCGATAATTTCTGAATCATTCTCTAATAATATGATTTATATATTAATTATTTTTTTAAAAATAGGGAATCAGTTGGAAATGTAAATTAAATTTTTCACACAGTCAAAACATATTCGATATTGATATTGCTTAACCGCCTTAAGGTCGCATTCATTATATAGGAAAAATATAAAAATTGTATCCTTAAAAAAATCTAACGTCCTGGCAGTACACATAATATAAATGTCCATAAAAATTATTTACATTGGAATATTTTTCGAATTTTAATCATTTGGATAATTTCTGAATCATTCTCTAATAACATGATTTATAAACTAATTATTTTTTTTTAAATAAAGAATCATTTGGAAATATAAATTAAATTTTTCACACAGTGAAAACATATTCGATATTGATATTGCTTATCCGTCTTAAGGTCGCATTAATTCAAAACACACTTACAGCAAGAAGTGATTTCAAGAGCACCTCCCCATTGTTATTAGGCAGGGTTAATAGAAAGGCCATTTTCTTCGCCCCCCCCCCTCCCTGCGTGGTGATAGATGGGGAAGGGTTGTGGCACATCATTAATCGCCCCCCCCCACCCCCAAATGCTTTGGCAGAAGAATTACTTTCTTCTGGCGCCTGCCCCTAGAGATAAATCGTGCAACACTTAAATCTCGAATTTCGGCTGATGTATTGCGTTTTAACGCTGGAGTGAAAGGAAAATATGCTGGAGATTCCATCTTGTAAGGAGGGCGATTTCTTTCAGGGCGGGCGCTTACACCAGAACAAGATGTTGAGATATGCTTGGAGGGGGTGTCTTGAGGTATGTTGTTAATATTTTTTTAATTGTTGGGGAATTTTTAGGGTTTTGAGGCTTATATCGTAATTATGTATTCATGGATTTAGTGTTTGTAGTGCTTATGCAAAATAAGTTTCGGGTTTTACCTAATGCGTTTAACGCTGGAGTGAATTTTACATATGGGAAAAGATTCAGGGATATTTGTATTTTGGAATGTCTAGGTTCAAGACAAATTGATGAATGGATATTGTAATTATTGTACTAAGGCTTAGTTATTTTCTTAAAGTAAAACCGTAATTGAGTTGCACTATGGGATGTTGATGACGGTTCAAAATTTATATAAGGGAAACAATCCAGAAAAATTATATGGTACACTAAAAAAAATATACTTAAACATCAGTACATCTACCTACTCGTTTTTCATTGAGTACAATTGCATCGTAAATGGGCGATGATGTTCTCAACTTTAAATAAACGTATTTACTCAAAAATGAGCAGTGTGATTTAATATCGTTAACATCAGCTTCTGTTTCAGTCATCTGATCAAAGAGACCTGGCAAATTGACAATAGTTAGCCAGAAGTTGGTATTATATTATGTTATGTTATGTTATGTTAAGTTATATTGTATTGTATTGTATTTTATGTATTGCATTGTATTGCATTACATTACATTACATTGAATTGTATTGCACTGTATTGTGTTGTATTGTATTGTATTGTATTGTATTGTATTGTATTCTATTCTATTATATCATATTATATTATTCTATTCTATTATATTATATTATTCTATTCTATTCTATTATATTATATTATTCTTTTCTATTATATTATATTATTATATTATATTCTATTATATTATATTTTACTACATTATAAATAAATAATATATTTTTAAAGTTTATATATTTAAGAAACGTTGTTAAAATTGCATATGTTTTAAAAAAAGTACTTATGTACAGCGTTAATAGGAACGCAACGTAATTTATAACATTTACGAAACGTAACATAATACAACTATTTTGAAATTTCATCTAATATATCATAAATAAATTTATTAATAATATCTTATTGAAATACCGATATATATTCAAAAGCATCTTAAACAACTCCTCAATTGATAACCACCAAATTCAAAAAAATTTATAGTTTATAAAAAAAAATATAAAAATATAATCAACTTTAAAGACTTAATTGAGGCTCATCTCCCGGAATATCAAAGATAAAGAATAGCGCCAAAAAGTGTATTTAAGTAGCATCAAGAAGGGCCAAAAGTTTCTACTTGACTGATTTAAAAGAGCTTCAAGGCTCAGGAAATAAAAATATTTCGAAAGCTTAAAAATCGATTTTACTCAATTTTCCCCAACTTTGCGTGCAAGCTTGTCAGGAGGACACTGCCAACCACCGTGTATAATTGGATTGGACTTCACTCTTGCATTTTTTATTAACGATTTTATGTAATTTTTGGCTGTTTTTGACGTCCCTAACATTGTTTGCTGATCTTCATGCTTGACAAAAAGTTATTCCTTAGATGGCAATAAATTGTGTTAGTTAAAGGATGCGGGTATTTTTTTTTGTGTTATAAGTTGATTTTATGCTGCTTTTTCGCTTTTTAATTATGTAACTGATTTTCGGAGTTTAAAGAAAGGTTTACCGGTAATTTAAAATGTTTTATTGATTATAAATTTAGAATATATATGTTTTAGAGTAATATGTATATTTACAAAAATAAATTAAAATGAAAAAATATGATTTAAAAAAAGGTTATATATTAAAAAAAAAATAACATTTTGTCAAGTTGTAACATTGCTGCACTGTAAAAAATAGGTATTCAAAAATAAGTAAAATGTACTCACTTTTGAATACAATCGTTGCTTATCATAGCTCCAAATATATAGTTTCATTTTTTAAAAACATGCACTTAAAAATGAGTACAATGTGTAAAAATGAATAAAAAGAGCAACTGATAGCCTACATAGGCTGCCTTCATAAATCAATTTCAATAAATATCGACACTTACAACTAAGACTTATCGGGAATCGAACCCACATCTTCAGGCAGCGCTATCCAAAACCTTATCCGTTAAGCCACCAGGGTGAGGTGAATAAGTTATAAACAGAAGCAATGTTAAAAATATGTGCAAAAAATGAAGAAAGATAATTGGGCTGTAAGAAATCAGTTTCCATTTAAGCAATCGACATCAAATTATGTGGAAAATCATCTTCTGAGTAATTTTGTCAGTTCGCTTTGTTACGATGGTTTAAACATACGCTAATATAAGCAATATTAATACCACTGCTCATATTTGCGAAAGTACGACTGCTTAAATTTGAGTATGTCATTGCTCATTTACGATGCAAATGTACTCAAAGTATGAGTGTATTCATGAGTACTTTCATCTAGTCATTGTTAAGCACCTTTATTTCCCCAATGTACATTTAATAGGAATATACTTATGACACAATTGATCAGACCAATATTATTGAGTCTTGGATATTTGTATTTTTAAAATATTTTTGACAGAAAAATGTTTGTAGCAGTTATTTAAAAATACTTGCATACTTTTTTCTCATTCTGTAAGTCATTCGCATTTTTTGTAATTCTATAATGTTGCCATTTAACATTGTAATTATGAATTTTAAAATCTGTAAAAATAAAAATATTACATCTAATTTAATTTTTTATATCAAACTAAATACTCACAAACGGTTTTTTCAATATTGTACTTTGTTTATCATAGTACAATATTGACAATTTCAAGTTACCTTGAAGTAGAAAAACTAGAAAAATGCATTTAAAAGTTATTATTTTTATTTATTTTACCTTTGCATAATTGACACTTTTAAAGCGCATGTTCGGATAATTTTATCATCTAGTATTTTCTGAATAAAAAAAATGATGTACAAAACCCATTGTGAAATGAATGATTGTTTTTTTTTAAATTTACATATCAATATTCCACTTACTTTCCAAAAGATTTTCTGAAGCGATGTGACAGTTAATTTCCATTTATTAATAAGTATTTTCTCCAATATATTTCTACGTCCAGATATTAAATCTGAGTTATGAATAGCTGTTATTTAAGAAATTATGATAATGAGTCATTTTATATTTTTCAAATACTGTGGTATTAACATAATAAAAAACCTATTTACGAGGAAATATGGACGCGGGAAATATTTTACTATTATTTTTTTATTTGTGAATTTAAATCGACATTTCATGTTCCTGTACAAAAATAATATCTAATGAAAAAATTTTAGAGTTTTAGTTTTGAAATTGTAAAAAATTAAAAGAAACCATTCTTTGAAAGGAAAATGTGAAAGAAAAAAAAACATATTTGGAACCAACGAATTACTTATTGGTTGTGTATTTCTGTAAATCTTTGAAATTTAAAATAATGCAATTATTATATTTATTTATAGTGTAATTATTAAAACTAAAACTAATAGTAACGTTATACGTACAATTATAACTTTATGATGATAATGCAATTATTATATTTATTTATAGTGTAATTATTAAAACTAAAACTAATAGTAACGTTATACGTACAATGATAACTTTATGATGATAAAACAATATTTAAGCATATTAATCACAGTAATATAAAGCAACATACACATTAAGTAATTATTAAATTAAATAATTTGATTTCTAAACAATTAATGATAACCGTTTAATACGTTATTAGGAAATTTATTTTATTGCATTAATAATTGATGATATATTCGCAAATTCAAATCAAACTAAAAGTAAAGAATAAGCAGCAATCCCCCTCCGAAATCAATATTTATCAACAACTTTAGCGTGGGACTAGGGTTACCATTTTCAACACCGATATATCGGTGAAACGTAAACAAGTGGGTAGAGCTACTTGCTGTAGTGTAAACTAGTGATAGACACGGAATCAAAAAAATACATAACGTCAGTTTTCCGATGGTTTACTATAACTTATACTAAACTATTACTAAGTATGCAAAGTAATAATCTGTTACGAAATAGCGAATTACCAAATTAGCTTACTTACAAATCCCAAAACGGCCAGTGGGAAACCAACGATATTACGATTTGGATTCGAATATGCTTATGATATAATATATATTACATAACTATTTACACAATGTGTGTAAAAACGCATTACTCAAGTATTGTGCAAAGTTGCCAATTTGAGGTGAACTTATATTTGGCGATATTAATTTTGGCATCTTGGCGTGATGTCCCCTTTTTCTTTACTTTAACCCAAATCAAATCAAATAACACAAATTACATATCAATAATATATTGGTTCAAAAATATTTCTATACTATATGTGGCGTTACAAGTGTAATTGATATTAGATATACTTAAATAATATACTTTTAAATACTAATGTGATGCCATTTACTAACGTGCTACGTGAACATCGTAAAAACTATTTTCAAGTTATATTTTATTTTTACTTTCTAAGAAACTAATTTATTTCCCAAACTCAAGTAACCCTCTAGAGCTCAATGCATCTTACCGCTAAATCTAATGTTATTTTTCTACCTTAAATCCATACCTTTTACTTGAAATGGTATAATACTCCATAAAGATTTGAAGTGAGCTCCATTCCATATACTCCCTTATATCTGTTTATTCCATCCCAGATATATGTGGTTTTTTATTCACTAGTTTGGCTTTTTTTATGTAGCCAGGGGGTATAGCAGATGTTCCTCTTGATAATCCATTTTCGCTCCGTGATTCTCACAAGTTCGAATGCAGTCCGCGCAAACGATTCCACTCACCAAACGATTCTTGTCTGCATTTCCTCTCTTCATTCCAGTTCCGGTTTCCTTTTCGGAAGAGAAAAAAAAGATTTTTTTTGAAATACCTTTCCGTATTTCGGATCAACCGTTGCTGGTTTATGGGCGCGAATGAACAGCAGAAAAAAAGAATGGGTTTCCCCGAAACCAAAAAATTCTTCTTGTTATGTACCGATATATCGGTTTTAAAATATAGATATACCAGTTTCATGTTCCATATTTCGAACCTTTAAAAGAAAGGGATTCTATTTCGTGGAAAGGACGTTCTTTCTCCTAGTGGTTTGCTTTTGATTTATTAGAAATGTTTTCGGGTGTTTTTCTAGAAATCAGGAAAGCAAGGAAGAAACATTGGTGGCATTTACACTTATGTTTTTTTTCTTGTTGTTTTTGTTTTGGCCAAGCTCGAAGGTATTGATTTATATAGCAGTAAATATTGTATAAATCAATACCCGTGTCCTGAAGGTATCTAAGTGTGGAAATAAATCGGCGTTATGACCCTAATTTGTCTGTGGTGTCAATGGACTGGTCACACATTGAAAAGATATTTCGTAAGATAACGTCCACTTCTTTAAACTGTTTTGATCTGTCTTTGTTAGCAAAACAAACGTTAATTTTACTTTTTTTAAAGTTATACTTCACTTAAGTTGACATATTCACTGTAAAAAAGGTACTTACAAAGGAGTAACTGAACATACTCGTTTTTTTTTAATACAATTGCACCGTTTCCAGAAATCAGGAAAGCAAGGAAGACACATTGGTGGCATTTGCAGTTATGTTTTTTTTATCGAACTTATAGATTTATATCGCAGTAAATATGGTATACATCAATACCCATGTCCTGAAGGTATCTAAGTGTGGGAATAAATCGGCGTTATGACCCTAATTTGTCTGTGGTGTCAATGGACTGGTCACACATTGAAAAGATATTTCGTAAGATAACGTCCACTTCTTTAAACAGTTTTGATCTGCCTTTGTTAGCAAAACAAACGTTAATTTTACTTTTTTTAAAGTTTTACTTCATTTAAGTGAAAATATGTAGTGTAAAAAAATTCTTAAAAATGTGTAACTGCACATACTCGTTTTTCTTTGAATACAATTGCATCGTTTCTAGAAATCAGGAAAGCAATGAAGACACATTGGTGGCATTTGCAGATATGTTTTTTTCATCGTACATATAGATTTATATCGCAGTAAATATGGTATACATCAATACCCATGTTCTGAAGGTATCTAAGTGTGGAAATAAATCGGCGTTATGACCCTAATTTGTCTGGTGTTCTGTGGTGTCAATGGACTGGTCACACATTGAAAATATATTTAGTAAGATAACGTCCACTTCTTTAAACAGTTTGATCTGTCTTTGTTAGCAAAACAAACGTTAATTTTACTTTTTTTAAAGTTTTACTTCGTTTAAGTGAAAATATATAGTGTAAAAAAATGCTTAAAAATGTGTAACTGCACATACTCGTTTTTCTTTGAATACAATTGCATCGTTTCTAGAAATCAGGAAAGCAAGGAAGACACATTGGTGGAATTTGCAGTTATATATTTTTTCATTAAAAAATATAGATTTATATCGCAGTAAATATGGTATATATCAATACCCATGTTCTGAAGGTATCTAAGTGTGGAAATAAATCGGCGTTATGACCCTAATTTGTCTGGTGTTCTGTGGTGTCAATGGACTGGTCACACATTGAAAAGATATTGTTTTACTTCATTTAAGTGAAAATTTGGAGTTATATTTTTTTTCATTGAACAATATAGATTTATATCGCAGTAAATATGGTATACATCAATACCCATGTTCTGAAGGTATCTAAGTGTGGAAATAAATCGCAGTAAATATGGTATACATCAATACCCATGTTCTGAAGGTATCTAAGTGTGGAAATAAATCGGCGTTATGACCCTAATTTGTCTGGTGTTCTGTGGTGTCAATGGACTGGTCACACATTGAAAAGATATTGTTTTACTTCATTTAAGTGAAAATATATAGTGTAAAAAAATGCTTAAAAATGTGTAACTGCACATACTCGTTTTTCTTTGAATACAATTGCATCGTTTCTAGAAATCAGGAAAGCAAGGAAGACACATTGGTGGAATTTGCAGTTATATTTTTTTTCATTGAACAATATAGATTTATATCGCAGTAAATATGGTATACATCAATACCCATGTTCTGAAGGTATCTAAGTGTGGAAATAAATCGGCGTTATGACCCTAATTTGTCTGGTGTTCTGTGGTGTCAATGGACTGGTCACACATTGAAAAGATATTGTTTTACTTCATTTAAGTGAAAATTTGGAGTTATATTTTTTTTCATTGGACAATATAGATTTATATTGCAGTAAATATGGTATACATCAATACCCATGTTCTGAAGGTATCTAAGTGTGGAAATAAATCGCAGTAAATATGGTATACATCAATACCCATGTTCTGAAGGTATCTAAGTGTGGAAATAAATCGGCGTTATGACCCTAATTTGTCTGGTGTTCTGTGGTGTCAATGGACTGGTCACACATTGAAAAGATATTGTTTTACTTCATTTAAGTGAAAATATATAGTGTAAAAAAATGCTTAAAAATGTGTAACTGCACATACTCGTTTTTCTTTGAATACAATTGCATCGTTTCTAGAAATCAGGAAAGCAAGGAAGCCACATTGGTGGAATTTGCAGTTATATTTTTTTTTATTGAACAATACAGATTTATATCGCAGTAAATATGGTATACATCAATACCCATGTCATTTCATGTATAAATGAATATCCACGTATTCCTTGTTTGCAAGAGAATGAGCGATGACGTACTCAAATTTCAGCAACCGTAAATTCTAATAAATGAGCAGTGTGATTTAATATTGCTAATTGCTGCTTCTGATCAAGCCATCTTTACAAGACGACCTTACAACCTCAGAAAATGGTTTTCCACATTTTTTATGTCTATTGTTTAAATAAAAACTGAGTTATTACAATACAATTATATTAATTTCCATTCTTTTGACACATGTTTTTAAAAATAAATAAATTATAAATTATTCACGCCGCCCTGGTAGTACAACGGATAAGGGAGTGGACTGCGGTGCTAGAGGAAATGTGTTCAATTCTCGGTAAGTCTTGGTTGTAAATATCGATATTTATTAAAAGTGATTTATGGAGGCAAGCTATATAGGCTTTAAAAGCTACTGCTCTCTTTATTAATTTTTACTTTTCGTATTCATTTTCGTGTACATGTATTTTGCAAAAACGAAACTAATGTATTCGGAGTTATGATAAACATCGTATTTAATAAAAATTGAGTACAATTTACTTATTTCTGAGTACCTATTTTTAACGGTGTAGCAAGAATTGTTATATTTTTATATTAAAATACTGCCGAATTGAAAATCTAAATTTTTTTAAGCATTTCTATACTTTGGTTCATAGAATAATTGTATAATACTTACAGTATATCGTTGTATTTAACCCCATAGGATGAAATGGTATGTTTACTTGCACTACAATAAACAAAACATTATCTATAAAATTAAAGCACATGTTGTTAATAGAAGTGTACAACTTTAACATTCCGGCGCCATCTTTTTTCCTTTAAAAACACCTGTTTAATTGAAGTAAACTGAAATTTTTCCAAAGAATCTAAGCACTCTAATCTTGCTTGCAGGAGAATGTTGTTCTTGGCTCAATGCATAAAGTTTAAATGTTAAGGAACCTGGCCGTAACGAGCGCTGAAAACCCAAACTCAAATACTTTTCCCCACCTCTTGAAACTCTAAACCCAATTAGTTTGGAGAATTCCTTGCTGAAAACATGTGATTTTGCCAAGAATTTGCTTGCACTTATTAAAGCTTACTTGAACATTTCTTTATACGAATTCTAATATAAAACCGTTCATTTTCTCTTTAAATTAGTATATTTCACATTGAATGGAGTACATATTCATTTACATATTAAAAGTTTATTTTTTATTTGCATATCTAAATATGTAATTGAATTTTTAAATGATTTATATTCATTTCGTATTTACTATCAATTACTATATTTCCAGTACATTTTTTTTTTGTTTTATCTCGAAGTATTAAGAACTTCATTCGTCCTCAAACCAATGTCTGGAACCACCCATCTTTGGAAACATTCAAAGTTTTATTTTTATGATGGCAACATTACCAATTTTGTAATTTAAATTCATATAAAACAATAATGTTTTACACAGAAATTCCATGATTATTTGTAGTTTTTTCTTTAAATTTTAAACTTAAAAAAAATTAAGTTTTTTTTTAAATTTAAAGTTCAAAAATGGACGTATCTACTTTTATTTATATTTGAATTTTTAATTTTATAAAACTTAATAGGTATTTTATTATTTATAAACTAAAAATATGAGTTCTTTTAGGTTTGTAACTTTACTATTCCCTAATTTTTTTATCTACAATGAATAGAAAATTTACAGAATTGAACAGGTTTTTTCTTCAAATTTTAAACTTAAAAAAAAAAGGTTTTTTTTTAAATACTAAGACTTTTTTTAAAGTTCAAACATGGACGTATCTACTTTTGTTTATATTTTAATTTTGAATTTTATACAACTTAATATGTATTTTCTTATTTATAAACTAAAAATATGAGTTCTTGTACGTTTGTAACTTTACTATTCCCTAATTGTTTTTATCTACAATGACTAGACAATTGTTCTTATTGTTTTTCTCTGCGCGTAATAAAATGTATTATTTATGATTATTAATAAATGTAGATAATTTTTTTATTTGAAGTAGTAATCTAAAATACGTCCCATTTTTAAATTCGTGCTTAGTGGAGATTTGGTAAATTATACCCTTCAAAAATTGTATTCTCCAACGGATAGTGTCACGCGAATTTTAGATTAGAGCATATATTGATAGACGACTTTTTTATTGACTTTGCATTAAGCGTTTTCATTGTTTGAAATCTACAGTCTAAAATAGTTTGGATTTATGCGCTGATGTTATTAATATGAAAGCTCCCATATATATCATTTCTCTTTTGGAATTTCTTATTAACATATTATTGATGTGGCAGGTATAACTGAGTAAGATTGTAGAATGTCTAATATTATAATTCCATGATAAATATGTATCTCGACTAAACGACAATAGCAAACTAACTAAAATTAGTTTAATAAATGTTTATGTAAATGCTTAAAGTTTAAAATATTTATAAAAATACTCAATTATTCAAAATGAAATGAAAACAAATGGAAATAGGAAATATAATACAATAAAACTATAATAAGCAATGCGATATACTACTAAAAATATATCATTAAATAAAAAAATATGTAATTGCAGAAAAATGCAAAAACATAACATCAACTGAAGTAAAGTTATAATTTATTATAGTAAAATAATCAAAAACATTGGATTTACAAGTGTCTTACAATTTAAATTACATATGTTTGTTTAAAATTTATTTTTCATAGAACTTACATTAAATGATTTGATATAACAGTTAAAGTGCTATTAAAATTTAAATTGAGTTTAACATTTTTATTTGTTAAAAAAAGTTAAAAAAATTCTACACTTAACAAATATAATCGTTATAAATATCGCAATAAAGATAGTGATATATCATAATACATTTTTATATCTGTACACAATTTTGTATTACTTCATTTATAACTAGTATTTTGTAAATGTAGACTATTTTATTAAACTATATGTTAAACCGATAACACTTTTTAGTTAGCATAAAGTAATTAATTTCTGCAGTTTTATAACATAATGTCTATGTAATTATTACATATCAGATTTGAACTGCGAATAAATTTATATATTAAATATTTGAAATAATTAAATGTATGTTAACTTTTAAGTTATAATGATTTCTTTAGAATTATAAGAAGAAAATAAACTGTTATTTTTTTCTTAAAATAGTCATACTCAGCAAATGCATCTAAATAGTTTTACAATGTGTATAAAGTAACTTTATAATTATATCGGCATTTGTAAAAAAGGTAATATGTTTTGCCTGAAAACTATGGAACACATATCCTATTTTTACAAATGTAATTTCGAATATGATGTTTAACTGAAATCTTTCGTACAGCTCAATAAGTTTTCTTATTTATTTAATGCAAATGTTTTGAATTTTAATTATCCTATGTTCTGTTTTCGCCCCAGAAAAATTCAATACAAATGTAGTTTTGATTCGAAAACAAAATGACTATTTGGGTAATTTTTGTTTATTTATAATATTCGATAAATTTTTATCCGGACTATAATAGACTTTAATATATTTAGACTATAATAAAGCACATTAAAATTTCATATAAATCAAACATACATATAGAAATACAATAGAAATACATATAGAATACATATAGAAATACAATCAACATAACGCTTAATTGCAAAGTGTGTTTTGCGATTAAAATATTGGGTTTTATTGTGTCATTATTGGTTTAAATTTACAAGACAATTACTGTGTCATTATTGGTTCAAAACTCCAAGGCAATTACTGTGTCATTATTGGATCAAAATTACAAGGCACTTACTGTGTCATTTATTGGTTCAAAATTACAAGATAATTATTGTGTCCTTATTGGTTCAAAATTACAAGGCAACTACTGTGTCATTATTAGATCAAAATTACGAGGCAGTATTCCGGGGTTTCCTCCTTAGTATAGAACCTAAACCGTTCCTAATAGCCCATAATATAGTTCTAGTCCAACGTGTTTTCAACCAACCCCTTCAATTCAGAACTTCTCCAGATTCGAGTGTAGGGAAAAAAGTGGCCAAAAGCAAATCCTTCCTTTTTCATCACAGCAATTCTCTTGGGGCCTGCACGGAGGATATTTGTCACTGCGGACTACCGAGCCCTAACCCGAGCAATTTGTCAATATTCTCTTATCCGCTTTTTTTCGGTTTGCGGTTAAAGTCGGTTAGTTAAAAACATTTTAGAAATTTATATAATTTTTACTGTGTTTTTTTAAATGTATTTTAAAATATGTAAATAATTACAAAGCTATATATTTTAAGTAGTATCTCAAACCTAAATACTGGTCATATGACCATAGTTCTAAAATAACGAGGTGCATGTATGAATGTGTGTGTGAATGTGTATGTGTTTCCGGGTTTTTAATTTTTTTCGAGATAGACCCCGAGCAGTCGCGAATAGCCCACTGTGCAGCTCTAGTGCGACTTTATTTAATCAAACCTAAATATATCAAATTGACACTATTTTTTTTAAAGTTTAATACTTTAAAAATAGTGTCAAATTGAGAATTTTTACAAATTTAAAAATTAGATTTATTCTTCAGTAAAGAACCTGAACCGTAATCAACTCCCCACTGTTTAGCTCTAGTGCGACGCTTTGTCGACCAGCCTCTTCAATTGGAGAACTCTCCAGATTGCAATGAAAAGTATATTGAAAAAAGTGGCCAAAAGCAAATCCTTCCTTTTTCATCACAGCAATTCTCGTGGGGCCAGCACGAAGGATATTTGTCACTGCGGACTACCGAGCCTTAACCCCAGCTATTTGTCAATATTCTCTTATCCGCTTTTTCTCGGTTTGCGGTTAAAGTCAGTTTATTAAAAACTTTATAGAAATTTATATAATTTTTACTGTGTTTTTTTAAATGTATTTTAAAATATGTAAATAATTACAAAGCTATATATTTTAAGTAGTATCTCAAACCTAAATACTCGTCATTTGACCATAGTTCTAATATTACAAGGTGAATGCATGAATGTGTGTGAATGTGTTTCCGAGTCTTTCCTTCTAGATAGACCCCGTACCGTCACCATTTGCCCACTGTGCAACTCTAGCGCGACGTTATTAACCAAACCAAACCAAAACCAAACCTAAATATATCAAATACTCCATTTGACACTTCGTCATCTGACCATGGTTCTAAAATAACGAGGTGCATGTATGAATGTGTGTATGAATGTGTGTGTGTGAATGTGTATGTGTTCCCGGGTCTTTCCTTCGAGATTGACCCCGAACCGTCGCCAATAGCCCACTGTGCAGCTCTATTGCGACGTTATTTAACAAAACCAAAACCATTTGACACTATTTTTTTTAAAGTTTAATACTTTAAAAATAGTGTCAAATTGAGTATTTTTACAAATTTAAAAATTAGATTAATTATTCAGTAAATAATGTAAACCGCATCCAATACCCCACAGTATAGATCTAGTGCGACGCTTTTTCGACCAGCCTCTTCAATTGGGTTTGGTTTGTTTAAATAACGTGGCACTAGATCTGCACAATGGGCTATTGGCGCCGGTCGGGGCCTATCTCGAAGGAAAGACCCGGGAACGATGCCTCGTATTTTTGAACCATGGTCAGATGGCGAGGACAACACCTGAGCTAGCACCCGACGCAACCTCAATAGGCATCAGGACATTGGATCCCGATTATCGTGCACCAGTCCCGTATACACGCCAGTATAATTTGTTGGGTGTTCTGGACGACTTTCTAGTATTTTTATAACGAAGCTGGTAACCCTCCGAGAGCACCAGTTGCTCAGTTGGTAAGGCCTTCAGCTACTAATCAGAGGATTGGTGGTTCGAATCCGTGAAATGGACTTGACATAGAAAAGTAAAAAAGTAGTGATCTTGCGATCGGAGGGTTGCCAGTTCGCCACAAAAATACTAGAAAATCTTCCAGAATATCCAATAAATTATAATGGCGTGTATACGGGACTGGTGTACGATACATCTGATCGGGGTCCAAAGTCCCGACGTCTATTGAAAGCGTTATGTGCCAGTTCAGGTGTTTCCTCGTCAACTGACCATGCTTCTAAAATAACGAGGTGCATGTATGAATGTGTGTGTGAATGTGTATGTGTTCCCGGGTGTTTCCTTCGAGATTGACCCCGAACCGTCGCCAATAGCCCACTGTGCAACTCTAGTGCGACGTTAATTAACAAACCAACCAAGTAGCTGAACGCCTTATCCACTGAGCAAGCTCCCCTCTGCAATTGAGAAACGCTCCAGATTCCAATGAAAAGTGTAGGGAAAAAAGTGGCCAAAAGCAAATCCTTCCTTTTTCATCACAACAATTCTCGTGGGGCCAGCACGAAGGATATTTGTCACTGCGGACTACCGAGCCCTAACCTGAGCAATTTGTCAATATTCTCTTATCCGCTTTCGCTCTTGACTGTGATGAATGCTTCGGGAGCGCAGAAAACACAAAGAGATAGAAAAAATGTTTGTTCACTTGAAAGGTAGTTCATGGTCTGAATTCAACGCTTTCGGTTTTTCGGACGTGGGCAAACCGTGTGATAAAGCGATG
This sequence comes from Troglohyphantes excavatus, assembly GCA_963932185.1. Classification (NCBI taxonomy): domain Eukaryota; kingdom Metazoa; phylum Arthropoda; class Arachnida; order Araneae; family Linyphiidae; genus Troglohyphantes; species Troglohyphantes excavatus. The sequence goes on from OZ010668.1 coordinate 10,358,207, forward strand.
TGTCAGTGGCCCCAAAAATATGAGGGGGCGAAACTTTGAATAGATTTAGATGTTTTGGAAATATGGAAAGGATTCTGTGGATTTATTGTAGGTGAGTGAAAGATCGATTTTTGTCTGTTTTTTGTAATTTATGTTTTATATAGTTAGAATATTAAAACAAATATATTTTTTATCTGAGAATTAAGAATTTTAGATTCGTAATCGAAACCGTGGTTCAGTATACATATATATACTTATGTACGTTTAGGTTTTTAAGGATAATACACAACATTTTAAAGGTAATTGCAATTGCAATTTAGTTGATGCTCTTGTTATTAATGCAGTAAAATCAAATTGATATTATCAAAAATTAAAAAAATGGCTAAAAAAACGTAATTTTTATTTAAAAAAAAAAGTTTCCTGATAATGTGTTTAAACTTTATTTTATTAAAATAGTCAGAGAATTAAATAATAAAAAATATTATGATTTATATAAAGTTTTTTATTGTCGAACTGGCATTATTCTTCCCGTTTGACAAATTAGTACTATAATTTTATATCTTTAAAACAAGAGTTGAAATCTTGATTATAGAAACCAAATATTCCTTATTGGTTTTTCCCAGGACTCTACATATGGGCAGCTTTGGAGCTAAGTGTTTTAAGTCCAAACAACAGCGTTTAGATAATATAACGTTAAAAGTACTGAATTCAACTTATTCTTGGGTAACCTATTAACCATGGAGCTAGAAAAATTAACCATGATAGATCTAATCCACGGACGGTCCTGGAAATCATATCACTTCCAGAAATATTGAGATTTTTCAGGAGTAAACTTAATTTTTAAATTTGTAAAATAATTCAATTTAACACCATTTTTTTTTTAATATTTAATAGTTTGTACACAGTAAAATGATATCAACTTGAAATTTAAAAAAAATCATCTTTACTATTACAATAAAATATTTATTTTTTATGAAAGAAAAACCTACTTTAAGCAAAATGTGCTAAAAAATAAAAAAAAATTTTTTTTTCATTTTACAAACTGGTAGATAAAAATTATTTAACATCACTTTTACTCATATTTTTATATGTCTCACCTATTTTTATAACTCTCTCATATATTTTACTCATATTTTAACAAATTTCAACTTGTTTGTAAAATTAAAAGTTATTTCACTTTTTTTTTAATTTTTAATTTAGCAGTAGGCTTCGCCCCCTGCTGTTATTAGCAAAAAAAAAATATTAAAATTGTTGTTTACATTTGTTCACCTAGAACGAACGTACATTAAAAAAATAATAAAAAATACATAAAAGTCAAATTAAAATCATTTCTTTATGGCACGGTTTTAGTTGGAGCGCTTTTAAATCAGTTGAAAAGTGCTTGAGCGTCAGTGGACTAGAAGCTTAGTAATAGAAAACAGTGTTAGTTCAGCTTCGGTTTTTTGTGACCTATACTACATGGTGGCCAAAACTCCTATATATAATCTTTCAAAAAAATATGAATTATGAATAAAATATGAGAAATTATAACCATTATTATATTTTTAAACTGTACTCGTTTACTGGGAACAGATTATTAAATAAAACATTTAATATTTTATAAGTTAAGATAACATTTTTTACTTACTATTAAAGCCTGACATTTTAAATTATCACTTCCCCTCCAGCAATAATTATACCGACACATTGAAAATGAAGTTTGTTCATATAACGTCATTTTAAAAATGTAATCTGATGAAAATGCCGATTAATCAGCTAAATATTATTTTAATAAAAGTTTTCAATGTTATTATAGACATTTTAATTAACGGTTTGCTTTGTACCGTAATGGTTTGGTATTAAAAAAAAGGCCCCTTTAATGTCATCATCAATTTTCTAGAGTATATTCAAAGTAATATTTTTGCTATTGTTTTTCTCTAATTAAACTTAATACTTAAAGCAACAAAGTATAAATATACAAATGTTTAATTGTATTTTTACAATGTAATTTTTACAGAAAACTATGTATCTTCCCTAGATTAAATGATTCCCTAGAAAACTATGTATATTCCCTAGATTAAATGATTCCCTAGAAAACTATGTATCTTCCCTAGATTAAATGATTCCCTAGAAAATTATGTATCTTCCCTAGATTAAATGATTCCCTAGAAAACTATGTGTCTTCCCTAGATTAAATGATTCCCTAGAAAACTATGTATCTTCCCTAGATTAAATTATTCCCTAGAAAACTATGTATTTCCCTAGATTAAATGATTCCCTAGAAAACTATGTATTTTCCCTGGATTAAATGATTCCATAGAAAACTATGTATATTCCCTAGATTAAACGATTCCCTAGAAAAATACGTATTTTCCCTAGATTAAATAATTCCTCAGAAAACTATGTATTTTCCCTAGATTACATGATTCCCTAGAAAACTATGTATCTTCCCTCGATTAGAGGGCGAGGCACGACATACTGACGTACCCTTCCGTACTCTGTGGGCGTGTCTAATGCCGGTGACAAGTATTCTTTATGGTTTCTGACGGTATTTTGTTATTTTTACAAACTTTTCTGGTTGGCCTTGCATTTTTTCGTCATCCCATGCTTGTCTTTCATTATTATCAATCAATTTACAAACAAGCCTTTTGGAAATTATAAGGAATTGATGATTTAAAATGCAAATGTCAGGAGAATTGCTCTGATATAATTCATCAATTTTTTTATAAACGAAATTATCTTCGCCTGTTTAGTAAATTATCGTTCGGGTTTCATATTATTTTCAACAAAAGATTAGTGTAAAGAAATATTCGAAAGTTTAAACAAGTATGTCTTAAAACCTATATTAACTACAATCACTAAAACCAAATCCTGGCGGCAAAATATTTTTAAAACAAAGTTTTGCTAGTTTCAAGCAATGAAATGGAAAAGAGTTGACTTTATAACAGTTAAAAAATAAAACGTTCATTACATATTATGATCGACTTTATAAAAATTGTTTCATTATTCCATGTTTTATTTGAGTTCTAATATAGGAATTATTTTAGTGTGTACATATATTGTTGTTAAGTTTGAACGACGTTATATATAAATATATATATATGTTACCGTGAAAGACCGAAATTGGAGAATGTCGACATTCACCGGTGAATGTCGACATATACCAAATACGTCTGTGAAAGATCGAATATTTCATTACATTCTTGTACATTCGGACCCTCACCGGTGTCTGTCGACAATCACAGATATGCGCTGGTGAAGGTCGAAAAGAAAGGAGAAAAGTACTCTAAAATACTTTCTGAAGTGGTTTATGCTAAAACTAAGTGCAACACACCTTTGGATTACAGACGATTAAGACGTTTTACAAATTAATGATGAAGAGAAGTTAATTGTACCATTAAAACCAGGAGAAACGAATATACAGTATTATGTTACCAATGAGGAATTGTCCAGTATACTATATGAAACTCACACCAGAATAGGACACGGAGGAAAACACGTATGTTTAAAGAGTTGCAAGTTAAATACAAAAATATTACGTATGAAGTTGTAATGTTGCATTTAAATTTATGCAGACAGTGTCAAGTAAAACACAGTGCACCTAAGAAAGGTATTGTTGTGAAACCAATGGTCAGTTCTGAGTTAAACTCAAGATGTCAAGTTGATCTGATAGATCTGCAGTCAAACAGAGATGTCGAATATAAGTTCGTAATGGTGTATCAAGATCATTTAACTAAGTTTGTCGAGCTACGACCTTTGAAAACTAAGAGAGCTGAAGAAGTAGCGTATCACGTTCTTCCAATATTTTTAACATTTGGTGCTCCAGCAATATTTCAATCAGATAATGGTAGAGAATTCAGTAATCATATCCGAAATATGCGAAATGTGGAAAGATGTTAAGGTAGTTCATGGAAAGCCTCGTCACAGTCAAACACAAGGTTCAGTTGAAATTTTCAATCAGGATATACAGAATATGCTAACTGCATGGATGAACGATAACGATACAAATAAATGGTCAGATGGTTTATCCTTTGTACAGTTTGCCAAGAACACTACATACCACGAAGGAATACGCCAAAGTCCTTATGAAGCCATGTTTGGCGTTAAAGCAAAAAGAGGCATAGCATCGTCTTTTTTGCCTAGCGAACAAATCGCAAATATTGAAACCGAAGAATAACTCCAAGAAATTGCCAATACTTTTGAAACCGAAGAACAGCTTGAAGAAACTGTTAATACTTCTGAAAAAAATTTGAGCGGTGGTCATACCGAAAACCATATTCCAAAAAAAAATATTGAAGAGGACCTGCAATCTACCACGTCTTCAAATCAAGTTTTGACTGAAAAACACGAGTTAATTTCTATAAAAAGAACGGCCGCGAAAGAGAATCTTCTACTGCAAGCAACAAAAATGTTACGAACCTCACAAAAACAATTCCCTCCTGCTCAAATTGGTGATACTGTACGAATACAAGTCCCTGATGTCGACCGTGGTCGTACAGATAGACGAAATGTGTTAGCGGTTGTTGTTGGAATAGAAGACTCCGACTTCTATAAACTGGCAAATAAAAATGGTACCCTCAAGCAGCTTTACACACGAAATCAGTTCGTAATTTTTAAAGAAAAGTTACTTTCTTACGATGATATTTCTTTTCAAGAAATGTCGCTGAGAGAAGCGGCTGCAGCTAATTCGAGAAGCGGGGGGGGGGGGGGGGGCAAAGCTGTACACGCCGCTGTCATTGCAAAAGGAAGTGTTCCACAAATAAATGCAGTTGTAAAAGCAAGGGACTCTTGTGCAATTCAAAGTGTCATAATAGTTTAAATTATTGCAATAAATAAGATTTGAATTACACAATTAAGTAAGTTTTTATTACTATTATTTTCTTTTCTCATTTAGAATGTAATGTTTGTTTTAAGTTCTTGGCCTTTCAGAAAGACAGGCGAAAAAGTTACGTCACCCTTGTGACGTTTTATCACGACTGAAATACGGAGAAGAAAATATAAATCTAACACATGTTCAACATTCACCATTAGTGCATGGTGAATGTCGACATTCGCCGGTGTAAGTCAGAAATAAAGGTATTTAGCAAATATTTCGGACATACACCAAGCATACACCAAGCGACCATGTGAATGTCGACATTCACCGGTGAAAGTCGACATTCTCCAGATTTCGGTCTTTCACTGTAACACATATATATATATATATATATATATATATATATATATATATATATATATATATATATATATATATATATATATACCAACACTATTTTTTTTTAAAAATAATGTCATCAATTAAAACAATTCTAGTTTTCAGGAGAAAAAAAACTAGATGGATGATTTGCTTTATTTTGTTTTCCTATAGTAGGCCTAAAATTGTTTTTCTGGCGTCTTTCATGCGTGTTTACAAGCAATTTTAAAGATTTTATTTTACAACAAAATCGAAAAGGACGAACTACAACTAAAACGGTAATAAAGTCTAATATAAAATAATTTAATATTTTATGTCCAATAATAATTAACAAAAAAAGAGCATTTACCGCAAATATTAAAACTGCGCAAATATTCCAACTGGAAAATAAAGTGACAAACTATTCGATTTCTTGATTTACGAACACTTCTGGTCAAACGGAAAAAAATCTCTTCACTTTCAATAAAAACTGCAGCAAATCCCACTTTTTTTTTTCTAAGACAGCAAATAAAACAAACTCTAAAATAGATGACAGTTATAAAGTACTTGAGAACATTTTATGACAGATGCTCTATACTTTAGTGCTATCGTTTTATATATGTTTGTTCTACAATACATGCTATCAGTCATTTTTGCAACAAAATACTTACTTGATTCGCTTGAAAAAAAAGTCGTTTATTTCTTTCTTAAGATATTAACAATATACTTTTTACTCTTCAGGTGCATATTATTTAAAAATAATTATTATACGTGATTTGATAAAGTTTTCAAATTAATTATGGTAAACATTTGAAATACACTTTCAAAATATATTTAGTATATATTTTCTAAATTTGTATCAGTTAATTTATTTTTCTAAATACGTATACATTGAATGAAAACGCGACTTTAAAATATTGGCTGTGAATTTAACTACACTATTAAAATTTAACAGAAACTAATGACGTTTATTACCTTACCAATTAGTATAATATTTACTAGTAAATACATATGATACGAATTTTTTTGTAAAAATCTAAATATCAAGTTTACGCTATTTTAGCGAAGCTACATCACCTTAATTTTAAAAGTTACGGCCATTTAAGTGTTCTTTGCGAAAGTCGAAGCATATTTTCTGCATCGTTAGTCTTAAAATCCTAACCTTAAAATGGTATTTCCAAAAAGAACGACGCTGCTATTTTTTCAAGTGTCCAGAGTTTAAAGATAATATCGTTAGTGAATCATTAACTCTAACCGTGACTCTTTCTAATGTAATGATCTCCTTATTTTATATAAGTTGACGCAGCACTATCAAGTGACAGGATTTTAATGACATAATTTAAAAGAAGTAAATGTTCCATTTCAAATTACATGGTCGGTTACCCCAGCTCGGTTCTTAATAGTAGTGTTTGATATACTTGTGAGTAAAATGACTTGATAAATTATTTTTGATGCGTTTTAAATTGAATAGTATTACTTTTGGTAATTAAATTATTTTGTATATGTGTATGTATGTGTAAAAAAGGATTTGATTAATATAAGTAATAAGATAAACAAGATAGCAATTTAGTAGTAAAATTATGTGCCACATTTAAGAATATTTAATATTATGTGAATTTTTTTCCCCCAGTTTTTATAGCAATGTTGTGTATATTTTTTTTCTATTGTTCATCATGTTGCCTTCTTGAATTTCCTAATTGTTTTGGTTATAACTACTTATGAAATATGGCGAGGCACTTAATTCGAAGCAAATTTCCTGTTGGATGTACCACTCTGATAGGAAAGTCAACAATTTTAAATTGTTTTACAATAACAGGTAGTTTAATTTAGCTTTATAAATTGTTGAATGATTGGATTTCAATGTTTTAATTTTAGACATTTTAGGCTGTTTTTGTTATATTTTGTCCATGTCAGATTAACTTTGGATTATATTATTACTATTTATATTGCCTCTCTATATATTTATTGATTATGAAACACAATTACATTTGGTTTATCAAATACTTTTACAAGTTACGTTGATTCAATATAATGAAATAAAAATGTATATATGTAATTTTCCTCATAGATAGTATACACGAAGATTCCATTTTGATGACTTGGTAAAATCATACAACGTATTACATTAATGTTTTTGTCATTATTTTATCTAATACAGTAGACCCGCGATCACTCGAACTTCGATAACTCGAATTTTTCGATATATCGAAAAAAATTAATTGCCCTGCACCTTCATTATTTATTTAATTTAATTTTATCTCTTTAATTCAAAGTTTTTCGTCGTTATTTTCGATGACTCAAAGTTTCCTCGCAACTCAAAATTTTGTTTTCCTCTTAAAACTACGGATTTTGAAGAACCTTTAGCACATATGTAATTGACACGTTCTTCTTATCAGTTCTCTTTCTTATTGTGCGTTACTGAAAGGGGATACACAACAATGGATTCCTACCTGTGCCTCACCCTTTTGTTTAAATGTAGCCAGACTGGATTCCCTGAGCTGCATCCCCTCCTCTTTAACTCAGTCAGAACAACAAATAATATTAATGATTTATCGTCCCTCAAGCCAACTGGCGTTTTCGGTAATGCGAGTCACTTTCTTGCAACATTATACCGACCGTCCAGAAAGCAACTCACTAAAAAAAATGAAGACGACGCTCGAACTCGACCCCTTCTCACTTTTGTTTAGGCTTTCGTGTGGTGTTGATTTGACGCTGTGAGTAATGGCGACAAAACGAAAATGCAATACACTCTCTATAGCAGCATTTGATGAGAGATCGCTCTCAGAAGAAGAATGATAAAGAAGAATGCGAACTTCCTCCAATGATAACTTTGTAAGAGGCTATATCTTCCATAAAATATATGCGTGCATTCATTGAATCGAGGCCGGAAATGAAAACATCAGAGACATTTCAAACAATCGTGAATTTGTAAAATATAATTGATTCCGAAAAAATAAAAATACACACCGAACTATTTTGGATAGAATTTTAAAATGAAATAGTGTAAGTATACTTGTATATTTTACCAAAACAGCTTTTTTATAGGATTTTCGATAACTTGAATTTTCGATATCTCAAATTTTTATACACTTCCCTTCGAGTTCGAGATAACGAGAGTTGTCTGTATAAGTAATAACTCTAAAAATAATGCACTTATCTACTATCTATTGTTTTAATAAAGAGTTTTCAACCACTAATATATATTTTTAAGCACTCTAATCTCTTAATTCGTTAGATGTGTCTTACTGAAATGTAAAAGTCTTAAAATAGTAGTTCAGAAAATGTTTTCAAATAGACCAAATATGTGAAGCAACAGCAAACAAATATATTCCTATTTGACTTTTCTCTCGATATTCATCCTCGATCACCTTTCTCCCAATTATTATAAATTCTCAAATAAGTCTTCGAGTTCATAACCCGCGCCCTTAATTAGATGATTAAATCACGATCTTTGTCGTCTTGAGTGTGGGGGGAGGGAGTCAAGCGGGGGGGGGGGGTTGGCAAACAATCAGCTGTTTGTGAACGCTGGCGGGGGTGGGGCGTTGGGGCAGCTGATTGTGAATTGTCAGGAACCACCCCCCTCCGAAGATAAATGATTGAGCCGGTCCCTTCCTCTAAAGGCACGATTCGGAAATATTTCATGGGGAAGGTTGATCGCTGAAGGGGGGATTTGCTAGAAATTCGTTTTCGGATTTGAATTGAAGGATGTTTGTTTTTAGAGACTGGCTTGCATTTGAAGATTGCTGTTAATTCAAGTTTTCGGTTATTTGAAATGTGAAGTAACTATACATTTCTACATCAAAATCGGCACCACTGTCTTTTGTAATCCAATCTTAGTTATCTGGTTGAATTAACGCCGCTCTAGATCTGCATATTGGGCTATTGGGGTCTGTTTGGTTTGGTTTGTTTAATTAACGTCGCACTACAGATGCACAGAATAATTTGTTTGATGTTATGGACGACTTTATAGTATTTTGTTAGCAAAGCTGGCAACCCTCCGATCGTAGGATCACTACTTTTTACTTTTCTTTGTCAAGTCCATCGCACAGATTCGAACCACCAATCCTCTGATTAGTAGCTGAACACCTTATCCACTGAGCAACTGGGGCTCGCGTCTGTTTGGGATATATCTCGAAGGAAACACCCGGGAAAGATTCCTTACAATTTTAATGGTTGGTTAATTATAGTCATACTAGAGTCAAATTGGGCTATTGGTGACGGTTTGAAGTCTTTTTTAAAGGTTTGATTTGGTTTGGTTAATTAAAGTCACACTAGATTTGCACAGTGGGCTATTGGCGACGGTTCGGGGTCTATCTCGAAGGAAGTACCCGGGTTTGGTTTGGTTTGGTTAATTAACGTCGCACTAGAGCTGCACAGTGGGCTATTGGCGACGGTTCGGGGTATATCTCGAAGAAAAGACCCGGGAACACATACACATTCACACACACATTCATAAATGCACCTCGTTATTTTAGAACCATGGTCAGATGACGAGGAAACACCTAAACTGGCACCCAGCGCCTTCGATTGACGTCGGGACTTTGGACCCTGATCAGATTTATCGTGCACCAGTCCCGTATACACGACGTTATTTTTTGCGGATGTTCTGGATGACTTTTCTAGTATTTTGTAGCGAAACTGGCAACCCATCGATCACAATATCGCTACCTTTTTTACTTTTCTTTGTCGAGTCCATCGCCTAGGAATGAACCAGGAATCTTCGGATTCCCAGATGACCGCATGATTTCCAGCCTTTGACCGCTCGGCCACGGAGGCCCTTTCTTAAAGGAAAGACCCGTGTACACTTCCTTGTATTTTTGAACCATGGTCAGATGACGAGGACAACATCTGAAATGGAATCCAATGCAACATCAATAGGAGTCAGGACATTGGACCTCGATCAAATTTAACGTGCACCAGTCCGGTATATCCTTACAATTTTAAACTCCAGCTGACATCACATGCACTGTGTTAGTAAAAGGTAAATTCATTATGTTCCTGATGATAACTCAAAAAGGGAGAGAGAGATTACCAGAAATAAAGTTATTAATATATTTTGTATTTCTGTTTAAATCGTCTTATTTCATAAATTTCCTCGTATTTGAATTGAATACAGTTTGTGCTTAGACACTGCTTCGAAATGGATATCTTATGTTGGGTTACTTCGGATTTCCTTCGAATTGATTGGTAATAATTCCTCGTATTTCGGGACAATTATTAGAAGACTATACCTGAGTGGTATTTCTATTGAATGCTGTTTGTGTTAGACACATATTTGAATTTTATAATTACATTTGGATTAATTGCTGAGTTGTGGTATTTAAATTTAATTTAGTTGGTGAAACTGATTTGAATCCCAGTTCTTATAGATTGTATTTCTATTATTTATATAAAGCGCAATTTGATTATTTTCCTGGAGAGATAATTGGAAAATTGCCATTTTAATTATTTGCCTATAAATACTGACTTTAATATATCTGCTTCTAAAATTAGAAACTATTTTAAAGAGAACTACATTAACCCTCTAGTGCATAGTGTAGCGTATAATTCGAGCATGATCCCTCATAGTAAAGCAAACATCGGGATATCATCTCGCTGACATCAAAAAGAGGTCAACATGTATCGCTACAAACACGTGATAATTACGTCATTCCATTCATAAAATTTCACTGCTACACATTTCCCAAATCATCAGCCAATCGCGAGTACTTTTTAATTCATAATTTTGAAAAGAAGTCACGTGTTTGTAGCGATTTGGTCTGAGATGTTTGCCTCACGATTATGACGTCATATTATCTCTACTACTGGTCATTCATGCTCGAAGAGCGTATATGCTACACAGTTTTAAAATGACCGATAGTTGTATCTATTGAGTTTTATGTTAACTATTACATTATTATCACATAGGTCACAATGTGCCTAGTTCTGTTCTTACAACTACCGATAGGTATAGTATCTTTCTAAAATGATAAATCAGTTGATCCGAGGTCCGTTGTTCTAAAACTGGCTTGTGAAGTTTAAGTTTTCGAAAATTATTTTATTACTTATAAATATAATATGTATCTACAAAAAATCGTGTCTAATATCAGAGGTGTGTAGAATGCATTTCACTATATTTTTTTTTTACTTTTTGAAAAGTATTTTAGTAATTGATGTTCCATATACGCAACACAACGGTTTTAGTTAATTATTTAATTAAATAGGCACCTAAGCTTTTTGTGTATATATTTTCAGCGGACCAGGAACAAACAGTAAACAAAAATAATATTTAATTAAAAAAGAAAAAAAATCATGCTCTTAGATGGTTAAATGTTAGTTTCACTCAATTGATAAATATAATTTGAGATTAAAACTTAGTTTAACGTTTCTAGAAACTGACTTAAATGTATGTTCAATAGTGTGTTACATTTGAATATAATATTTAATTAAAATTCAAGTTTTTTTGGACAAATTTCGATAGGTTATAAATACCAATTTTCATTTAAACTAATACATCTTTAAATTGCTCAAAAAGTGATCATTCCACGTTAAGTATTTTCACTCATTCCTAGAGTGTTTATGACAGTTTTAAGTGTTTAAATAATGCCCCAATCATCATTTAGTGGCGCCTTTTTCAACATCATCATTAGGTTAGCTTCAGCAATCAAGATAATACTCCGAAAAAAAAATAACTATTAAATTAGTGACCCTATTATTGGCAATAATAGTTATGATTTATTATGTAGTTCAAGAGATCGGCATCAATCCTCTTAAATTAAATGGTTTGTAGAAATTACTAGATTGTTATCGTTCGGTAAATAAGCACTTCACATCAAAACAGTTAAAGTATTTCTACAGAAAATTAATTCTAAATATACTTTAAAAGATTTATTTTCTATTTGTAAGTGTTTAGCTGAATTGTGTTTTCATTTGTAACAGCTGAATTTTCATTCTCATACTAAAATAAGTAAAAGTTAATTGGGTCTAATATTTTTTTTTATAAAAAAAGGAATTTAATAAAAAATGGAAGCTTTTAATGGTTGCTATTGACAACAGAAATAAAGTGTACTTGCTATTTATAACAGGATAATTGAAAACTTATAATTTGTTTTATTATTTTTAAATGTATGTTTAATTAAACTGTTCATAATTGGGATAATAATTATAATAATAATGGGATATTTGTTTTTAATTTGTACAATGACGTTGAAATACATATTTAAATTATGAATTATACATTACTAATATCATATTATGCTTTATATTGTAATTTTTTTATGGGTATTCAAATTAAAGTTTAATTTTTGTTTGGTTTAAAAACCCAATAAGTCTTTAAAATAAATGAACTATAAATCTGCATATATAAATTATGTAATTATTCGTCAACACATTTTAGTTTATTTTTGAAGAATATGATGACATTTGATTTTCAAAATCTAATAGACAGAAATTAACCGATTGAAAATATTTATTACTGTAATAGAGTTAATTTATGTTTCTCTATAGCTGTATGTATCGTACAGTATTGAGAAATTTACGTTGGAATTGTTAATTACATAATATCAAAGTAATTATACATGAACGATTTGCAATATTAACAAATTATATACTTGGTCAAAATATTTGCGGTTAATTGCATTAAATAGTTATGCATGTATAATTACACTTCTGCCATCATTTCTTACTAAAAATGTATTTACAAATAAAAAACATTCTTATTTCATAATTGATATTTAAATAATGATACATTTTCCGGATTTAAATCCAGAAACATTTGAATATTTGCGAGAAGAAATCAAAGACATTGCTACTAAAGTTTTTACGTTCCACTACTGCAACTTTGATTTTTAAAAATCATTATTTAAAACTAATATCGTTAACTTTAATAAGAGAGCCCCAGTTGCTCAGTTGGGAAGGCGTTCAGCTACTAATCAGAGGATTGGTGGTTCGAATCCGGGAAATGGACTTGACATAGAAAAGTAAAAAAGTAGTGATCCTGCGATCGGAGGGTTGCCAGCTCCACTACAAAATTACTAGAAAGTCGTCCAGAATATCAAACAAATTATACTGGCGTGTATACCACTGATCTCTAACTGTAACTTCTGAATAGGGCAAGACATTTTGTTGACTTGAAGCCGATATGGAGGCCGCCATGATGGGGCACACTTTTCTTGATACCGCAATATTTCGTATATTTTTCATGTTAAAATACGCCGACATATATTATTTTTGGGTAAGTTTTTTTTATTTTCTTTTTAAACCCATTTTAAATGTAATCTGCTATTAAAATAGGAAGTCATATGCAAGTCAAAGTAGAAGTAGTTAAAAAGCAAGAGCAAAAACTATCTGTTTGGCAATATAAAAATTAATACTACAAGAAGAAAATATAATATTTATATATATTTAATACTTCTACAATACTTTGGTAATAAAAAACACCACTAAATCATTTTTTTTTAAATGTTGGGGCACCGTATGGCAGCTTTCATTTGGTTTCAACGCGCCCGTAGAGGAAACAAAGTTTGAGCCTTCCAGCAGTTACAGTTAGAGTTCAGTGGTGTATACGGGACTGGTGCACGATACATCTGATCGGGGTCCAAAGTCCCGACGTCTATTGAAGGCGTTGGGTGCCAGTTCAGGTGTTTCCTCGTCATCTGACCATGGTTCTAAAATAACGAGGTGCATGTATGAATGTGTGTGTGAATGTGTATGTGTTCCCGGGTCTTTCCTTCGAGATTGACCCCGAACCGTCGCCAATAGCCACTGTGCAGCTCTAGTGCGACGTTATTTAACCAAACCAAACCAACTTTATTAAGTTAACATTATTTCAAATCCTTAATATCACCAGTAATTAAAACAATAATGTAACATTACAATAAAAAAAATCAATCATAAAGAGAAGAACCTTCATTCCTTCTAAAAATAAATCTGACAAGAAAAAATCTCTCCCTCACAGCAAAAGAAGTCCACCATGAAAACAGTCACTTATATTTTTCTACTCGCCCTTTTAAGTCCCGGCTTAAGTTATGATTAGCCGTAAAACAAGCAAAATGTTCCGATCTGTGTATTTATGAGAAAGCTCTCCTCAGCATTCAAATTTCGTATCTCATGTATGCGCGCTAATCTGGTCGATTAAAGGTGTGCTCTCTTTTATCGCCGTTTTGCAAGGAGTGTGCCTAAAATCGTTATCTACACAATCCCTGCGTGTAATCGCCCCGGTGAAGCTCGTACGGCTTTTAGTCGAAGAGATTAAAGAAGGGTGTTTAAAAAGTGCTATAAAACAGGAAGGGACCGTTGAAATATTTAAAAAAGGATCAGATTTAATGTGTTTTAACCCCTCGCACTGCCTTTGTTAGAAAGCACTGAACTCTAACTGTAACTGCTGGAAGGCTCAAATATTGTGTCATCTACGGGCGCGTTGATACCAATTGAAAGCAGCCATGCTGCAACAGCCATCCCCAATATTTTTTTCAAAGTGATTTAGTGGTGTTTTTTATTACCATAGCATTGTTGAAATATTAAATGTATATAAATATTATATTTTCTCCTTATAGAATTAATTTTTATATTGCCGAACAAATAGTTTTTGCTCTTGATTTTTATCTACTTCGACATTGGCTTGCAAATAACTTTCTATTTTAATAGCAGATTGCATTTAAAATGTGTTTAAAAAGAAAAAAACTCAGCCAAAAGCAGTACACGTCGGCCTATTTTAACATGAAAAATATACGAAATATTGCGGTAGAAAAGAAAGTGGGGAACATCATGGATGCCTCTACATCGACTTCAAGTCAACAAAATGTCTTGCCATATCCAGAAGTCACCGTTAGACTTCAGTGGGTGCAATCGTGACTCCTCTACCTTTTTAAATATTTCAACGGTCCCTTTCTGTTTTATAGTATGTGTTTTTAACCCCTTGCGCTGCCCTTTTTAGAAAGCACTGAACTCAAACTGTAACTGCTGGGATGCTCAAACCTTGTTTCCTCTATGGCGCGTTGAAGCCAATTGAAAGCAGCCATGCTGTTTCCCAATATTTTTTTTAAGTGATTTAGTGGTGTTTTTTATGACCATAGCATTTGAAATATTAAATGTATATAAATATTATATTTTCTCCTTATAGAATTAATTTTTATATTGCCAAACATATAGTTTTTTGCTCTTGCTTTTTATCTACTTCGACATTGACTTGCAAATGACTTTCTATTTTAATAGTAGATTGCATTTAAAATGGGTTTAAAAAGAAAATAAAAAAAACTCAGCCAAAAGCAATACACATCGGTATATTTTAACATGAGAAATATACGAAATAGTGCAGTAGCCAAGAAAGTGGGGCACATCATGACTGCCTCTTTATCGGCTTCAAGTCAACAAAATGTTTTGTCCAATCCAGAAGTTACAGTTATAAATCAGTGTTAGAAAATCGTAAAGAAAATAACACTATCCTATTGAGCTAAGTATCACTGGAGAGAAAACTAAACGTTCGCCTCTAATTACTGGCTCAAAATGTTGGTTTGGTTTGGTTAATTAACGTCGCACTACAGCTGAACAGTGGGAAATTCGCGACGGTCCGGGGCCTATCTCGAAGGAAAGACCCGGGGGCGATGATTCGTATTTTTGAACCATTGGTCAGATGACGAGATCCAAACATATTTATTGCATTGCAAAAAAATTAAAAATATAAATATAACTTTTATTTGAATGCAAATGACTTCTGAAAATGTTAATTCCTAATTTACTTAATCATAACTCCCTGCGATATGCAGAAAAACATATTTAAAAAGCAAACTTCAATCAGATTTCTGATTTGTTCTTTCAAACCAAAAATTGAAAAAAATAATTATTATTTTTTCGAAAAATATTGTAACATCAATGTGGTATTTTTTAAATATTTTTCGATAAGAATGGATGTCTAGATAACATAATAAATAAAATAACTCTGATTCCATTTCAGTTTGTAATCAAGATAACAGATAAAATATATATCTTGTTTACCTTAGCTTATAGCTGGAGAAAAGCAATTTTCAGAAGATAGGAACCTTATTAAATAATGTAGTTTTAATTAATTCTTAACAAATATAGTTTTCATGTTTAAAACAGCTTCGCGATAGTTAATTGGTTTTAAAAAGAAGCTAACATATTTTCAATTAAATACATATTTACAAAACGCTTAACTGTTCATCAAATAAAAAATATCGGTACTTATTTTTATTTATAATAACGTATGCTACGGTATTTAACTCAATGGCGAACAAATGATTTTTACAATTGTAAAGTTGATTTCAGTGCAGACGTTTATTTATTTTTCCTGTACATAGATTTTTATATAATTTTAAATTATTTAATTAATTGTGAAGATATATATTGTAAGGTATACTTCCAACTTTAAAATTAAAAAATATTGTCAAATGGAGTATTTTTATGGTTTGAAAATCGTTTGCATTGTTAGAAAAACTGGATATCATTGGACGTAATATCACGTCCATGAACGTAACAGGGTTAAACACATTTGGAAATATCGTTATGCATATTTTATTGTTTATTATGTTGGTGCTTGCATTGTTAGAAAACTGGATATCATTGGACGTAATATCACGTCCATGAGCGTATTAGAGTTAAACACATTCGGAAATATCGTTATGCATATTTTATTGTTTATTATGTTGGTGCTTGCATTGTTAGAAAACTGGATATCATTGGACGTAATATCACGTCCATGAGCGTATTAGAGTTAAACACATTCGGAAATATCGTTATGCATATTTTATTGTTTATTATGTTGGTGCTTGCATTGTTAGAAAACTGGATATCATTGGACGTAATATCACGTCCATGAGCGTAATAGGGTTAAACACATTCGGAAATATCGTTATGCATATTTTATTGTTTATTATGTTAGTGCTTGCATTGTTAGAAAACTGCATATCATGTTATGTAATATCACGTCCATGAGCGTAATAGGGTTAAACACATTTGGAAATATCGTTATGCATATTTTATTGTTTATTATGTTGGTACTTGCATTGTTAGAAAACTGGATATCATTGGACGTAATATCACGTCCATGAGTGTATTAGAGTTAAACACATTCGGAAATATCGTTATGCATATTTTATTGTTTATTATGTTGGTATTTGCATTGTTAGAAAACCTGGATATCATTGGACGTAATATCATGTCCATGAGCGTAATACAGTTAAACACATTTGGAAATATCGTTATGCATATTTTATTGTTTATTATGTTCTTGATTGCATATTTAGTTATATTCAAAAATTTAAATATTTTAATATGTATGTTTTAAGAAACTTTTTATAAAGTTATTTTTAAAATCTAATATAAAAATGTATGAAATAAATTAACAGAACAATATATTTTATTATTCTAGTAAATTGTTTCGCAACGATTTTAATTTATAAATTTTAAGGTAATGAGCGCTTTTAATGTTATGATATGGAGTAATGTTATGTAAGGTGGACAATATTCCAAGGAGTCAAATATAATATCAGTAAAAATTATTTCAGTTCAAATTGGCAATCACGCTCAGTACTTCGAAACAAATTTATGATACGCAAGTTTATATTGTTGTTATATAATTACTTAATAGAAAAATGACAAAATATTTTATTGCTTTATACATTTCTATTTACAGCAGATGTATTGTTATATATACAAAACTGTTGTAATCATTCAAAAAACTGTTAAATATTGTTTTAATTAATTATTACACTTTATATTTTGTCTACATAATTTAACAAATTAATTTATAAAGAATAACTAAAAGTTAAGAACATATTGTGAAATATCATGAAACATTGCATATAATTTCGATTTTCAACATGGATTCTACACTCGAACGGATTTAACCTACTACATCCAATCATCTAATCTAATACATGAAATATTGTTCAATTCAGAGTAATGTGTGTAATATTATGGATTGAACTGCACTTTTGAAAACAACAACATGAATATTTCAACACAAATATTGCTATTAATTTAAGTTATTTAAAGTATAACATACGTTTTTGGGTATTCATTTCATTGATTCCATATTTCAAC
The DNA here is from genome assembly GCA_963932185.1 of Troglohyphantes excavatus. Classification (NCBI taxonomy): domain Eukaryota; kingdom Metazoa; phylum Arthropoda; class Arachnida; order Araneae; family Linyphiidae; genus Troglohyphantes; species Troglohyphantes excavatus. The sequence goes on from OZ010668.1 coordinate 10,376,376, forward strand.
ATACTATACAGACATACTATATAAATTTATACATACTATATAAATTTATACATACTATATAACATAGTAACAAACTAAAAAATACGATAAATATGAACGCAATGAAAATGCTTATGTAAATATTATTGTTGTTCAAAAACGGAAAATCGGTTAGCGTATCATACGTTACAAATGTGTGTACTATACAATGAAAGTAATATAATTTAAAGTGTAACTAGAACTAATAAGAACAAAATTATTTTATACAAAGTATAAAAAAAATTATATTATTTTCAATGCATATTAGTATATATATCGTAATTTTTTCCACAACAATAACAAATTAACTACAAAGTACTTTAAATAACTAGATGTCCAATTCGTCTTAATAACGGGTTGTTATTCACATACGCTCTACTAGCATTATTAAATACTGTAAAAAGTGAAAGGACATCAAATTATTCATTTATAATTACTATAAAAAACAGCCTTTATGCAGATAATTACTTTTTTGAAATATGCTACAAATTATTTGGATTTTTAAATTATGCTAAACAACATACTTAATTATGATTTTCAACGACAAATTAAACACGTTAATAAAACGAGTTTAAATTATCAATCTCAGTAATTGGTATTGTTGAAAATAATATATGTGTTTAAAAATAAAAATTAATGGCCTGAGACGTGAAATTTTTCAATCTTTTCACTTAAGTTTAAAATGTTAGTTCTTAGTCTTTGCTGAACGTTTAACGACATGCATTTATTCCGACGGATTTTTTTAAAGACATAAATAAAAAGTTTTTTTTTTATAGTTTCGAAATTTCAGTGAGATTAAAATGTTTTAAGAGTAACTATTTAATTGTAATAGGATTTTTTCCTTGTGTTTCACATAATTGTTTAACATAAAACAAATACTTTTTTAAAGAATAATTATAAATCTTTACTTAATTACAGAACTTAAACATATATTATATGCATGTTATTTTATATTTTTATATGTGTAAACTTGGTTTTCTTGCAAAGGAAAAAACATAATATAAAATACTTTTTTTTAATATATCTTTTTACAAGTTACAGCATTGGATTTGGTTTCTAGAATTGGGTTGTAGGTTAATTTAACCCTTTGCACTGCGATGTCTCCTCTCATGCGCCAACATAACGACCAGTTCTTTTGTTTCCATGTTCTTTAAAATAAACGAGCACTACATGATCTTGTGTTTAGAACATCAATCTTTTTTCAATTGTTCCCTTGCAAATACGAAGCAGATTAGAATTTTTTTTCCCTTTATGAGTATAAAAATATTTGTGGAAAAAAACGTAAAGAGGAATAACTGTTCCTTAAAAAGAACACAAATCGCAAACTGTTATTGGAGTGCAAAGAGTTAATAATTATTTAAAGCATATTTTTTTATTTATAAAGGTCCAAAAATTGTTTTATATCCTGTAAACACTTTTATACAATGTATACAATTTTATACAATGTATACAATGTATACAATTTTATACAATGTATACAATGTATACAATTTTATACAATGTATACAATGTATACAATTTTATACAATGTATACAATGTATACAATTTTATACAATGTATACAATGTATACAATTTTATACAATATATACAATTTTATACAATGTATACAATGTATACAATTTTATACAATGTATACAATGTATACAATTTTATACAATGTATACAATGTATACAATTTTATACAATGTATACAATGTATACAATTTTATACAATGTATACAATGTATACAATTTTATACAATGTATACAATGTATACAATTTTATACAATGTATACAATGTATACAATTTTATACAATGTATACAATGTATACAATTTTATACAATGTATACAATTTTATACAATGTATACAATGTATACAATTTTATACAATGTATACAATGTATAAAATTTTATACAATGTATACAATGTATACAATTTTATACAATGTATACAATGTATACAATTTTATACAATGTATACAATGTATACAATTTTATACAATGTATACAATGTATACAATTTTATACAATGTATACAATTTTATACAATGCATACAATTTTATACAATGTATACAATGTATACAATTTTATATAATGTATATAATTTTATACAATGTATACAATTTTATACAATGTATACAATTTTATACAATGTATGCAATTTTATACAATGTATAAAACAATAACTATACGAATAAGGAATTATATTGATTTCACCTTTTCGGACAAAAGACGACCACCAATCATCAAAATAAGTACCTGTTATTTTACCCTGTTTTTTAAATTGAACAAAAACTGCATGTTTTTTAACATAATTTTTTTTGTCGTTAATATATATTTTATCTAGCTCCTTTTATAAGTATGGCATCACTGGAGCATCAACATAAACGTTAAATTCCACATTAAATAATGCGTTTTTGTAAATAACAGGTACGAGATGTAACTGTTCTATAAAAATAACGTGAACATCAAATCTGTTCCCCGTTTGTTAATGGTTAATGCAAAATCGTAATTATAAATTATGATTAGTAAGTTTCAATAACGGCAGCAATGTCTACAGTATATTCTCGCATCTGTTAATTTAAGGCACATTTCTAAAACCTATTAATTTAAAATACATGTAAACTATATATTTTGATATGTATACTATTTAACCGTTGGAGCCGCTTAGGCGACAACATAACGACTCGTTATTTTGGTTTCCTGCTCTTTAAAATAAACGAGAACATCATGATCTTGTGTTTAAAAAACATCGATAGTTTTTTCAACTCGTTCTTTTGCAGATCCAAATCAGATTATGTTTCTTTTTTCTATAAGAATAACTAAATCTAGGGTAAAGAACATAAGGATGAATAACTGTTCCGTAGAAAGAACGGAAAACGCAAAGATTTTTTGGAGTGCAAAGGGTTACAAATCATTAATAATAAATATATTTAAAAATTAACTAATCACTTTTAAAATGAGTATCAATTTACAATTTTTAAATACCTACAAAGCCACGATACATATCAGTATATATCTAACATACTTAGTCGAAATTGTGATTGTAGCAACTGCCTCGTAATAAACATCCTGCTCCGACGAATTAGAAAGATATATGACGCCGAGATTTGTATCTAGCTTCGTTATCACTTTTGATGTCAGCTCGCCCAACAAGCTAACCCTATATCACTTGCGGTAGGACAAATCCTGGAGGCATTAGGGGAAGCATCCGGAAAACGCAGTAACGAATCCGTTCGAGTTGTCCAATGGGTCTCTTGCAATTGTGTTAAACTGGTGAGGTAAATGCACAACTTAAGTAAGGGATATAATGATACATGAGATTATATATATATATATATATATATATATATATATATATTTTTTGTTTCTTGTGTTTCTGAGAAATACATTTAATGCGGTGTTTGCCGTGTGCTAATCACAAAGTTTTTCTTGAAAAATATGTAAAATAGTAATAATTCAAAATATATTAACAATTTGCACTCCGCAAACACTTTGCAATTTGCGTTGCGTTTTTTCTATGGAACAGTTATTCCTCTGTACGTTTTTTTCCTCAGATTTTTTTATATTCATAAAGGGAAACAAATCCCAATCTGTTTTGTATTTGCAAGAGAACAAGTTGCAAAAAAGATTGATGTTCTAAACACAAGATCATGCTGTTCTCGTTTATTTTAAAGAACAGGGAAACAAAATAACTGGTCGTTATGTTGGTGCCTGAGAGGCGCTTTACGAGTGCAAAGGGTTAATATATTAATATTTTACTCCTACTGAATATACGTGTTTTAAATTTGTTTTATGAAACAACTTAAACATATGTCTTTAAGAAACTAAGTACAAACTTCTGGATTTTTCTATTTATTTTATTATTATGTTATCACACTGTAAAAATAAATATTCATTATCAAAGAAAACTTCGTCAATTTTTTATGAAATAATTGAAGGGAGTATGGGCTAGCTAACATTTCCGAAATTTTTTTTTTATAAATCAGTACAAATATATGTTTCATTTATAATGGTTCGATTTCGTTAATCCTAAGTGCCAAATGTGCTAAAAAGCGCCAATTTTGTTAACCTATCATCCCTGATCACACTCACAACCGATGAAAAGTAAACAAATATCGTGCCGTTTCTGTTTTAGTTGTTTTCACCTTTTCTTAAATTGTATGGTTTTTCTTAATTTATTTAAGCAGATACAGATCAGTAAAAAGTATATATTTCACTTATAATGATTCGATTTCATTAAGCGAACCCAAATGACAAGTGTACGAAAACGCGCCAATATTGTTAACCTACAAACCCTATTCACACTCATAGGCGATGAAAAGTAAAAACATGTCGTGCCATTTTTTTCCTTAGCGACAAATAGTGCATGTTCAACGAAAAGCAATGTTATTGTTCAAGATTGTTAACACTGAAAAAACATTTTTTTTTCTCGGATAGGGGTTTTTGTTAATTTACGCCTTCGTCAAATTGCCCCTTCAATCGTCTGCGAAATCCCCCGATTAAATATATCGTCATACTAAGAACATTTGTTTTGTCTTTGTCGTTTTTTTTACTACATTTATTTCGTCAAAACTGATGACAATTTAAAATGATAATCGACAGAACGACTTGAACCAGGATTACTTTGGTCTGAAGTCGGACGCGATATCGATATAATCAGAAACTATTGTTTTAGATTGTAGCAACATACATGTAAGAACCAATGTCAGATACCGTTTATCTAACATTGTTAGAACCAATGTTAGGTGTCATTTATCTAACATTGTTAGAACCAATGTTAGGTGTCATTTATCTAACATTGTTAGAACCAATGTAAGATACCAATCTAACATTGTTAGAACCAACGTTAGATAACACTTATCTAACATTGTTAGAACCAATGTTAGATATCATTTATCTAACATTGTTATACCCAATGTTGATATAATTTATCTAACATTGTTAGAACCAATGTTAGATACCATTTATCTAAGATTGTTAGAACCAATGTTAGATACCATTTATCTAAGATTGTTAGAACCAATGTTAGATACCATTTATAGATAATTGGAGTAAATTTCTTTCGTTAAAAATACTTTCTTTTCGTCAGAAGTCACGTGATCCAATGACGAAACGGTTGTCAGAATTGACGAAAATAGCCTTGATGACAGTATAATGTTAAAAAATGAGTGGTACTTCTAGGACTGGCAGTATAATATACCTTATAAGTACAGAACAATCAAAAGGAACATATATTTATTTATACATGAGCAGTTGAGTTAAGGTGCATATCACAATACATAAAGTTTTTACGGCGGGTTCTCTGCTTTAACTCGTCATTTCAGAACATGTTTGTCACAAAGTAACTACCACACGCGTTGTTCGATTTCCTTCATATTTAGCATAAATGTCTATTGAAGTCAAGAACATGTTCTTTTTTTTTATTAAATCAACTGCTTCCAGAATTACTAGTTATATTTTACGCTTTATAAAAATATATAAAAGCTGAATATTTATATAACTTGGTGAACTCTTAAATACCTGCACGCTTAATTTTTCCATTTGTTAAAAGGAGTAACATTGTACACAAAAATAACAATAAATAATTTACAGAAAAGGGCAGTAGTGCCTAAAAACTTCTACATGCATAACCCATAGAGTAATGATACAAATAGAGGGAAAAAAATGCTGATTTCCGTGTGTCCATCATTGAAACCACGTGATATGTGGAAATGCCAATTCATTCATGCGCCAATATTACTTGGCAGGCATTGGCGACTTTCAGAACTAAACGAGATCGAAGTATTGCAATATGGTTTTGAGTTTAATTTTGTATTTAAATATCTTTTTTTTTGAACGGGTGGCACAATTTAAGGGAGTTTAATAGATATATTAAAGATATTTTTCTTACTTTGTAGTTTTGAAATAATTGCATTACGTTTTTATGTAAAGAATTTACCATAAGCGAAGTTCTTTCAATTGTTATTTTGTATACTTCAATAAGAAAATAGGAACAATAAAACCTGAGAAATATAAAGAGTTTCGCTTCTTCGAGTACTGAACATAAATAAAATATTTTCGTTTCGTTAATGAAGAGGAAATATTTAGCGCATATTGTTTGAAAATAAGTAAATACGTACATATATGTTTAAAAGTTGAATACGGACAGAACTCCTTATCACCAAAAGAGAAGAAAGTGCGCCAAATTTGAAACTCCTACAGATGTCTGAACGCCAAATGTGGCAGCGCTATAACCACGTGATGTGAGTTTTTCTTTTCAATGTTGACACCGCGGCCTTATGAGAGTCTGGTATTGAAGGCGTTCTCTATTTAATATTACAACTCTCTGGCATAACCATTTTCCAATATCTATTTCATCATGTGTAAAAACAACATTAAATTGTAATGATTAAAATTAAGTTTCCACCCTAGTTTTCCTTTGTATTCCTTACAATACATGCTATTTCAGTTTTTCAATAACATTTTGGAATATCAGATTAAATATATATGTACCATTTTTAAATACACTTTCTTATGAATAATCGCAAGCAGTCTCATCTATTTTCGATATGCAGTTTTAAAATCAATCAAATATACATGTATATTCCAAGACACGGTTTCAATTCCCTAGAAAGTTAGTCGGAAGCACTATTATAAACCCCCCTATACTTCCAGATAAGAAACACAGTAACTGAAACGTCAATTCTCAGTTTTGGAAAAGGATTTGGCGAATCAATACGCAGATATATTGGATTTTAAAGCCTGAATAAGATAAGGAACAGTAGATTGCCTTAAAATAAAATATGAAAATAAATTCCTGCCTGTTGAAATAAAATATGGAAAATAGATGAATGGCACACTGGGGGGCTTTGCTGGTGTGTATGCGCTGTAGGCTCCCCTTTTTTATACAAAATTCCATTAATTTTATAGGCATCTCAACTGTTTTCGGATTGATAAAATGCTCGCGCTCTGTATTTCCCAAGTGTATAGTAAATCAACTGCGAGATGAATTTCGTTTTTTCTTTCAAAACACTGAAATGCATTGTCATAAGCAAAGAAGAAATAGGATTGTCTCCTCACATTTTCAAAATTACGAGTGTTCTATTAAAGCAATTCCGCTGATGGAAATAACTTTAAATGTATACCATATTATGGTGAAATCTAGGTTGAACCAAAAAATATTTATCGGTTGGTTTGGTTTGATTTTGTTAATTAACGTCGCACTAGAGTTGCACAGTGGGCTATTGGCGACGGTTCGGGGTCAATCTCGAAGGAAAGACCCGGGAACACATACACATTCACACACACATTCATGCATGCACCTCGTTATTTTAGAACCATGACCAGATGACGAGGAAACATCTGAACTGGCACTCAACGCCTTCAATAGACGTCGGGACTTTGGACCCCGATCAGATTTATCGTGCACCAGTCCCGTATACACACCAGTATAATTTGTTGGATATTCTGAACGACTTTCTAGTTTTTTTTGTAGCGAAGCTGGCAACCCTCCGATCACAAGATCACTACATTTTTACTTTTCTATGTCAAGTCCATTTCACGGATTCGAACCACCAATCCTCTGATTAGTAGCTTAACGCCTTACAACTGAGCAACTGTGGCTCTATTTATCGGAAAAAGAGGAGTTTTCACCAATAATGGGTTCGATCTATTTAACTGCAACCGAAATTTTTGCTGTAGCTACATCAAAGAGCACCTCCAAGAATTTGGTTTAGTTAATCAACGTCGCACTAGAGCCGCACAGTGGGCTATTGGCGACGATTCGGGGCCTATCTCGAAGGAAAGGCCCGGGAACGATGCTTCGTATTTTTGAACCATGGTTAGATGACGAGGAGACACCTGAGCTGGCACCCAACTCCTTCAATAGACGTCGGGACTTTGGACCCCGATCAGATTTATCGTGCACTAGTCCCGTATACACACCGTTAATTTTTAATGGATGTTCTGGACGACATTCTAGTATTTTGGTAGCGAAGTTGGCAACCCTCCGATCGCAATATCACTACATTTTAATTATTATTTAGTCAAGTCCATCGCAAGGTTTGAACCGGGGACCCTTGAATTCCCAGCTGATGCCTTAATCCACTCGGTCACGGAGGCCTTCACCTCCAAGAAAGACCACGACGAACATGGACATTTGTGGCCCATTGGATAAAGGCGTTCAGTTATGAATCTGAGCATTCCTAGTTCGATCCCGATCGGTGACGAGTTGTCGTCTTGCGATCGGAGTGTTGCCAGCTTGGATACAAAAATACTGCTGCAATGCTAAGGAAACTCGGATTTTGAGAGTTTTGTGTAAAGTTATGAGTTTTGGTGCAACGTTTCACCACTAAACCATCAGTGGTAGCATCGCAAAATGTGAAACTAAGCACCAAATTTTGGTTGCAGCTAAATGGTTTGGGCCATCATCGTAATAAATTTTAAAATTTTATATCTAATTACTTTTATTTTCAATGATACATTTATAAAAAAAATATAGTAATAATTGTACTTGAAAGTAACAATCAAAACTTTAAATTGGAAAATATCAATCATTTGTACACTGATAGGCCCGAATTTTTTGTAAACCTGACATTTTCAAGCAAATCAGTGACATCACATCGCCAGCGCAAGAGGGAAAATTTGCTTATAACGTTAGTAGAAGCGTTTTTCTCAAATAAGTATAAACTTCATTTGATGGGTTTTGACAGTGTGGAGATTGTGGATGCTCGGAGTAAGGGATTGGGCATCAGGGGTAACACTGTATTTGAGAATGTTTAAGAACATATGCAGTGGAACTGTTTAAATACTAAAATGTTAACCCAAAAACTGGGTTTCAACTTAAATTTCTGAGGTCGTTAATGAATACTAAATCAACGAGAGGAAATAAGAATACAGAGGTTAGAAATGAACCAGATCAGAAAATTACAGCATTCCATCTTTTACAAAAATTATTTCAAGGGTTCTATGAAAGCACTATACATCGTATACTTTAACATATGGAACATGGGGAGTGGAACCGTATGAAAAATTGACATAATATGTTGGCCTTTAAATGTATAAATAACATATTAAAAAGCAATGTTAGATTATGATAAAGTTTTTAATTTTATTCCCGTGCAAGTGGTTAATTATTTCAAGAATTTAAATCAAAATGACTATTTACGCATTTAAAAAACTAGAATTATTTTATAAGGATTATAAAAATGGTATTAATTAAAATCCATTATAGATGAAATAAAAATATCACGCATCGTAGAAAACATTTAAATAAATAAAATTCGTACAGATTAATGATTACAACAGCAATACGTTGATACAAATAACTTCATAAAATTTTGGTAGTTACACTTTACCTTAGTATTGTTACTCCCACTAAAAAAATCAATGTATCCCGACATTTCCCTTTGCTTAAAACATAGACTCGATCATTAAATGTATAGCTTTAGCGGTAAAATTACCGTTACATTAACTTCAATATAAAAAAAACTAATACATATTACAAATAGAACATTTCAGAAAAAAAAACATATTTATAAGTAAATATACTTGAAGAAAAACAATTAATTAGAAACCAAAAAACGTACCTTTTAAAAATATAATGAATATTTATTAAGTGTTCTTAATTGTTAAACGCAATTCAGATAATGAGAAATAACATTCATATCACTAAATATAAATGCGATGAACCAGCAAAATTAATTGTAAAGTAAATCTAACATTGCAATTAGCAGAAACATTCTCATTAGCATTTCATTTACTAAGCTTTTCTAATGTCTTGAGGTTTAAATTTTTTTTTATAAAAACTTAATAATATATTTAAGTAAAAATGACATTAAGCTAAACATCGGAAGTAATGAATATAAAATAATATTTAATTTTAATTTGTATGCAAACGACTTTATTATTATGAAAAACAAAATAAATAATTATAAAACTATGATAATTGTATTTTTGACATGAATATATATATATATATATATATATATATATATATATATATATATTTAGTGAGTGAGAGAGAGAGGGAGTAAGGGGGAGATGGAAATATATTTTTTAGAGTATTATTTTAAAATTAAAGTATTTTGGAATTAAAGCCAAATATTAAAATATTGATTTGTTTTGCAAATGTCATTATAATTTGGTTTTACATATGTGCGCAAAGAATATTAACATATTCACATGAATAAATATTAAAATAATTATAGTTTTATTTAAATAAAAAATGCAAATATGGGATTTTTCTGATTTTTTTATATATGTCAAGAAAATAGTTTCCTAAAAAGTATATTATTCGCCTTTTTTTTAAACAAAATAATGTGTTTAACAAAGTGGCTTTTTACAGACATTTTGTTATAGCTCATTCTACTACGAAAACATTTTTTTTAAAAGTAATAAAAAATATATAATATGTATATTTATAAATCATAAAGTAAAATTAAAGAAATATGTTTGAAAAGTAAAAAATATAAAAACGTGGGTATAAATTAGTAAACTGCAACATAAATAGTGAATTGTAAATAATTTCCCTATAAAATATGTTTTAAAAGCAACGTAAAACTGAAATTATTTATCAAAAGCCAGTGCTTCCATAATAAATATATAATACATTAAATACCATTGCACGTTCAAGGTCGTATATATACGTCCAGTGATCTCCAGTTTTACTATCAATGCGCCCAATTTTTATAGTCATAAAAATTCTCAATTTTATAATATTATAGCATGTAATGTTCGGTTGCAAAATATTTAAATCCGCACTATTTTATTCTTTGTTTATATTAATATTATCCTCTTCTTGTCAAGATTTTTCACTTATTTTTATCTAAGAGAATGGCAATACTGTTTCGCGTGAGGGAAATCTACGGCTGCAAAATTTAATAAATCATTCATAATACAGTAAAAATCTGTAAATGCAATTGTTTAATAACTAAACAAGACCACCAAATTTAGGAAAAAATACTTATGAAACCAAATTCAGACCGAACTTTTGCTTTAAAATGCCAAATCCCAAACAGTTAGGTTGAAAATTTAACTCTACAAAAGTTTTTATGCACTTTCTTTAAACACATCTGGATGGCTCTTAGCACGTTTCACAATTAAAAGACTCGTATATAGTATAAGTATTCAATCTGTTAACAATATCACTATATCATATATCAAGGAATACACTGAATATGGTGTCAACAGCAACCCGTAAGATTAACCCCTAACTCTTAGCATATTTCGCAATGAAAAGACTCATATACAGTACAAGTTTTCAATCTGTTAACAATATCAATATATCAAGGAACACACTGAATATGGTGAGCACAGCAACCCGTAAGATTAATCAATAACTCTTAGCATGTTTCACAATTAATATTACTCATATACAGTATAAGTATTCAATCTGTTAACAATATCAATATGTCATATATCAAGTAATACATTGAACATGGTGACCACAGCAACCCATATAATTCAAACCGATTTTATTAAGAATGAATCACTTCGAATTTGAATTCCGATCCTCCAACTCAAGTCCACCCATCCATCTACCCATATTATAACAATAACATTCCCATAGACTCTTCAATCTCCAGGATCTACATTGTTCGATACCACACCTAATGATAGATCGGGGGAACATCGGGTGTATCGAATCGCCAGGGGACGGGCTCCACCTGCTGTATCGGCAGGGCTCACGCCATTAAAGGGACCGGGTATCGGGAAATGCTTTTTGATCGATTGCCATCAGATGTTATCGTTACCGGAACACGCGCGCCTACAGGGTCGTTCAGACGTGGGGTGAGTGTCGCGTGTGAAAGGGCCGGATCTTCTGTCTGCGCTGTTTATTGAGGTGTCTTGTAGTGGGCGTGGGAATGTTTTGCCTTGGGGGGTGTTTGTTTATGTTTAGATACAATATACATGGGGTATAACGGTAGATACATCGTAGTCTCAGAGATTACATTCTCAGTTTTGAGAATTGTGAGATAGCCAAGGCTTCATTAGTCGTATTTGACAGTCATTTTGTCAATGAAACATGTGACTTATGACTAAACAAGAATTCTCACATTTTGAACGAGAATGTTTTACTGAGATGGTTTTTTGACCCTTTTCAAGGGCATGAGGTCATGTTTGGTGCTTATAATTATATTGTCAGAATTCCACCGATCCTTCTTGAGCGAGTGGACGGAGCATTGGGCTCTTAAACGAGAGGTCCGAAGTTTAAATTGCGCTTTCTATATTTAATTGAAATCGTCCGCATTTATGGAGACCTCCGTGGCCGAGCGGTTAAAGGCGTGGTGACAGGTGATGGACTTGACAAAGAAAGGTAAAAAGTAGTGATCTTGTGATCGCAGGGTTGCCAGCTTCGCTACAAAATACTAAAAAAGTCGTCCAGAATATCCAACAAATTATACTGGCTTGTATACGGGACTGGTGCACGATAACTCTGATCGGGGTCCAAAGTCCCGACGTCTATTGAAGGCTTTGGGTGCTAGTTCAGGTGCTTCCTCGTTATCTGACCATGGTTCTAAAATAACGAGGTGCAGGTATGAATGAATGTGTGTGTGAATGTGTATTTGTTCCCAGGTCTTTCCTTCGAGATAGACCTCGAACCGTCGCCAATAGCCCACTGTGCAGCTCTATTGCGACGTTAATTTAACCAAACCAAACCACATTTATGTCGAAATTAATATCGTGATAAAACAATAAAATCAAATAGTCGCCATTTTGATTTTTACAATACTATACCTTGTGAACAATGGGTAGTATGGTGCTAAATAAAGAAATCAAAAATAATAAAAAAACTATATAAGTAAAAAAAAAATATTCGAAATTGTGTAACAAAACATGGAATACCACAAAATTGGAAGTTACATTAAAAATTCCAAGTTTTGTGTTTAGTTTAACCATTCTGTAATATTTATAGAGAGATAAATTCAAGTTATAAATATCCTTTAAGTGTTTTGCACAATAACTTTTTTACATTGAAAGAAGTTTTTAAAAGCAATGTTGCCCTCCAAGCATGATTATAAACTAAAAATAATTAACGAATTAATTCCAATTTTTTAATGGCAGAAAAAAATATTTTTTCCCACCATGATTTCAATTATATTATTTAAGTTTATTTTCGTTTTCATTAACATGACTCCTTCAGAGCGAAAGAATAATAACAATGTTTCATTGTTATCTAATTCAAAAATGTTGATATGACCCGAGGCGTATCGTCCAAAACTGACTCATTACGGCATTGTTCTTGTGTTTATAATTATTCATTATAAAAACAATAATGAAGGGACGATATAAAAAAAATATTTGGAACTTATGCAAATTTCCTTTAGAGATTATGGTTCTTCACTCACATTATTTGTGTCGGTTTCTGGAAGATTATTTTTAAAAATAGTATAAAATTAGTATAAATTATAAATTACATGTTTTTTTAAACTGTTGCTGAAAACCACTATATAAATTTTAACTCATTCTCATTAGACGTTTTGCCCTTATGATTATCACTCAATCCTCTAATCATCATTAGGCGTGTTGTGCAACATTTCAAAATGGCACTTATGTAAGGATTAGCAAAACAAGTTTATCATTGATTAGATAAACTAAATTTACAATTAAAAAAATGCTTTATCACATTTCTTATTTCATTGACGACACTATTACCAATAACATAAAAATACAAAAGTTTTTTTTTTTTTAAATATTTTTAAAAACACTATACAATGGCTTGATTTAGTATGTTAAGCCTATTTTGGTATTTTAATAATAAACCAATTGTGTCATATATCATGTCATTAGACAATTGTACACCAAAAGCACATTAAAGTTATATAAAAGCAAAATATAAAAGTATTGTATGAGTATAGTGGGTTTCACAAACTCTTAGCCAATTATCTTTGTTTGGTTGTTTAAGTCAACATAATAAACTATTATTTTGACTATACCCTAACTTCTTTGTTTGTTGTAATTACATGAAAGGGACATGTTTTATATATAAGCAAAGCAGTTGGGCAAAATAATGCTCTACCAGTACAGCTGAAAGTGACACATCCAAACAATAAGCAACGTCCCCCAATAAATGGCCATCATGTATAAATACATTAAATAATAAGAGTTGTAAAAAGAGTAACTCGAAATTAATTAATTAAGTTACGTCACCTATTTGTTTACTAATAATTATAAAATAACTAATAATTGTATCATATTACTTTAATTTATCATAACTAACGACATCATAAAACATTTTCAACCCTCCGATCGGCAGTCAAGGAATTTACCAACATGGGATCATCAGTTTTTCCAACAATAAACATCTTTTTAAATTTTATATATGGGTAATTCCACGTAAAAGTGTCCTGAAAGTGAATTTTAAAATATTTTTTTACAAAGTTGAAATTTTTATATCATATAGAAAAATAATTGAATTTATTATATTTTGCAAAAATATATGTTTTGCGCATATTTTGTGACAATGGTGCAAATTCAAAATGGTTGCTATGCAATGAAACTAAACTTGCTTACATTTGCATTATTTCTACTCCTTGATTCCTAATATAAGTTACATTTTCTGAATAGTTTGAGTATGGGTTTTTAGAAATACAGTTAATGTACAATCAAATTCCTTACTTTATAAAAATTTATCTTGATTTAATTATTGATTTAGAACCAAATGAAATATGTATATTTCAAATGTAGTGTAAGTCACAAAAAAAGAACAAAAGTTCTTCTATTTTTTTTAAATTGAGCCACATTTAAAAAAAAATCAGTGATTTCCTCCTCTATACTAATCTCTATCAGACTGCAGTTTTGATTTTTAAAAGAAGGAAATTTTTTAGTGAATATTAAATAAATTAAAACTGTAGTGTAAGTCACAGTGTTGAGTAAGCCACAACTATATGCTGTGTTTGTAGAACAACAACAATTACAAAATGCACAGTAACAATATTTAAAAATAATATCATAAGTGATCTTATTTTTAAATATTGTTATTTATTATACTTTTCTTATTTAAACAGTAAATGGGAAAAAAAAAGCAAAATGAAAGATAGAGATTAGAGAAAGAAAAAAACAAATGGAATATTTCAAGCAGTTAAAGATAATTAATCTAGAAAGCAAAAGGAAAGGTGTAAGAACGTGGAAATTACAATGAAAGTTGATCAAAGGGATTTTTAAAGCAAAGAAGAGGGGATAGATAAAAAAAATACAGGTAAAAAATAATTTCCACAGCCGCTTAAAATGAACCAAGCACTTCTAATCCAAATTCAGTAGATTCTCCTAAGAAAGCCTGTCAAAGTTGTACCTCATTTAGTAAAGATATTGCAAGAGTCAAGAAAAGTCTAGCTTAAAGCCTAAATAAATATAAGGCCATTGTAAAGAAACTAGCACATCAGTTTACACCGGAGATAGGTCAACCTGCCTGCTCAACATTCAATAATTACTGCACTAAGCAATGAAATAAAATCTTTCATAAAGATTTTTATGAAGAGGCATATAATACTCCTGTAATCAAGGATTTTGTTATGACAAAACTGAACAAAACTGGTAACTGAACAAAAAAATGAGAAGACCTAAGAAAAAGATAACAATCGAGAAGAACTAAAAGTGGCAATAGGGTATAGGTTTCATCAGTGCCTATACACAAAAAATATGTTGGGGGGGGGGGGCGTTTGAAACAAGAAATTTCCCAACTTAACGATTCAAAATTCTCAACCCTACTATTCGAAATTCCCAGCAGTGCTGAAAATTCCCAATTCCAACTTATCGACATTTTTCATGATTTTTTATATATATTTTAGGTAATATTAAACATTTCTCTCACAAGCATTGATTTGTTGCACCCATATTTCAATGCAGTGTCCGCTCTGAAGTCAAATTTAAATATAATCTGACAAGTTGGGCAATTTTTAATCTTCCATAGCTTTCATTTGTTAAAGATATTAATTTTCTGTAGGCATAAATTTGTCCAATTCGGGGTTTTTGGAAGTTGAAATTCCCAACTTTCAGGGTTTCCAGATTATTGGGAGGGTCCCCCCCCCCCTCCCCGTGCGACGGTACTGGGTTTCATTTGTAGGAATATGAAAAGTGAAAAATTTTGCTATACAATTCATTTCTAAAGAAGGCTCTACAATAAAAGTGGATTTTTGCGATGCACAAGGAATTATTTTCATTAGCCAGAAAAAGCAGGTGCAGCAAATGTTGTAATTGTTGAAAAAAAAAATTTTAAATGCCTGACTGAAACTTTGATTGTAAATTCTATTATATTTTTTCACATTAGAATTTTTTAAGTTATGTAAAGTTATAATTTAATTTTATTTGTATTATTTTACCAGTGCTTATTCTGAGTGTAGTGTAAGTCACGTTTTCACTTGTAGTGTAAGTCACACAGATTAATTTAAATTAAAATAATTTGAAAACACATCTAGAAATATTTTTTTTACCTGATTAAACTTCAAACCCTATACAACGAAACTGGCATAACATAATTTTTTTATATCAAAGCATGAGGAAGAAAACGTAAATTGAAATGATATCCAAAAAAACGAGTCCTTTTTTGTAGTGTAAGTCACACTGTGACATTTTTATTTTTAAAAATTAAATTTAAATAAAATGAAAAAAGTTTACATTGTCAAAAAATAGAACATATGTCTGGTATGTCTTTTGACATAAAAAGTTTTTTTTAAATCACAAATTGCTTTTTTTTAATTAAGCTTACAATGTGGTATAAATTGTCAAATGTAGTGTAAGTCACGCGTGGAATTACCCATATATAATTTATTTTTCAATATGTTTCAAATAGGTTACAATGGAATATAAATTAAGAGATTCCACTTAAAAACTCTGTAAGTGTTTATATTTACAATGTATGTGTATACAATGCACTATGCAGATTCGAAAAATATTTATACATCGAATATTTATGTTTGGTTTGATTTACTTAAAAAACGTCGCACTAGAGCTGCACAGTAGGCTATTGGCGACGGTTTGCCTTACTCGAAGGATAGACGGAGGCCTTAATCGAAGGAAATACCCGGTAACGATGCCTTGAATTTTTGAACCATGGCCAGATGACGAGGACAACAACAATACCTGAACCAATGCCTTTAATAGACATCGGTACTTTGGACCCCGGTCATATTTATCGTGTGCCAGTCCCGTATACACGACGATAATTTTTGTGGCATTCTGGACGACATTCCTAGTATTTGTAGTGAAGCTGGCAACCCTCCGATCACAAGATCACTACTTTTTCTACTTTTCTTATTCAAGTCAGTCGCACAGGATCGTACCAGGAACCCTGATTTCCCAGCTGACGCCTTTATCCACTCGGCCAAGAATGCCGGTGAATATTTTTATGAATTTAAAATGTATGTATATTGCTAGAAAAACTAAAAATCCATGGACTCGTCCAGCTCCGCCGGGGAATTAAAAATAAGCCATTTTCTTACACGTAAATTAATACCCTCCGCCCCATAAAAAAATAATAAAAATAGACCCCCTGCAGCAGAAACAACTTTTTAATTTCGGTAATTTGATGGCCCCCCTCGAAAAGTCAACACTTATCTTTTCAAATCCCGGCATTAAACAAAATCCCTCAGTTTTCTCAACACAATACCGGCTAAGCCAATAAACCAAACTCTTTCCATCTCGATCTTTTCTACAAACAAACAACGGATCTTGCATTACGAACCATTCACAATCACCAAACAAAACGAGCGACATCAATTTCTACCAGGGATTTGTATTTTACAAATGACAAGGCCCTCTTCATACAACAAAGACCCCTGTTCATTGTATCCAGCTGTTAGAAATCTCTCAAACCCGTAATTCCCTTAGAATAACAATGCCATATCAAAAGGAGAACAGGGGGGGAAGTTAATTAATTCTCTCAGCCACGGTTTAAACTGCCTTCTTCGCATTTGATAGTAATAAGTAATAAATTACGTTTACGCACCATTGCTAATTTTATGCGAATTGATTCTCTACCCCACCCCCCACGCAAGCATTTTTGTTTCAGTTTTGTTTTGATTGAAATGGGGGGTGAATATTGATTAATCCATTAAGTTTTGGCTTACGTACCCTTCTTATTCTTTCGGTTAAATTTGCACTTTGTGTGACATTATCTGTACGTAAAAATTACGTAATGGAGTTGGTAGTGTGAGAAATTGGTTCGGGAGAAGACTTTAAAAGTGATTTTGTGTCGTTTTTATCGTAATTAGGGTTGTTGTGTCTCGTATGACGGATGCATGTTCGAGAAAACACGGTAAGACGGGATAATTATGGTTTGGTGGCATTTTATGACTACTAACTTAAATGATAATTATTATTTTTTACAAACACTGTTAACAATATTTAATCAGATATAAGGAAATGTACTTCTTTTGATTACATGCGATGCTTATCATGGCTCCGAATATATAAGTTTCGATTTTTAAAAAGACATGTACTCAAAATAAGCACAAAGGATAAAAAGAGCAGATGCTAGTATCTCTATCTCTCTCTCTCTCTCTCTATATATATATATATATATATATATATATATATATATATATATATATATATATATATATATAATACGTATTAAATTCTTTACACTGTGAAAAAATGTGGGTCAGAAAAGAAGAAACATGTCCGTAATATATTTCTATTTCCACTAGAATAATATTCAAATTCTGAAATCAGTGTCTGTTATTCCGTACCCAATTGATTATTCTTGTTTTTGCAGATTTGCCTAAACACTTCCTTAAATGTATTTTCACAGAGAAGGCTACCAATCTTCTTATAAATTGGCATTTTTTTGGTACTTTTGAGAAATACGTCGCAGGGTTTCTCAGAAAATCTCTTTAGAAAACATTTCGCTCAAACTGCCTCAGTTTAAAAGTCGGCATTAGCTCTCTAGGGACTTAGTTTAGCATTTTCTACTTGTCCAAATAGAAAAAAAACTCGCATGCGAATATTAAAGACTATTGAAAAACACCGGTATTTCTACTACTGTTTATTTATTTAAATACCGGTTGATATAAAAGTAGATGTAGTTGATTATTTTAGACGTATTGATTGAAATGACATATAGCTGCGTAAGTAGGTTCAGTTAAAAAATATTCTTTGAAATATATTGTGTTGTTGATGTAGTCATTAACAAAATATCTTCGTTTAACAAAAATATTCAATATTAATTTTTAAGAAGAAACGTAGTTGAAGTGAGATTAACAGCTTTCAAACACTATTTTACACGATTAGTGATTGTTGTGTGTACAGTGTAATCACCGTATGTTCAAATTTAGTATCACAGTTGAAAACTTAATGAAAAAGTATGTAAGTAAAGCCTGCTTTTAGTTTAAATATTTTGCTTTACTTGTTTACACGATTAAGCTTGGCAATTATTTGACTTACCATAACTTGATATTATTTGGACTCAAACAAAACAAAATAATCACTCATGGATCTGATGTCATGAAAATATAGAAGTGAATCACCATTTCTCCAACAGCTAGTAATTTAACCAACAGGTAGCAACATGCAGAAATATTTTTTAAAAAATATTTTGTTTTGGATCCTAGTAACCTTCCACACTTTTCTGCTTTTAATTATTTTTCGCAATTCATTATTTAAATAAAACATGCTACAATCTCAATTGTTTTATTTGATTATGTAACGCTCAAATATTATAGCGCGTTTGAAAATGGTGTATTTGTTAAAAATTAAAGGTGCATTTTAAAATGTAATAATTAATTACATTAACGTGACATAAAAATTAGCATAAAATCAATAGCAATTTTTTAAATTGAAGGTTTTATTCAGGAAAACTGCGTTTTTTAAGAACATATTTAGTATTTAAATGTTTTTCTGTTAATATCCTTCATAAAACCTGCAAAAAGTCTTTAAAAAACATCAAGAATCATTGAAATAATTGAAAAGAAAATGTAGAATTTTTTTTAGGGTTTATGCAAGAAAATTAAATACTTTAAAAAAACTGCAGTTTTCTGCTTTAATATATTTTATAAAACCTTCAAAAACCTTAAATATCACAATTTAGACTAATGCTTATTTTATTTATTGAATATCTAAGTCAAATTTTACTCAAACCAATTTATTAAATTGCCTTTTTTTCTAATTAACAATTTTATGCATAATAAGCTAAATAATTAACCAGTAAGGCGACACAATTACATAATTGAGCCAACTCGCCAAAATACAAACTGGAAAGTAATTTCAGTAAATGAATAAACGTACATTGCGATACAATTGAAACCAACAATCAAATGAAAGTCAGTTTCTAATTTACAATAAAATCCAATTGTTCCAAACGACCATGACAACTGGAATCCTCCAAAAACAAAAACATTAATTAGCCAAGAAAGTCAGGGTTAATCTTAACAAGCAATAATAATCCCATCTAGGGGTTTGAGTAAGATCAATTCCTTTCTGAAAGCTAACTTTCTGCTAAGGTACAATTGCGACTGACGACTATAATGGGAAACTACTCAGGGCTTCTCTATAATTCTTCGCAATTAAACTAAGACTTCGGGATTAGAGTTTATTTCACGTAACTGCTACGCTAAGATTAAGAATAATAATAATAATAATAATAATATCTAAATAACGGTCGTTGCTTTGTTCTTTTTTTCTTAATTTAATTACACTTCAAGGGGAATTATACGAGAAAGGAGGATTGTTTGAGACCGACCGAGACAGCGTTTTTGTTTTAGCTTCCCCAATTTTATCTAGCTCACTTTAAATAATGAGGGCTTGCTCTCTTAGCTATCTTGCTCTCTTTCTGAGGATAGATCGTAAGAAAGGATTGAGAAATAAAATGATGTGAGATGGTTTTGTTATTAGTGTTCAGTCTATTTGTGGTATGAGGTTTTAATCCTGCATGAGTTTAGAGATGAACATAATTAAGGTGAATATAGTCGCATAAAAAAATCGCATTTTATTAATGATGTGTAATGTTACTAAACATTTAAATTTTAAGTTTGTAGTTAATTTATGTAATTATGTTTGCAGGAAAGTTTTGAAATAATATTTGTGAGTTAATTTTAGATGTGATAGAAATGTTAATTAAGTAAAAAGTAAATATGTCTGCTTCTTAGGCAATAATTTGCTTCGCAGTCTCTTGTTCTAAAGTTGGTTCAAGAAGGTGAAGTTTTTGAAAATTGTTTTATATTACTTATAAGTATAATATGGCTCTACAAAAAATCTTAGATAATACCAGAGATGTGTAGATTGTATTTAACTATATATTTGCATACTTTTTGAAAATTATTTAAGTAATTACACATGATGTTGCATATATGCTGTACTACGGTTTGAATTAATTATTTAATTAAATAGGCACTTATAATTTTTTTGTATATTTTTTCAGCGGTTCCAAGGGCAAAAAGAAAAAGAAAAAAAATATTTCAGTAAAAAAGAAAAAAAAAATTCAGTAAAAAAGAAAAGAAAAATATTTCAGTAAAAAAGAAAAGAAAAAATATTTCAGTAAAAAATAAAAAAAAAATATTTCCGTAAAAAAAAAGAAAAAAAATCATGTACTAGAGGGTTAACAATAAACAACTTATTTATTGATTATTATAAATACAGTATTATTAACAAACTACAAATTTTTTCAAAGGATAGAAGTCAAAGCCATTTACAGATAATAAAAAAAAACATAACGGTAATTCTATTGACATAATTACTCCAAGTAATGAGCTTATTTCATAAAGAGGATAATTTAAACTATTCTTTCCATTTTACTTACTCTTGTATTGATTAGTTGAATACCCCATGCCACCCTTCATATAACAAATGCGGGGTAATTTGTCCATTGACCGAACCATAGTCTGTTCGACATCCGCTGACAAATAGGCTTTCTTCCCCTCTCCGATATTATTAACCATGATGATTCATGTCTGCAGCAGTCAAAAGTGTTCTTTCTCCATTTCTTGTCCAGAAATTGCTACCTCATCACGCGCAATGGAAATAAGTAACTATTCCCGTGAGTCGAGGGCAAGTTATGTGTCTTGTCGTTTGGGAAATGGGATTGGTTATGGTCCGGGGCTCTATTTCTGTTGTTATGTTGTTGCAGTAATTTCATTTGATGTCGTATTGTTTAAGGGAGACGCGAGCCTCAAATTCCAAAAAAAAATGCAATGTTTTTCTTCATAAAGCGATGCTACCCATACTTTGGAAAGTATGTACAAAATTTAAAAAATAATAAAAGAAACGGAATATATGTTTTTTATATGTTTATATAACATTTATTATCTTTCTACAGACTTTTCGTCAGTAACATGGTGTTGCAGTAATTTCATTTGATGTGGTATTGTTTAAGGGAGACGCAAGCCTCAAATTTCCAAAAAAAATGCATTTTTTTTCTTCATAAAGCGATGCTGTACATACTTTAGACGGTATGTACAAAATTTAAAATAATAAAAGAAACAGAACATATGTTTTTTTATATGTTTATATAACATTTATTATCTTTCTACACACTTTTCGTCAGCAACATGTTGTTGCAGTAAATTCATTTCAGACGCAAGCCTCAAATTTTCAAAAAAAATTATTTTTTTTTTCATAAAGCGATGCTATACATACTTTAGACGGTATGTACAAAATTTCAAAATAATAAAATAAACAGAACTTATGTTTTTTATATGTTTATATAACATTTATTATCTTTCTACACACTTTTGGTCAGCAACAATCGTCATTTAATCAAAATATTGTTTTTATACATTTTGATTACGTTTAAAATGCTAATGCTTTGTATCTAATTAACTTAAAACTAAAATTTTAATAGTTTTTGAAGCTCTAATATTTGTTTTATAAACGTATGAATAGTGTTTTAAATTAAGTTAAAATTATTTTTTTACGAATTATTAAACATAGAAATTTGAATATTTTTTTAGGTTTTGAACTTAAAATAAGTATTTGAAAACTTTTAAGACAGAAATCTGCAAATGCCTATTCATACGTCTGTAGTACATAAATTTACGTTATTTAATCAATTAAAAAAATTTTAAAATATTAAAAATTGGAGGAAGTGTATTTTTTGTTAGAAAAGTCTATTTAAGCCGCAAAAAATAACATTTTTTTTAAATATATTTTTGTTTTTGTTTTTAGAAAAAGATGATCTAATAATTTTAAAAAAAAACTATATTTCTGAATTCATTAATAAACGATTTAGGATTTAGGGCACGGGTCTCTATTAAGAAGGTGTGTATAAAATGTCAAAGTAGTCAAAGAAGAAAACATATGTATGTTTTTAGATGTTTGTTTACCATGTATCATCTTTTTACCTATATTTCGCCAGCAACGTTCGTCATTTACTCAAAAAAAATTTTTACGTTTTGGTCACGTTCAAAATGCTAAGGCTTTGTAACTAATTAACTTAAAACTAAACTGTTAATAGTTTTGAAGCTCTAATATTTGTTTTATAAACGTTTGAATAGCTTTTTTAAACTAAGTTATAAATTATGTTTTTTACGAATTATTAAACCTTTGAAATTTGAATATTTTTTTAGCTTTTGATCTTAAAATAAGCTTTTGAAAACTATTAAAACACAAATCTGTAAAAAAGTCTATTCATACGACTGTAGTATATACTTTTATGTTATTTAATCAATGTATTTGTTTTAAAACAATGAAATTTGAAGGAGAAGTAGTGTTTTTTTAAAAAGTATATTTAAGCTTTAAAAAAGCAAATAGAATATGTTTTTAATATATATATATATATATATATATATATATATATATATATATATATATATATATATATATATATATATATATATATATATATATATATATATATATATATATAATACGTATTAAATGTATGTATGTGTGGTATGTATGTATGTATGTATGTTTTTTTTAAAAAATATTTTTGTTTTTGATTTTTGTTCAGTAAAAGATGTTCTAATAATGCAATAAAAATGAATTTTTGAATTAATTAATACAAAAATTGATTTGGAGATCAGATTTTCCTTAAAAGATGCCTTAGAAAAAACTTGATAATAGCAATATTAAATCGAAATGCACATTTTTCAGAAGTTACGGTTACTTAACTTTGAGTGCATCAACTATCATTTACACTGCAATGGTACTTAAAGAGAAACGTGTAGGTCTTGGTACGAACTTTTAAGTACCTTTTTTACAGTATATAGGATTAAAATAATGAAATTAAACTCCTCCATTTTGCTATCTCTTGACATCTGGATTCACCACGTCTTCCAAAATATTTGTTCCGTGTATAGGAGACTGGTGAACGTTAAATTTGTTTAGATCCGAAAATCTTTCCGAATACGCATGTGCATGGGGTGCAAGTTCAGATATCATGCTCGTTATCAGACCATGATTTTAAATTACTAAACAGTGTTCTCAGGTAATTACTGAGTTAGAGACCATAGCGTACCTCTACTGTGACATTATTTTTACCTTTTGCGGTCGTGGCCTTTTTTGCTTATCCGAACCAGCAACTCGACATGATTTTCCACTGATTTGGTGAATGCCTTCCAGCTGATGAGCGCATCACACCAAGTGGTGACTGAGAGTCACCGTTCGATTTGACGCATCAAACCATTTTGGTGTTTAAGCGTCACCTCTCTAGTTGACCCATCAAACCAAGAGGTGCTTGTGAGTCACCTCGTCGATTTGACGCATCAAACCAAGTAGTGCTTGAGAGTCACCTCTCGAGTTGACGAATTCAACCAATTGGTGGTTGAAAGTCACCGCTCGAGTTGACGCATCAAACCAAATGGTGCTTGTAAGTCAACTCGTCGATTTGACGCATCAAACCAAGTGGTGCTTGAGAGTCACCTCTCGAGTTGACGAATCCAACCAATTGGTGGTTGGAAGTCACCGTCGAAGTTGACGTATCAAACCAAGTGGTGCTTGAGAGTCATCTCTCGAGTTGACGAATCCAACCAATTGGTGGTTGAAAGTCACCGCTCGAGTTGACGCATCAAACCAAGTGGTGTTTGTAAGTCACTTTGTCGATTTGACGCATCAAACCATTTTGGTGTTTAAGAGTCACCTCACCAGTTGACGCATCAAACCAAGTGGTGTTTGAGAGTCACCTCTCGAGTTGACGAATCCAACCAATTGGTGGTTGAAAGTCACCGCTCGAGTTGACGCATCAAACCAAGTGATGCTTGTAAGTCACTTTGTCGATTTGACGCATCAGACCATTTTGGTGTTTAAGAGTCACCTCACCAGTTGACGCATCAAACCAAGTGGTGCTTGAGAGTCACCTCTCGAGTTGACGAATCCAACCAATTGGTGGTTGAAAGTCACCGCTCGAGTTGACGCATCAAACCAAGTGGTGCTTGTAAGTCACTTCGTCGATTTGACGCATCAAACCATTTTGGTGTTTAAGAGTCACCTCACCAGTTGACGCATCAAACCAAGTGGTGTTTGAGAGTCACCTGTCGAGTTGACGCATTAAACCAATGGGTTCTTGAGAGTCAGATCTCGACAGCAAAATATTAAACCAGGAAATTGACCTAGTTTGCATTCAATTGTATGATTATGTGTTTATTATATCGTACCTTTCTACAGGATTATAATATGTAGATTTGTTAATTAGCATTTATTAAGTTCAATATTCTCCTAATAAATATTTATAACTTTTATAATCAGGTAAAACTTATAAAAACTACAATATTTTTACAATTTACAACTAGCACTTTTTTACTATTCTTTGACCATATCCACATTAAATGAATATCAACAAACTTTATGCTACGAACCTCGAACTGTTGCTTCTGTATAAAATGGATGTACGCCCCCCTCTTTTGACAACTATAAAAAATATATATTTTTATGTTTCGACAACGTCAAAAGAAGGTAAAAAGGGACGAAAAAGAGGTGAATCGCCAGTGAAATGAAGCGAAGAAAATTCTTCCTGTCCTTCAATGGTATTTGTATTTATCAGAAGAAAGGCCGGGAAAAGCACATTAAAACGGAAAAGAAAGAAAAGTGTGGCTGAGAGAAAAATGTAAGAAAAAATAGATAACTAGATTTCTAGGACAGAAAATCCGAAATAAAAGGCCAGAATTCTCTTTGATCTAACAGTCATTTGTAAACTTCCGTACTTCGTATTGCTTTTCAGTCACATGATTTGTTTTGTTGTGTTTTTATTTTGGTGGTAAATACAGTTAAAGTTTTAAGGCGTGGATATTTTTTGTGGGATTTACGTGAACCCGATTTTTAGTATAATTTGCTTCAGTAGAAGCAGACATACTTGTTGCTTGTATAAATTCACAATAAACATTGAAATGTGTATGTACCAAAAGCGTCTGTTTGAATTTGTACTTTTACACATATATTTTGCACTGCACAACTGAAAGAATCCATATTGCAGGTTCATTTGGTAAACACGTGTGACATTGTATGCCATTACTGGTAAATTCATGAATAAAATAAATAAATTTTAAAAAAATTAAATGAAACGCTAAAACTCACATTTCTTGCTTGTAGAAAACTCACAATAAACGTTGAAATTTGTATATACCATACATACAAGTTTCAATATGCACTGTTACAAATATAATTTCACTGAAACTCTATGAATATTCACAGTATATTCATTCATTCGGTAAACAAATATGACATTTAAATGTCATTACTGGGAAATACATTGTTAAAATAAATATATTTTTTTAAAATTGAAATGAAATGAATCTTATAACACACTCATTCCATTGGACTTAAATACATTATACTTATTCCTAAAATAATGTGTATTATCTAATAAATAAATATCCATAAAATGTCCATACAATATCAATCTTTACAGTGCGTATTTTGCAAAGTCACGGGTTTAAATTAAGTAAATGGATTTGTCGATTTTTTCATTGAAATTTGTTTCATAAATAGTATTCTAGTATACTTAACCATTTTAGTTATTAGATATTTTAAGAATGGTGATTATGGGTATTTATTAAAACATTTGCGTCTAGTGATAAATGTGTTACCAATTAATTAACTCAAAATATGCCATGTTTTCTGTTTGTGTAATTGATGTTCTGTTTCCATACAAATAAATTTAAATATTTGCTAAAAACAACATATAATAAATAATAATACATATAGATGATATAAAACACTAACAAAACTCTATAAAGAAACAACATTAAACATTATAAAATAAAACAAATATGTGTGTGAACAACAAACCCAACGGCAGCAACTGTAACAACAGAAAACAATATATTCAACACGTGTTATATTTAAAAAAGAAACCACAACTTAATTCGTTGTTAAATTCTAGCTCTATTAATAAATAACAATGAACGTAGAATTTAACAAAAATATAGTTCATATATAAAAAATCAATTTATTAATTGAACACTTTAACTTATTTAATATTTGATAATTACTAATTGCAAATATTTTTTTAAGTGTAATAAACCGACTGTAGTTGTAATATAAATAAAAATGTAAAACATAAGATGTTAAAAAATGTATTAATAACAATAAAATAAACTTGCAAAACGTAAGATGTTAAAAATGAATTAATAACAATAACGTAAACATGCAAGTTAATTCAAAACAACAATTTAAATATCGATCTTAATAATGTACAAGGTTTACCAGATCAAAGGAACTATCAATCTTCACCATTAGAAATGCATTGTTTACAATTGCTTTTCTATTCTAAGAACCTTTTAAATAAGCATTCACCTAAGCGTTCGCTTTCTCGAGGCTAATTTATTTTAAGAGCCAATTTGACATTTCCCTTTAATCCTTTACTTTCCCCGTGGTAATGGAAAATGCAAATTTCCACAGAGAAATAAAAATGGAGTAAAGGTAAAAGCCCACCAATGTGAATAAATATTAAAAAAAAACTAGAAAAGTTGACAGAAATTTCGGTGTAATTGATTACCTTCATTGAGGCGCAGAAAACATTGAGGGCGGAAATGAAAGTTACCGTCAAAAAAAATAGGGGAGAAAAAAAAATCCACTTATAAGTCTTGTGTTAAGGGATGGGGGAAAAATCGCAACTTTTTCGGATTTTTTCCCCTACCCATTTTTCTGTTTGCTCAGCGTTACAGCAGTTTCATTGTGTTGGTATGTGCTGTGCGGTCTCTAATTCATCAAATCATATCCTGTATAGCTTTTTGTGTGTGACTTGTGAAAGTAATCAAAGTAAAGAAGGGAAAGCACAATGTGAGAACGGATGGTGTGTGTAGAAGTGCATTTTTTAAAACTTTTTCTGGGTTGGAGATTGGTTTAGAAAATTATATATTGAAGTATAGTATAACATTAATATTACGGTAATAGCATTATTGGTATATTTTATTACCGAATTTAATTAGTATATTGTTCAAAGTATAATGTTTTCATTGCTTGCTTTGAAAAATGCAGTTTCTTAGATTATTTAGAAGTATATGTTTTCTTAAATTATTTAGAAATACATCGTTGCTTAAAATTTTTCTTTAGAAACTATATTGTTTCTTATATTCTTTAGAACAATAAAGTGTTTCTTAATTTTTTTTTAGAACTATATAGTCACTTAGAATATTTAAAAATATATAGCAACTTAGAATATTTATAAGTATATCATATTTTATATTATTTAGACGTATATTGTTTTGGAATTATTTAAAAGATAAGAATATCGTTTCTTATATTATTTAAAAGTTAATAATATCGTTTCTTATATTATTTAAAAGATAAGAATATCATTTCTCATATTATTTAGAAGTATATAGTTTCCTTGATTTTTTAGAAGTATATCGTTTCTTAGAATAGTTAATAGTGTGTCGTATTTAAGATTATTTAAAAGTGAATTATACTGTTATTTCTTATATAGTTTAAAAACCTAAAGTGTCTTAGATTATTTAGAAGTATATAGCCACTTATTAGAATATTTAAAAGTTTATAGCCACTTATTAGAATATTTGAAAGTATATATCAACTTAGAATATTTAGAAGTATATCGTATTTTAGATTATTTAGAAGTATATCGTATTTTAGATTATTTAGAAGTATATCGTATTTTAGATTATTTAGAAGTATATTGTTTTTAAATTATTTAAAATATCAGGATATCGTGTCTTATAATATTTAGAAGTATGTAGTTTATTTGATTATTTAGAAGTATATAGTATATTTGATTATTTAGAAGTATATCGCTTCTCAGAATATTTAATAGTATGTCGTAGTTTAGATTATTTAGAAGTGAAATATGCTGTTGTTTCCTATATAGTTTAGAAGCATATCGTGTCTAGATTATTTAGAAGTATATCGCCAATTGTTAGACTATTTAAAAGTATATATCAACTTAGAATGTTTAGAAGTATATCGTATTTTAGAATATTTAGAAGTATATCGTATTTTAGAATATTTAGAAGTATATCGTATTTAGAATATTTAGAAGTATATCGTATTTTAGAATATTTAGAAGTATATCGTATTTTAGAATATTTAGAAGTATATCGTATTTAGAATATTTAGAAGTATATCGTATTTTAAAATATTTAGAAGTATATTGTCTTAAAATTATTTAAAAGATAAGAATAACGTTTCTTATATTATTTAAAAGATAAGAATATCGTTTCTTGGATTATTTAGAAGTATAACGTTTCTTGGATTATTTAGAAATATATTGTTTCTTAGAATATTAAATAGTATATCGTATTTTAGATTATTTAGAAGTGAAGTACATCGTTTCTTAGAATATTAAATAATATATCTTATTTTAGATTATTTAGAAGTGAAGTACATCGTTTCTTAGAATATTAAATAGTATATCGTATTTTAGATTATTTAGAAGTGAAGTACATCGTTTCTTATATATTTTAGAAGCATATCGTTTATTAGATTATTTAGATCTGTATATTGTTTCTTAGATTATTTAGATCTATATCGTTTCTTAGAATATTTAGTAGTACATGGTGTTTATGAATTATCTTTATAACTTTTACTCACGTAATTAAATCTAAAAGAAATAAGATTGGTCGATTATGTGTCTTGTACATGTATTAATTAGCAACACAAGGAATTTTATTTCTACGCAGTTAAACAAAATAAGAAAAAAGTTTCTAAATAAAAGATGTGTATTTTGATGTTTAGTATATTGTACAAAGTAAGTAATGCTATTGATGTGTTTTAAATCGCTTTATGATATTAGTTAACTATAAATATATCGAATAAGAAATGTGAATATAATGGAGCCCATCATCCTAATCTACACTGTTCTTCACTGATAAAAATAAGTACTTAAAAATAAGTTAAATATACTCACTTTTAATTACATTCGATGCTTATAATAATTACGAATACATAAGTTTCGTTTTTGAAAACGACATGTACTCAAAAATGAGTAAAATGCATATCTACACAGAAGGCCTTCATAAATCGCTTTCAACATTTACAACTAGGGCATGTCGGGAATCGAACCCAATCCGTCTATGTGATATCGTCTGCACCAAAATTCAGGGCAATATCCATTGTACCACCACAGCTATGTGAAAAAGCTATAAATAGAAGCATTGTTAAAAAGCCGTGGCAACGAATGGAAAGTAAAATAACTGAGTTGTAATAACTCAGTTTCCATTGAAGCATTTGACCTTAAATAATTTGGAAAACAATATTTCGAACAAATATTTTCAGTTTGCCATTTCACTATGTTAAGATGTTATTAACAATAATTAACAATACTGATCATTTTTGCAAAAGTACGATTATTTAAATTTGAGTGCGTCATCGCTCATTTACGATGCAATTGTACTCAAAAGTACGTCAATGTACTCATTTTTAAACACATTTATTTTTACAGTGTTGTCTTGCATAGTCTCCAATAAGTTGTATAGTCAATTAAAATAACATAATATTGAATTAATGAAATTATTTTAGATACAACAAAATCTATTTACACACATATACACCTATTCAACAGTTGTTTATGTTACTATATATATATATATATATATATATATATATATATATATATATAGTAACATAAACAACTGCAGTTTGTTTAAAATGAATTTATATTCGCCTATTCAACTTGGTAATTTAAATCATAAAACTAAATTGCATATTATTGCTATAAAAATATAATATTTGAAGAAAAGATTATTTAATTTTTTTTCTACCAAGATAAATATTTTTTTTAATACTGATCCGCATTCTTTAAAAAATTCATATCTTTCCGAAAACCTCTTTTAATTATGCATAGAAAACACCAATGACGATAAAAAGCATCAACGTTCTAATTCTTTTTATATATAGTTAAAATATTTAATTATCAAGCTCATTATAAGAAACTAAAAATAAAGAAATATATAAATTATGTTTATTTTATTTTAAATATTTACTTAGAAACTTTTTGTACAGTCCAGTATGTTTTGTCCAAAAATATAATGAATAATGCCTTAGGTATTCCATTTTTAAACATATTAGTTAGGTTGGAAAATGTTATTTAACAAAAAGTATTTAGTGTTTATAGATGAGTCTAATACAATCTTTTTTAATTTGTCAAAATTTACAATGAAGCAGAAAGATTGCAGTATAATAAAGAGTATAATAAATAATATATATATATATATATATATATATATATATATATATATATATATATATATATATATATATGAACTTTTTAGTTATGATTTTGTTAAATTTGGTTAATAATCTCAACGAATCTTCTAATATCTGTATTTTTGGTATTATTTTGATGTATATATATTGTTTTTAAGTTTTCAATCATAATACAAATATAACGTAAATTAATGTCCACCATACATTTCCCTCTCCAGTGAAATATGATATTTTTTTATAATTTAACCACAAAATATTTATTATTTTGTGTGTAGTATTTATTAATTATAATACATTTATAAACGAAGAAAGTATACATTTATAAACGACGCATTACAGTTATATTAATTTTTTATTTTGCGGATTTAACTCTTTTTTCGATTCATTATGTTAAATACACATATTATAAAAATTACAATATAATCTCAGACATTCGACGATTAAATAAATTCACCATTGGACTGAAAATGGCTAAGCCTGTGACGTCAGAGGTAGTTTATATGCACAGGTGATAAAGTGTCTTTCCAGCATCACTTATTATAGAACCCCATTACAACACGTTTTTGTAGTATACATTTCTGAATTTTTAGCTCGGCCTCACCCAATCTCAAACCTTTTAGAATCTGTGAGTATTTATATATTTTGTTAACATAATTGTTATTCTTTATGCATTTTTAACTGCTTTTAGATATTTTTTCGGGAGAATAGCAACATTTTTCATATTTTTCTAATATACATATTTTAAGGTTTTAAAAATTGTAAAAACTTAAAACAAATTCTCATTTTTTTAAATGAAAAACAAAAAGTTTTTTTTTTCATTTTCTGCTGTTGAAGGGAGGATTATCTCCCAAAACATGTCCAGATTTGATGTTTTTTTTATTGCGTATTTTAACGTTGTATTTGTATTTTAAAATTCTTAAAGTAATGTTCTATAAGACGAGTTTTTAGCTTAAATTCTCAATCTGCCATGCTCTCTTGTTCCATCTTTTGGTTTGGTCTTGTTAAATATTTATTAGAAAGAAATTGTATCAGTAATTTGAATAAACATTCAATTAATTTGCAATTTCAGAGGAGAAATTGTGCAATCATGACTTATCATTTGGTATTTTTATAGTTAGCAACTTTATAAGGATGTTAAGGGACCTACTATTTTTTTGTGGAAATTATTAAAAGGTGGTTTTCAAAGTAAATAATCATCTTCGAAATCAGATACCAAGATTTCAGAATAGAAAAAGAATAAAGAAAATAAACTGGGACTGTTTCTATTCACACGTATTTGAAGGTGAATAATTGCAGTGCATAAAATTATACCTTTCCCTCCAAAAAATTAAAATTGCTTGACCATAAGGGCTCATATTCCATGCAGCCAACGAAATTTTAAGGTGTTACTCATAAATTTAAGTAAAGAAGGCTTAATATGAATGTGAAGTTCAAAACTTCTATTATTCACCCGCTTCTACGGTACAAGGAAATTAGAATGCATAACAAATTTCTGTAACGGCTTGAGCTAATCATTTTATCACCCATTTATTCGCGAACACATTAAATAGGCAGCAAATAAATCATAACTCAAAACCCAACCGTAAATTCAAATCAGGCCTCTTTTCAAACTCACTTCTCAAAAGAGCGATCCATTTCTTAATTGTTAAGGAGAGGTAAGAAATGCTTATTACCCAGTAGTCACACCATTAAATTTAACATTCATGAATCGTCTGGAATCTTTAAATGGGGTATGGCAACACAAAGGGAAAGCGAAACAAAGTCACGGAAGTCCCACGAAAACTAAATGAGAAAGAATGATGCCAGATTCGTTCGCGCCTTTCAAACGAGTCGCTCCCCCCCTAATCATTCTGCGGCTTTTTATTAGCGCTTTTATACGGCGTTGAACGACTGAGTTTTATCGCCAAATATGACCGTTTTAATGTTTCCGGCGAAAAGAAACTTACACAAGAGGCCGAACACACAAAAAAATAAAATAAAGAAAAGACAACCCACCGATACGACGCCAATAAAACCCGCCAGTGTATTTCGCAGAGATCCAATCTGCGCTCTTTAGCAATTGTTTTTAAAAAAACACAACGCCAATGCCCAAGCTGAAGAGTTTCTAATAATATTTACAAAAAAATACCGTGTCATATTTTACGAGCCCATACGCCTCCATTGAGCTGTGACAGCACCAGAAGCACAATAAAGCAGCCATTTTGGCGCTTTATCACTATAAACCATTTATTAATGTTTTGCTTTAAAAACTTTGAAACACAGGGTTGGGTTCACTCTGTACGTTGCCACACTCATTTTTCTTCGTTGTTTTCGCGCGTTTTATTTGTACTATAAAAGGCGCAAGGAAAGGCGATAAAGAAAGTGTTGAGAGAAGCGAATGGCTATTTTATGAAGCTCGAAGGAAACGTCTTTGTTCTAGGTAACGTGCTTTATTATAAACAAAGCACTGGGGGCGTTTTATTACTGCGAAGTGTGTGATTCGATTAAAAATATCCTAAAGGGTATTTACCTGTACACCAAGCACATTGGCGCTGTTTCTTTTTTATATAAATTACTAGAAAAGGAAATTTTTAAATATTTACAAAGTATCTTTTGAAAAGTATATTTCATACAATTTGTTCATATTCCATGGCGATATTTGTTAAATCACATATAAGTAATTGTATGTGTCGTGGGGTAAATTGGCTAGTACATTTTTTGGATTGCGTTGTGTTATTTTTTTGTATCTTTATGAATAATGTCGTCTTGGAAAAAATACATACATACCAATAATTTACTTTTAAAACGGTGCTTTATTGACACATTAAATTATATAGGAGAAAACTTATGGTTGGGGGGGGGTTATGTGCAATAATGTGTTACTGACTCACGTGTACCGGTTGGGGAGAGTTCCGTCCGAGGCGATTAGCTGGTTGTTTGGGGTGTAGATGCCCGGCTACCAGGGGCGTTACCATGAAATGTGGATGCTGACGTCTGGCGTCCTGGCATCAGGACCTTTCCTTCTCCAGGGGCTCGTCTGGTTCCGTAGCTCAGTGGCGTTGGTACGAAATTGGAGCGTTGCCGTCTGGTCTCATGGAATTCGGGACTTTTCCGGAGATGGACATGAGGACGGGAGACGATGGAGCAAAAATTTACCCGTATCTCTTGGGCAAAGGCAGAGTTGTAAGTCATGTGGTAAACCTTGAATTTCCCACGGTGGTGTCTTGGGGTGGGGGGTTGCAATCCCACATAAATTATTAAACCCACCACTTGGAATTCGCTCCGCCCCTCCTGGTCACCCCTCCCAACCAATCCAGTTATGGTTGTAAAATGGCTCAGAGACGTAACTCTCCCACAATGTAACACAGTAATAAAAACCGGCGACCGTCAGTCTAGCCATCTGACCAAATTGCACAAAGTACAAAATAGGTCAGATCCCTATGTAAAAATTGCAACGTGTGACAGCACACTGTCACAGTATGTGCTGTGTTAACGACACTATCACATGAAGTAGTGTTTTGTTGATTTTGCTAATGTATACATTTGTATCTCTGACTGTAGAATTTGATAGAGTTCATTATGATTTGCAAAAATGTCGGTTGGTTCGATTAAACTTAAAGCTTCTTTTGTTGTCATAAACTTCAATAGCGTCCGTTTAAATTTATTAGTAAATGAGTTTTAATTTATTAAGGTATTCTGCAGTTCATGGTGGTAGTGAGTTCCAGAGGTAAATTACTGTATTAAAAGTTTAAGATTTTATGATCGGACATTTATTTCTCAACTAATGCGAATGAGTCAAGTGATTGAAGGTTTATTATTATTTTGTTCTATGTTTTAAGTTTCAATCTATGTATTTTTTTTTATAATAAACATGTATGCATTATATTCAAAATATTACAAAATAGTAAACATGCTTTTATATATGTTTTAAGCTATTTTTGACAAGAATAATTTGCTATTTGAGGCCAGAAATCATTGACAGTTGTGTGTGTGTGTGCATTTTAAATACATTTTACAAAGTGGAACAAATAAAAAATAAATTTCAGACTTTAAAAAAAAAATGGCCAAAATTGTCAAAGCAAAATTTAGGTCAAATATTTTGCTTGTATAAACACACTATAAACATTTCGTTATCTTTAAATATTTTTTTTTGTATTGAGTAGTGACTTTTCGTATTTTTAAAATATATGATTTTTTGTAATTGCAGAAGCATTCGTTGCAAACTTTTAAATGATTAACTATAATTGCATGGAAAACATATTTACAATTTTAAAAAAAATCGCTTGAACTTTTAGGGATTAAGACAATTGGTTTAAAAGGATACAACTGATCAAATATCGCATTCACTTTACCTCCTAAGGAATTAAAACGTGTTTAATTCGTTTATATATCATCAGTCCCCGCTCCAATAAATATTATTTATGGGGTCACATGGAACACATTAACATAAAAAATATTCAAAAATATTTTATTGCTTTAAAAAATAATTAATTTTAGTTTTAATAAAAAAAACACCAAAATTATATTTCCAAATTAAGTAAAACTAATTAATTTTCGAATCAATATTAAACTTTGGTGCAAAATAGCTTGAATACCTAACTATGAACTCATTTTTCTTAGTGATGACTTATTTCATGTTTGGTAGTGCAAATTGATATAAGTTCATATATATTTGAAGAAACTACACCAAATTTGCTTCAGTGTATTTTCAAACATATTTCTTTAATTTGACTTTATTGATTATATATATATATATATATATATATATATATATATATATAACAAACAATAGGTTATTAAGAATTATAATTTTAAACCGGCTAAAGTGAAACAATCTTAAAATGTCGATACTTTACTCCTTTTCTCAGAGGGTTTAGGGACATAATATGTATTTCAAACTTAATTCGAATAAATCTATGTCAGTTTATAACCAACCCCTCTCCGTTTATACCACAGCTCATAATCGAACTAGTCCGACACCATTCCAACAGCCGAATCACCCTCGGAAATTAAATTACCCCGATTAAAATTCTTAATAGCCGAGTAAAGAATCATCATTATTTTTAAGCGCCTAACCAAACGCAACTTCCTTATCGGCTACGTTCTTAGACGGCGACGCGAATCTGCGACGAATGGATCATAAAAGGACTTCTTTATTATCGGCCTCGTAGCCGATCGGTGTTTTTAGTTGCTGTTCTTTGTGGTGGAATTTAAATTAGTTTGCGTGCTGGAAAACACTACAAAAGGTGAGTTTCGAATGTCGTCCGGGGGACTGAATCAAGTCTTGATTATTATACTCAGCGAAAAAGACTTTGAAATTGGTTTGGTTTATTTTTTTATTTTTTCATCTTCAAGATTGAATTGCGATTTTAAATGGATGTTGTTTTGAAAGCAACGAACTTAACAAACTTGAGTTCTTGTGGTCGATAAATTCATGGGAACTAAGGTAATGGCTTTGAAGTAAAGAAATATCGGGGATCATGTTTAGTTACTTTACGATTCTTGTCTTTTAGAAGAAGTCGTAAAAATCTAAAGATTTTCAAATTACGGATACTTATTATCGCAATATATATATTATGAATTTAATTTCTTTGAGGCATGGATATTACCTATCATTTAAAATATATTTATTGTTTATTTAATTGTTTGTTTCAAAATGCCCATTTCGCCAACTTTAACGACATTTAGATAGTTAAATATAACTAGTTATTATCTCAATTAACATTAAAGGAAATGTGGTAGTATTGGACAGTTAATGTATTATTTAGTTTATCGGATATATATTATTTAAAAAATACTAGTATCCATTTTCTGCGTTAACTACAATGTATTTAATACAGAGATTGAAGAATCTGTGTAAATGAACCAGTACTACAAAATTTAAAAGGACTTTAATAATCAATGATTTAAGACGTTGCAATATCGAATTCTTAAAAAATAATAATTCCTTTTTACTTTAATAATTGAAGGATAATAAGTTTTAAATCGTGAACGTTATACATCGAATATAAATTAGAATATTATGATAATTAAGTTTGATACACAGTTATTTAAAATTGAAAATGAAAAATGACAACTTTTACAGTTATAAATAAATTACGTTTAATTTAATTCTTCTTAAGTATTAGAGTATATAGCAATTCAGAATAACTCATAGTCAGGAAAAATTGGTTAAGCAATTTTCAAAAATATATAATTAGTATAAATTAAATGTTTAACTATTTTATAACGTATTATTTAGGAACTTTTAAAAGTATTTAACAATCTTCAGAGCAGAATAATCTTTGAATAACAACTAAAAATAAACGATAACTATAAATAGTATTGATAATGTATTTAAAGTATGCATAATAAATGGCATTTATAATTTGTATATATAAGTAAACTAAACTAAATAAGTATATACAAGTAAATTATTTTAAATATATGTATGCTTCCCTATTAAATACATGTGTATGTTGTGTGTTAGAACATTTTCTGAAATTTAACTGAATAAAAACAAATTACTAAATTTCTATAAACTATTAATTGATTACAAATACAAAAATACAGGTAAAATCATTCGCAAATTCTAAACAGAAACTTCAAAACAAATATATATTTATTTATATTTCTAGTT
This sequence comes from Troglohyphantes excavatus, assembly GCA_963932185.1. Classification (NCBI taxonomy): domain Eukaryota; kingdom Metazoa; phylum Arthropoda; class Arachnida; order Araneae; family Linyphiidae; genus Troglohyphantes; species Troglohyphantes excavatus. The sequence goes on from OZ010668.1 coordinate 10,414,486, forward strand.
TATTACCAAATGAAAATCAATAAAATCTTATATTCATTAATAAAATAAAAATATATTTTCGAAAACAATAATCTCAAATATTTTAAATATTTCATTTATTCATATTTTTATTATAATTACGGATATTGAATATAGCACATTAAATGTTCAAAATCAATTATTATTTTGAATAAAAAACGTAATCCCCCTTATCAAATATTTAAATATATCACTAGTAATAATAATGTAAAAAAAATATCTTTTATTTTTACAAACAGTAAATAAACATGTATGCAATTTACGAACATCATGTATCGGATTCATGTATTTTTACATATAATACAAAGTTCAAAAAGTGTTACAGTATCACATTCCAATTTCAATCACACATCTAAATATTAACTTAAGGACATTGGAAACCGAATTTCCCCTTAGTGCGTCCCTTACAGCCATCGAGTGGAAATCAAATCTTTCGAGGCTAGTGATCCAAATGAAATATCCCATTGGAGCGACTGTAATGTCCTAAAAATAGCCTTTGCCATTCAATTCGGTTACATCGAGAGAACACCAAAATCAATAGTAGATGGAATTAAAGTCGACCGGTGGAATCGCTTTTAGCTATTTTCCTCGCAAACTCCAATGTAATTGTTAATTTTCGAAGTTAAGGAAGCGGTTTTCGCTAGTTTCTGAATTGCTGATGTAAGGGACTTAGTTTCAGATGAAAAGTAGTTTTTGTGTTATTCCTGTGGGATTTCTGCCATGTGTCAATGCAATTCTGTATATCAATTTGAGTTTAGAAATAAACCTTTTGACTTACGTATTTTAAATTTTAAATATGAATGTTAAAAAAAAAACGTATTAAAATGTCGAATGCGTGGACGTAGTATTGGTACTCGGTGAAAGTATTATATGACATCATTTAACCTTTTCGCTTGGGATCCATAACGGAAAAGTTGCATTGGCTGTTTGCTAATTTCTAAAATTGTTAAAGAGGGGCGAGAGAAATGTCGCCTTGGTAGACGGATCAAAGGGTTCTCAATGCATTGTGGAAGGAAAATTTTTCTTACAACAAGATGCGTGTAACTGTCTGACGGACATATCGTTAACAATCTTTCTTCAAATCACGCAGAATCCCAGATTCGGGGTAAATCTATTCATTTTAAAACTACAGAAAACCAAAGACGATTTGTATAAACCATTAGCGAATCGCCACCTGTAAGAACAGGTGGAATTACATGTTATGCAAGTCATCATACCATGGATCAAAAGTGTTCATACTAGATCTTTATACTCTACCCACAAATAAAGGTTATGATTTTTCCATTAATATTTATGAGTCAAGAATATATTTTTTCTTCTATTTAGTGTCTTCTAACTATACCTATTTCAAATGATATCGGTTATCTTCAATCTGGATCAAGTATATCCACATTTATTCACCAAATTTGGTTTTTAAATATTGGTAGACGGGACGATTTTGGCAGTAATTTAGAAAACTGCAGTTAGCCTATCCGCTCACTGGCAACTATCGGCCGTGCAACTATTTAGTTGCATGCAATTGAAAAACTCAAATTATATCAGCCCACTCAACTATTATCAGACGTGCAACTATCGGACAAAATATCCTTTAGCTAGAGACCGCGCACAGAACTTTGATAAATAATCGACAATTTGGCGATTTTGTATGGATTGTGATACTACCAATAAATTTGGCGATTTTTCATATTTACTTTCGGAAATCTGATACGTGACAGCCTTGATTCGAATGTAATTAAAATAATCACCGAGCAGTTGCTGAGGGATTTTTCAGTTACTTACATGATAACCGTCGGGGATAATTGCATGGCAATTATTGCCCGTGTACGGGTAGCCCTGAATTTATAATTTCTTTTGGACTTTTTTATCTTCTCAAACCATTTTTTTTTTTGCAAACTTCTCTTGTACCAATCATAATAATATTAAAATTTAATTATTTTTCTTGACAATTAAATAAATATGCAATCTATATATAAATTCGAAAACTCACTTCATTCAATCACTGACTCATCCACCCACTCACCATAATTATGCTACTATTCCTATGTAACCAACATGAAATTGGGCAAAGTTGTTTTTTATAATGTAAGAGGGAAATACAAACTATGTGTGTACGTATAGCTGAAATGAGGCGTTCAGAGCAAAAATGAATCACGCTCATAAGTTGTAGTTTTAACATTATAGTGCATTGTGTAGAATATGTGCTACACAACTTTAAAATAAATAATAGTTGCTTATATTGGGTTTTATGTTAACTATTATAGTATTATCACGTAAGGAACCTTGCGCCTGGTTCTTATAACCGCCTTTAGGTCCCTTATATTTATAAAAATGATTGTAATAAAGGCAATTTGTTGCTTAGAGGTCTGTTCTTCTAAAACTGGCTCGTAAAGGTACAGTTTTTGAAGATTGTTTTATTACTTATAAGTATAATCTGGCTGTACAAAAAGTCCTAGCTAATACCAGAGGCATGTAGATAGTATTTAACTACATTTTCATACTTTTTGAAAATTATTTTAGTAATTACACATGAATTTGCATATACGCTACACAATGGTTTTAATTAATTATTTAATTAAATATGCACTAAGGAGTTTATTGTATATTTTTGCAGCGGTCCAGGGGTCAATAGAAAAAAAATCATTAAAAAAGAAAAAAATCATGCACTAGAGGGTTAAGATAATCAAGGTAAAAGTGTATTAATACTAGTTGAGTACTAAAGTGATAAAGAGGATAATTATGTAATTTATTAGAAAATTGAAATATAATACTTGGTTTACTATGGCTCTGAAAATATACACCATTAATAAGTATTAATCCGCTACACACATTTTTTTTAATACTTTTGGACTTGATCTACTTTAACTCTGAACGCTTCAAATAGCCGAGTATTAAAATAAAATTAACTTATAATTCGATTAAGAACTTTAAATGTTCCAAAAAGATGAAATTTGAAAGACTTGTTCTTTATACCGTAAGAAGGAAAAATAACTCAACATGTGCACGATATTAGAATAACAATCATTCAAACATATATTTTAAACTTCTAAATGGAAAGATCCAGGTAGATATGATAATTGTAATGCTGACTCCTTCTGTCAACAAGCATTTATGAGAATAATTAAATCCATAAATTATGTCCAATATAAAAAATCTTCAAAACAATTTGTATAAACAATGTCCAACAAGCATTAGGTCCATAAATTGTAGTTTTGAGATAATCGAGGTAAAAGCTTATTAATTCTAGTTGAATCCTAATGATTTAGAGGATATGATGTCAACTGTTAGGAATTCGCAATGTCAAGGACTTGGTTCACTATGCCTCTTAAAATATACACCATTAACAAGTGTTAATCAGCAACAAACAATTTTTTTATACTTTTGAACTTGATCCTCTTTAGCTTTGAACGCTTCATATAGCCGAGTATTAAAATAAAATTCACTTATAATTCGATTAAGAACTTTACATGTTCCAGAAAGATGAAACTCGGCAAAATTGTTCTTTATACCGTTAGAATAACACTCATTTAAACATATATTTTAAACATTTAAATGGGAATATCCTTGTAGATATGAAAATTGTAATGCTGACTTCTCTCTTTCAGCAATCATTTATGAGAGTTATTAAGTCCATTAATTATGCCCAATATAAAAAAAAATCCCTCCCCCCCCAAAAACAATGTCCAACAAGCATTAAGTCCACAAATTGTAGTTTTTAGATAATCAAGGTAAAAGTTTATTAACGATAGTTGAATCCTAAATTGATTTAGAGGAAATGATGTCGACTGTTAGGAAACATAAATAACTTGGACTTGGTTTACTATGTCTCTGAAAATATACATCATTAACAAGTGTTAATCCACAACTATCAAATTATTTTTATACTTTTGAACTTTATCCACTTTAGCTCTGAACGCTTCATATATAGAAATATCTTGACCTATTCAGAAAACCCCAACAATGGAACATACCTCTTAAAAATGACATATTTATTTTGTTTTCTACCAGGTGTTCTAGCTATATTAAATCCTCCGACGGGGAAGGTAATCGCTAACATTTCTAAAAAAATATATGGGCATTTCAGTATTTCTAAGAACCTAAAGGGATGCTATTTTATTAAGAAAAGGGTTAAAGATATTTACACATACACCCTATAGACGCACGTAGTATTTGTCGGAAGCTAGTATGTTATGTTCAGTTAATATCTTCCTATAAATATGTATTTTATCCTTATCATTTCATGAGTCCGCAAGACATAGTTCCTCAAACAGTAATCCCAGATGACTATCCAAAGGCTAAATCCGTTATTGCACAATGGGATGTTGCTGACTAGACATTCCTCAGCAGCTGTCGAAAAAAGGTTAATGGTCTTAAGTATTACCTCAAGAGTGATGAATGGTAGATATGGAGAGATTTTCAACACCCTAGCACCTTTACAGGAGAACATGGAATCGTATAAATTAAATCGCAATTGTATGAAGAGACTCGTGACTTTTAATTACATATTTCCTGCTTTGTTATAAAAAAAATTGAAAAAAAAAACATTTGTCCATTTTAATGTAGCATTTTTATATAAAATTTATATTGAAACTTAAAAACAGTATGTAAACTGAACGAAATTAAATTTATTTATTATTTTTATTGCATGTTAATGTACTTGACTTCCAAACAGCCACATTTGCATCCTTTTCGATGACCTAATGCTGCCGCGTTGCCCACGCAATAATACCTTTTCACTTGAACTAAAATAAAGAAAAAGCTTCCCTGCATGTGGGCAAATTCTGAAACGGGGGAAAGAAAATATCGCTTTGGGAGGCAGGAAAAAGAGTTATCAAAGTATTATGGAAAGACAGCATACCATAAAATAGGAAGCGTGTAATTGTATAACGGAAGCATCGTTAATGTTCCTTAAAGTAAGTAGATTCGCAGATAGGTGTAAAGGTCAACTTGAGGGCTTGCGAATGTAAATGTATGTTCTGCAGGAAACTGCATTCTTCAGACCTCACATATTTTAAAAATACCCCTCCGCGGTCAATATTTTTCCGCGTCCATCGCTATACCTATAAAACCGATGGGACATATGTTGTCCCAGGGAAGACGTAAATCTTAAGTAGTTTTAAATACTTTAATATATCTGCTTTTTTATTTACAAATACTTCCACATTCTACAACAAATTCGAATCGCAGTTCTACGTGATCTTGCTCAAGAACATCATTTATATGATAGTAAACTATTTGTCTAGATTATTCAATACATCAGAAAAAAATCTTCACCTGAAAAAAAGCAAACAACTATATATATAATCCTCCATTACCAAACCTTTATATTTCACAAACTGCACTTCTTCGACTCCTGCATCGAGGAACCCATAAAAAAACATTCGCTTCTTAAACTGGAGCATTACGTTCGCATAAAAACCTGGATTCGCCTGAATAAAGACATCCCCTTTCCTTTGCTCTGGTGGAAAAGGCACAGGAAAAATGCATCATCGTCCCCCCCGTCTTAAAAATAATAAAAGAAGTGACGTGCACGTGACTCCGCTTCTGGAGTCTAAGATGGGATTTTCAAGAGACGTCGCCGAGTTGTTTTGCTTGACATATCGTTACGTCGCAATAATTTGAAACGGAGATTCGAGTCCGGGACTACCTTGGATATGGGGGGGGGGGGCAGTATTATGGATAGGCTGCTACATATGTATTGTTTTTGCTTCGCCCTTTTCGGATTTCGGAGTATTTGTTGGGGGACATTACTTTAAAGTTTATATAGCTCTGGGGAAATGGATTACCTATCTTGGTCTTGTGTTGGAAGTTTTGGAGGATTGTCATCACTTTAGATGCAGTATACAATGTTTTTTCTGAAAGTATTGATACTTTGTCCACTATTCCAGACTTGAAAGTGTTTTGTACAAATAAAATAAAGTATATACATTATGAGAAATACTATTTCAGTTCTCTTTGAAACCCAATGGTTGTAAATGGCACCAATGCATTAATTTTTTGTTCGGTATATAACATTAATATGTACGTTGATGATTGCTTAAGTAAATCCATTGTTTTGAACATATTATTTACTTACATGTATTAAAGGAACTTTGAAACATCAATGTAAAAGCAACAATGTGTAAAAATAATTGGTATATACGTTGATTTGTTTAGTTGAAAAAGCATATTTCAATTCGACGAGAGAATATGAATTATTGTAAAATAACACCTAATCGGGACATTTTGGCAACTAAAAAAAAGTATTGCTAGGTGCCAATGGCACCCAAGTTCCATCTCCTAATTTTGAACTGGTCAGAAATTGTTCTTAACTGGTCGGAAATTAGTGTTAATTTGTCGGAAATCGGTCTAACTGGTTGGAAATTGGTCTTAACTGGTTCTTAATTGGTCTTAACTAGTCTAAAAGTGGTCTAACTGGTTGAATATTGGTGTTAACTGGTCAGAAATTAGTCAAACTGGTTGGAAATTTTGTTTTAACTGACCGAAAATTGGTCTTAAAAGGTCAGAAATTGATCTTAATTGGTTCGAAATCGGTTTAAATTGGTTCGAAATCGGTATTAACTGGTCGTAAATTAGTCTAACAGGTCGGAAATTTGTGTTAACTGAGTCTAACTGGTAAGAAATTGATCTTAACTGGTCGGAAATTGGTCTAAACTGGTTCGAAATTGGTTCGAAATTGGTCTTAACTGGTCGGACATTGGTCTAAATGGTTGGAAATTGGTGTTAACTGGTCATAAATGGTTGGAAATCGGTGTTAACTGGTCGGAAATTAGCGTTTTTATCCTATGTTATAAATTATTGACTGACTTATTTTATTTAAACACTTGCATTTTAAAAATACAGGCCATAGAAACAACATCTACAAGGCGTTAAAAACACATTAAACCATAAACACATATAGAAAGATGAACCCCATTCGTCCAAATTAACCCAATGGGAGCTGACCCTTCCACGCTTTATTAAAGCATCCCATCCTACATCACACGGTCAATTAGAATCCGGTACTTCAAACGAAACCCATCCCATTGCTCCCAACAAAATATAAACCGAAGTTAATTGTCCCCCAAAGAGACGGCCACGGTTAAGTGACTGTTGAAAGCATCCCTCTCCCCCCAAACCCCTAGAAAATTGCCCCCCGGCAATCCATGTGCCGTATCTTCTCTCCCGCATCTCCCTCTTAACATCCCATTGAAGCCTGCTGCTCTCCGTGCTCCCGCCATCCATCTTCATGAGCGGTCAGAAACAATCGCCATGTTGGAGGGAGAGATTTCTCCCTGCTTTGCAGATGGGGTGGTGGTTATAGGTAGATGTGTGTAGCGAGGACGTATGTCTTGATCTCTTGGTTAAACGGGGGTCCGATACCTTCGACATTTTTTTCTTTATTTTTATACTTGTACAATCCAATTTTTTTTCTCTTTCTAAATATGCATAAAAAACCATTTTAAGACGCTCAATTTTTTTTTTTAAATTGCACATTTATTTTTAAATTAAAATTTTAGTAAATTTTTTAACAATTTTAAAATTCCTACTCCTTTTTTGTTTTTCAATATTTTGAAGCAATTTTTTTTATTTAAGATCTTGAATAATATGTTAATAGATGTATGCATTCAAATTTTGATTCAGATACATCACTTTAAAAAAAAAATATATTAGAAATTTTGGAAAAAAAATTGACGAAAAAAAATAATATTCCATTTTAAGTGGTTTTAAAAAACAAGTTATGGTAAAAATAGGAAATCTGAATGCATACATCTATTTAAAATATATTTATCTTGCTATACACACAAAAATTATGATTTTAAGTATAATAGTAAAAAAGCCTTAGCATTTTTAGTGTTCATTAAATTTCAAAACCACGAACAGAGATATTTGCTTTTAAAGTTTACATATGATACAACTATGTTATAGGAACACATCATTAAAACATTCATAACTAAAAAAGTAATAGGAATTTTTGGAAGCAGTTTTTTGTGAGTTATTAAGATAAGTTTGAATATTATTTTTTAAATATAAAAAAAAAATGACTTTTTTTGCGAATTTTGGGTATCGGACCCCCTTAAAAGGGGGTGTTTATATCAGTGTGCGGATTATGATGTGTTTATTGTGAAGTTTATAATTCTGTGTCGTTGTTGTATATTAATTGCGGGTTGTCAAGTTGCTTTGGGATGGATGCTGCGAAATTTCGAAAAATGGGTATGGATATGAAGAAAATATAGGAATACAAAATTTGCTTTTGTAAATAGAAGATTTATTTCATACAAGCAAAAATGTTCATTTCTTGCACGGTAGTAATTAAATTAAATAAAAAAAAATAATGACAGAATTAGCGCATTTTAAAGTTTTAAAATGTTCTTGAAGATAACACACTATTTACATGGGAAATCAATGGGATAGCAATATGCTGTATCCATATATCCTTTAAAAGTGTTTAATTAATAATTAAATCAATTCAATTATCATTTCAAGTTTGAATACATTTGATAAAAAAAACCTTAAACTTATCCATACCGTTTGTTAAAAAGTAATACAAGGACACACTTAAAAAATAATCTAATGACACACTTAAAATAGTAACATTTAAATTACGGAATACGTAATAAGACATCATGTTTGCCAGTCAAAACTTGTATATGAGACGTCCTTTAGTGTCTCTTTCTCTAGCCCTTCACAGCTTTATATCATATTTGTTTCGTATCTACATTTACTTTTGAACCAGAATTAAAGCAAATAATGTTGTTTTGCAAATCATAATAATTTACTCAATTCCTGGAGTAAAATCAAAATGTTTGCATAAAAAATTGATTTAAAATTGTGAAGGGTTAGATTTGCAGAGTGGGCAAGAGACGTTTTGAAATTATGTGACTCATATGTGCAATACTCGACAAAAATTTAAGAGAAATTCATTTTTTAAAAAAAAAATTCAAGTGTATTGATGTAATAAACACCAAATGATGAACTGATATTTCTACCGGTACATTATAAACAAAAAAAAGTAAGTGCCGTTAGTTTATGTCAATGAGAATTAAACAACTTGACACAATTAAATTTAATACCACACTTAAAAAATTTGAATTAACATTAAGACAATGCTAATTAATGTTTAAGGAAAGTAAGTTTTGTATCTTAAAAAAAACCATTTAAACCTGAAAGTTTTAATTTTTATATAATTTTAAATTGCTAAAATATTATACCGTTTAAATTTATAATTTAGTGAAGAAATTAAAAAATTTTAATTTATGTTCTTTCAACAAGGCCAGTTTATTTTTACATTTTTCGAAATCGAACAAATGAGACTAATATTTTCAAAGCCATATAGATTTATTTTCATAAATTTCACAAGAGACACCAAAAACAATTGACAAACACGTACTTTTATAACTAAATCCATGGCTTTGAACGCATTTTTATATTGAATTTATACACTTTTCGTCAATATTGCTTTGAAATATGATGAAGTACATTGAAAACTTCTAAAAAAATTATTTTACGAAAAAATGTGGACCAATCTTCTTTTGGAACTAAACGGCTCACATATCAATGTCACTGACGCAAAACTTAAAAAATACATAATTACAAGTGGTTGTAACTAACTACCTCATCTGTAAACTTATAAATAATGATCATTCGTAATTAGCAATTTCATTAAATTACTTTCGCACTAAATAATTACGTCACCGATAAATAAACAAATAAATGCATTTAGCAGTGTGTTTTGAATTACGAATCCTGACGGCAATACAATTAATTGCTTTCAAGAATTCCAATACCAAATTGATGCATAATTCATGTGCTAAGCTTAATCGAACTAGCTTTTATTAACTGTAACTGTGTGCGGTTTAGTGGATATAATTCAATACACGGATATATTATGTCTGACGAATAGGAAATTACTAATTTGAATATATTGTAGCTTATCATAATATGTATGTTGTCTGAAAGCACATTTGTTTGTTTGGAAGTTGATGTTGAAAAGACGCCGATATAATGTAATTAGGAGTATATATTTTAATTTGTTTTTAACGGTAGTTCGATGTTTTCGAAATTGTTTGATTCGTCAGACCTGCTGTTTTGGAATCTAAGAATTGATGCTAACTTTTATTTTTCTTTCTTATAATAGATGGGAAACTATTTGAGGAGAAATGAAATATTCACGTAAGGAAATAGTGTCTTGAGTGATATTTATTTGATCTCCGTTAAATGGATTCTCAGATACATTTGTTGTTGTTGTAGAACTTTTTTGGAAGTTTAATAAGTTTTAGAAACGTTGGCGTTCTCAAGGAATAGTTCTCAGGTTTCGATTACAGTAAAGATCAAATGGGAATTAGTTAAACATGTATTGTAATAATGGTTGTACTTGGGTAGATCTGAAAGTGCAAGAAAAGCCGTTCTAGGTGTGAAATGTACAGTAGAACAACCATATAACATACATGTATTTGTTTAAATAATAATAAAGGATGCTTAATTTTATCTGACTAGTTATACATTTCTAATACATAAATTCAATAAAGTTTGGACATTTTATACTTTCAAAAATGTATTCCTTAATAATTCCTTTACATATTGAAATTGTTGTGTATAAGCCAGATTAGTTCGTCAAAAAAGAGGAATAAATGATAATTTGTTTTATTATTAATTAAATTATCAAACTTGCCATGAAAAACTTTAACATTATTTTTATTTATGTTTTGAAATTTTAAATAACGTAATGATATCATTATTATTATTATGTTTGGTGTTATATTTATTATTATGGTAACGAATCAGAGTTGCAGCTCTGTACACTAATAATTTTAATGTATGAAGTAATTAAATATATTATTTTAATCCGCACTCTTTGCTAACCAAAATCACTACTGCTTTTCTTGTATATAATATTCAGGATTCTGCAAGTGGTATACAAATACGCTAAATTTTTATATTTAAATACGATAAGTGACAATATTTCTAAAGATACATTCTACAATTTCATAACATAGCTACTCTTCGGTCAAAAAATATTTTATTACCACCTTTCAACACGAAAACTGTTTATAACGCGTCTATAAAACGGCTTATCCCACATCCCGTCACATCCGTCAACATTTTAAGGGAGTTGAAAATTGACTTTCATGAAGATGTGATATTCCCGTGACAGGCATTCTGCCGTGTGGGTAGCCATTAATATGGATCAATTGACAGATATTTGAATCGCAGTTCATCATATTTGGCTTTTGGCTCTTTTTGCTTTTTATATACGGGAAATGTGGCTATTCCAATATGATGTTGAGGTATAAATTATATCTTCAAGGGTGTACGTTTTACGATAATAACCTTAATGTTGTTTTGATTGATATTTGGTAAATATTTGTTTAAAAAGCTTCAGATATTATAAGTTAGTACCTGGCAAGTTATTAAATTTTCAAAAATGAGATATGCCATTTCTTAACTTTTTAAATAATGCTTTCATCAAAAGATATATTTAACACAGAATAAGTTATTTTTACATCATTTTATCCTTGTAGCTATTAAGTTATGATCGTAAATTTCTAAAATAAATATAAAGGTCTTTTAATTATTTGTCTCGTCTATAATTGTAAACACATTTGAATTAATATTCATATTATAGTAATATAATATTAAAAGCATGCACGCACGTCCCGTGCGATATTTATCACCTCCCCCCCCAATATAACCAAAATAAAAAAAAATAGTTTAAAGGTTCTACTCATAGATGGCACAACTGATAACGGCTCGTTTAAAAACAGCCTGGAAATTCAATATTTTTAAAAGCATTTTTTTTTAAAGTTAATATTTTTGAGATAAAAGAACAATTTGCTCCTTGAATTTCCCTTTTTTTATACATCACATGTTAAGTTGCATAGTGTGTGAGACCCGCAAAAGGTATATTTATTACAGTATTAATGTGTATGATTTTTGTTATCGTAGCATGCATAACATTCCCATATGTAGTTGGATTCCCATAGAACCTAAGATAGTTTTATATAATTATCATTTCCAGTTTATCCTGCATCATACTTGAATAGAAGCAAACATTCAAAATATGTTTTGCCGCATTAAGATGATAGGTGGGAAAACCCGAATAACTTTTCCTAAATGCATTGACTAATGTACAAATTCCAATATTTGCTAGTAAATTTCAGTAAGACAAAATGTGTTTTGAATGAATACTTACAATTAGTTAGTTCAAAAAAAAAATTGAAGAGAATCGCAGAAATGTAATTGAGTTATTTCATTAATGAATTCCATTTCGAAAAATTTGGATAAAACCCGTTTTAAATGTTTGCTCATCAATTTTATTTTTTTGAATATTGACAAATCTAACCTATTGAGAAACAATAAATATATCTAGTATCGATATAAAATTTTATCCTAAATGTATATGATTGCGTCTAAAACCATAAACCCATAATATATATATATATATATATATATATATATATATATATATATATATATATATATATATATATATATATATATATATATATATATATATATATATATATATATATATATATATATATATATATATATATATATATATATATATATATATATATATATATATATATATATATGTATATATATATATATATATATATATATATATATATATATATATATATATATATATATATATGTATATGTATATATATATATATATATATATATATATATATATATATTTTAAGCTTGCAAATTACTACAATAAAGGGTTTATGCAAAATAATACTAACACGACGATAATTGATGAGAAGAATTATAACTCGTACCTTTTTAAAACAATATATTCATATGTATTTTTTTTTACTTTACTTCTTAATTTCCCCCTAGTATTCATGATCGTATTATATGAATTTCCATTATCCTAAAAAAATAATCCATATGATATTACAATAGAAATAAATGCATTTATGAATTTTGTACAGTATTCTAATCTGTTTTATAATACTTTACGAAAACGATATAGCAGAATATATTAAAATTTTTTATGTTTTTTACTAATATAATACTATCCACGTTAGCATTTCTTTTGTAACACTCAGAAGCATTTTAGAGGTATTACATAAATTTTAAATACATAATAAATATTTTAAATGGTAAATTTTTTAATGGAGTCTGAATTAACATATTAATAAAAGTAAAATATGTTCTTGTTCATTCGGATTATTTTAAATCCCTATAAAATATTTCACATATATTTATAAATCTAGATTACTTTTAAGTTTATGATCATCCATTCAGTATGACGCAACAAAGGACATGTTAAAATACATATGCAAATCATAATGCGTTCGATGGAAAATAAAATTTATTTAATAATTCATAATTAACAACTCGACTAAAAAACTAAACATAGAATAAGCGTAATTTAATTGAAAATTAAGGTTTCACAATCTTTCCATCGAATATAATATATTTGCATGTACTTTAGAAAATATTAAATAATATCACCGTTTAAAAAATGTATTCTTTTAATTATTATAGTCGTTTTTTGTGCTAACGGTAAAAAAATAATATAGTGGGTATCTGCAATTTTAAAGCAACTTTAATTAAATTTATGCCGAAATTCAAGCTTTAAAAATATGATTAAAGATAGAAAATACTAAAGGTTAAATATTTTATATGTTACAACATTTTCCTAATACTTCTTAATAATATATCTAAATAAAACAATTTCATTTTTTGATAAGGGTTTAGGAAAATGTCAAAAAGTCAAGGTGGTTGTAATTTACCATTATATATTTTCCGATTAAGATTTGAAAAAAATTTCAATGAAAAATATTTTTCTGAATTTAAAGTTCATATGTAATTCTTTAAAAGCCGGCAATACATGGACGACTTAAGTCCTTTTTACTTCTGTAGGATAATTGCTGGAACGGTTGGGAAATCCAAACTAATTTTCAGATTAACAACTGTTATTATTTTACAGAAATGATATTTTAACTATTTTTAATATACATATGTAAACTGTATAATTATTTTCAAATTAAAATGTGAACTATTTTTTTTAAAACTTCTACAGAAAACAAAATAAAACATCAAGTATAAATTACGTTATTACACACATATTTCATAGTTTCATATTTTATATGATCAACATTATTTCAATAAAGTAAATGTAATATATTTTATGCAGCATTATTCGATATTTATAATTTAAAATATATGTTTACATCATGGTTTTCTTAACAAACCGATCTGAAAACGAATATTTTAAATCTAAAAAATATCGTTTATTTTTACCTTACTAAAATTTGCAATGAAAGTTAAATAAATATATATTTTAAAATTTCCATTTTCATTTACACATGACGTGTTAAATATACTACTAATTTTTTACCTTTCTAAAATTTTAAATAAAAATTAAATAAATAATTTTTTTAAAATTTCCATTTTCATTTACACATGACGTGTTAAATATACTACTAATTAAATGATTATAATTAAAAGCAGATTAAATAAATGCAAACCATCTCAAACATATTTAAGTCTTTGAAGAATGCTTAATTAGCAATGATTTGTATTTGCCTTACCTCTTGACGTTTTCAGTTATCCTGTCTGAATACTAGAGTATTTTCTTTTCGAGAAAAGGGAATGTTCCAAAAGTTCAAACGTTTTGCCTTCTGGCTCTTTGGTAAAACATGTCATGTACATCAACTTCCTCCAATAAGAATATGTTTTCTTACTGTAGGGGGAAATTTGACACCAGTTTCTGGATATATTTCTAGAATAACCTCTTTTTAATATAAGATTATAAGCCTAACTGCGAATATTTCTAATTAAAAATAGGATTATGATAGGATTAGTTAGTTATAAAAAATAGTTAGATACCCATATTAATATATAAAGAAGAGTAGTGTATGTGCACTGTAAAAACACTTCTTAAAAATGAGTACATGAACACATTTCTTTTTTAAGTACAATTGCATCATAAATGAGCGATGACTTACTCAAAGTAACCGTATTACCTAAAAAATGAGGAATGGGATTTAATATTGCTAACCACAGCTTCTGTTCAAGCCATCTTAGTAAAGCGACGTGACAAACTTAAAATAGTAGTCCAGAAGATGGATTTCCACATTATTTTATTCCGATTGCTTAAATGGGAATCGAGTTATTACAACTCAATTATCTTACTTCCCATTTTTTTGGCACACCTTCTTAACATTTATTATGTTTATAATTTATTCATGTCGACTTGGTAGTTTAACGGATAAGGCTCTGGACTGCGGTGCCTGAGGATGATGTTTCGAATCCCAATAAGTATTGGTTATATGTGTTGATAGTTGTTAAAAGTGGTTTATGAAGCTTATGTATTCAATAAACTACTCGAATCGCTTATTTTTGAGTAAATGTCTTATTTAAAATTGGAACTTATGTATTCGGAGCCATGATAAGTATCGAATGTACTAACAAGTGAGTACATGTTACTTATTAACAGTAATATTATTTACTTTTATAAATATTATTACTAATAATTAATACCTATAATTTTATTTTTAAAAGTCTATCAATAGTTTAACGAACATATTTAAGGGATTACACATACCCAGGGTACAACTCAATACTGCTCAAATCACAAAACCAAATCGGAAACTGATAACTCCAAACGACATAAACCCAACTCCCTAAAAAAAAACCAAAAGATTCATCAGCCAACTCCAAACAAACTCATTCCCAATGAATTCCAAAAACCCTTCAGCGTCGCTTTCCGAGAGAGATTTTAAACTATTCTAAAACTTTCTTGACACCATCTCTCAGACGCACGTGGTCGTTTAGCAAATAAAAGGGGAACAAAATTTCCCACAGGGCATTAACCGGAATTAATCGCGGTTCGTTTGGCGAGGAACGATTTATCTATTGGTTTATGCCCTGACGTATGGCTGCGGTCCACGTCTGCAGCAGAAGTGGCCCGTAAATAACAACCTTCCGAATCAGGTGTCGGACGATTTATGGGGCACCTTGCAGAAGCATGTGTTTGCTCCCTTGCAGAGCCCGAATATCCACGACGTTATCTTACGATAAATTTGAGTGGCAGTTCGATGAGACGTAAGATATGCAACTTAATGACCTTTAATAACGCGATTTGTGTAGTTTTCATTGTTATGTGAAATTTCTATTTTTTTTGTAATGTATTAGGTGGTCGGTCTGCAGTTGCTAGAAAACTCGTTAAGGCATATATATGTTTTTCAAAAAAAGACACAGACGACCTATTGTCTAATGCAGTGGTTCCCAAACTATTTTGGTCGTGGAACCCCAAAATGTGTTGCCAATGATCGCGGAACCCTGAATACTTTTTAATCAACGACTTTTCAAAATTTAATATCAGATATTAAATAAAACAAGTATTATTTTGGTATTTCAGATTTTATTGAATTAAGCAAAACTCAAAAAAAAAATCATCATAAAAATAATTAATAAAAATACAAAACATAAACTAAAATAAATGGAAAATCTTTAATGTGAAGAATGCACCTGCTTCTTTGATTCCATGATTCTCTTAAAATTGGGCGTTAGGTTTGATAACTGAACTCGCATATCTGGTGCAGCATCAAGTCTGTTACGATATTTGGTTATTGTCGCTACATATTTTCAAAACCCAGCTTCACACAAATAAGTGGTTGCAAATGGCAATCGAATAGCCTGTTTTGCTAAATTTGGATATTCATCAAAAATGTGAAAATATTAAACACCATTCTTATTTTTTTTTAATCAAATAAAATTTGTCACGCGGAACCCCTAAATTTTTTCGTGGAACCGCAGGGTTCCACGGAACCCACTTTGGGAACCACTGGTCTAATGCAATATGGTATAAGCTACATTTACCTCTGAGCTCGCTCGCTTCCCCCAAATGCTTAAGCAATTATCTGTAACTACACAGCTATAGTCGGTTTGGTTTGTTTAATTAATATCACACTAGAGCTGAATATTGCGCTATTACCGACGATTCGGGGCCTATCTCGAAGAAAAGACCTGAGACCAATACTTCATATTTTTGAACCATATTGATGACAAGGACAACACCTGACCTGGAACCCGACGCAACCTCAATAGGTGGCAGGCCATTGACTCCTATCGGATTTAACGTGCAACCGCCCTGTATACACGTCAGATAAATTGGAGGTGGTTTGGTTTGGGTAATTAACGTCGCACTAGAGCTGCACATTGGTTTATTGGCTACGGTTTGGGGCCTATCTCGAAGGAAAGGCCCTTGAACGATGCCTCGTATTTTTGAACTATGGTCAGATGACGAGGACACCACCTGAGCTCTGAAATTGGAGGTGAGTTCGGAGCACTGAACTCTAACTGTAACTGCTGGAAGGCTCAAACTTTGTTTCCTCTACGGGCGCGTTGAAACCAATTGAAAGCTGCCATACGGTGCCCCAACATTTTTTTAAAAATGATTTAGTGGTGTTTTTTATTGCCAAAGCATTGTAGAAGTATTAAATATATATAAATATTATATTTTCTTCTTATAGAATCAATTTTTATATTGTCAAACAGATAGTTTTTGCTCTTGCTTTTTAACTACTTCTACTTTGACTTGCAAAGGACTTCCTATTTTAATAGCAGATTACATTTAAAATGGGTTTAAAAATAAAATAAAAAAAACTTACCCAAAAATAATATATGTCGGCGTATTTTAACATGAAAAATATACGAAATATTGCGGTTTCAAGAAAAGTATGCCCCATCATGGCGGCCTCCATATCGGCTTCAAGTCAATAAAATGTCTTGCCCTATCCAGAAGTTACAGTTAGAGATCAGTGGTTCGGAGGATGTAGTATTACTTCGCAGCTAATTCGGCAATCCTCCGATCACAAGTTTACTGCATTTTAACGTTTTTGTCACGTCCCTGGTATCTGCCGTATTCGAACTCGCTAGCCTCTGGTTGCTAGCCGACGACGGTACCTCAAGGATACGGGCCCATCAATACAGCCCAATTATTCGTATTGGATGTAAACTTTAAATAATAACGTGTAATAATGTATATGTTATATATATATATATATATATATATATATATATATATATATATATATATATATATATATATATATATATATATACCCCCCTTACAGCGGTGAGAGCAATATTGAAATCGAACATGTGGAATTAAAAAACTCCCACAAGATCCCAAGATAGTCTTTTAATATGTTAAACTATAGCTGGAACTCAAAGAAATACCAAATTAATTTAGATTTATAAATTATCTGAACCATATTTTGTTTTTAATTGTGAAATGTTTGTGCGTTGGTTAGAAAATTTTAAATGCATTGTTAATTAGCGGTTAATATGTTTACTCAAAGTAAAGATTTTATAAACTTTTCTTTATTTTAGTTATCGTAAGTGTATAATTTTTAAGAATCGAAGCACAAGGTTCTAAGAATAGAATTTCGTAAGAGTGGATGTAGTTATTTACGCAATCGCTCGGAAACGAGTGTATTTTAAACTATTTTTTTTAAATATTTATAATTAATAATTAAACATCTACTCTCTAGTGTTGTAGATATAAATATATTATACATATTAATAAAACCATAAAATAAATATATATATATTTTAAATTTTGAAACACATTTTGAAAGTTTACAAAATTTCTTAACTGTGGCGGTAAAAGAGGTTTATAAATACTTCGGTTCCTAAGAAAAAAATAACTATTTCTGGAAGTGTTGTAACAAGCAAAGAATATAACCATTCATCTTTAAAACGTTTTATAATACTATATAAAATGTTGTTTATTTTAAATGAATGAAAAAAAAAAGTAAATACTTATGTTGAATGATATGGGTACAGAACATCAAAACTATTATAGTTGTAAAATAAATCGTTGTTAATAACTTAAAACACTTTTTGCCATGAAGTATTTTGATTTGGTATTCTGAAATATGATAGCTTATGTGAAACTGTTCTGTTCTTTAACATAATTTAATATATATAAATTAACATAAATAAAATTTAGATTGAAAGTCACGTAGATAATATATTTTACATGTTACAAACTGCTACAATTCACGGAAACTAGATTATTTTATATATAATTGAATAAAGTAATTTTCAAGAAATATTGAGAACATTAACAGTAATGCAGTACCTTCCGTCGTGCAAAAGTATAATTTATCTTAAGCGTTTTGAAAGTGAACTAAAGAAAAGAGAACACTTAAAAAGATTCTTGAAAGAGAATAAATTGTTTCTTCAGAAGCTAAAAGACGGAACTTTCTGGTATTGTTTCTTTCTAAAACTTTTATCATACCTTGAGGCAACACTCAGGAATAAAGTAAGAACACAAACTGTTTTCGGACGTCTTTGAGAAAAGAAAATATGTTTACAGTGTTGCAATATTTGTCTTAGCATGATTTGCATTGTTGTTAGTGAAAACTAAGTCATAAAAGTTTTGCTTTTGTTTCCATTTGTGTATTTTATTAATTCAAGGTGTATGTTGATTGTATTAAGACAGCTAATTAAAAAAAGTGTTTATATATATAAATATGTATTTGTATTATATTAATATTTTATATATTCATTAAATTCCGTCCATAAAAATGTATTAAACTTCAAATTTAATTTTGTTACTTAGCTAAGTTAGGGATTTAAATTACACAGTGGTCTTAATTTGGGGATCTTGATATAAATCGATTCGTACGGAATCAAATTCTAGTTTTTATAATTATGTTAACCCACTAACGCTCAATCAATATTGGAAATTGGAATTTTTTTTCACTGTTTGGAAGTTTAATTAATCTTTCCTGAGCATAATATTTTAAATATTATATTTAAATTGTGTAACTAATTGCAAATATATAGATTGTAACGTGTACCTAAAATTTTTAACTAAAAAAAAATATTGTAAAATTTAGTATTTTTATGAATTTAAAAATTGCGTGCACTACTGGAAAAACTGGAGATCTTTGAACGTGATATTACGTCCATGATGATATATCTATCTATTACTTAATATTTAAAAAAAAAGACAATCGAAAAGTAAAAAATTCGCATTTACAGTTGTATGGTCTTACCATATTTATAAATATTTATATATTTATAAATATGGTATATATATATATATATATATATATATATATATATATATATATATATATATATATATATATATATATATATATATATATATATATATATATATATATATATATATATATATATATATATATATATATATATATATATATATATATATATATATATATATATATATATATATATATATATATATATATATATATATATATATATATATATATATATATATATATATATATATATATATATATATATATATATATATATATATATATATATATATATATATATATATATATATATATATATATATATATATATATATATATATATATATATATATATATATATATATATATATATATATATATATATATATATATATATATATATATATATATATATATATATATATATATATATATATATATATATATATATATATATATATATATATATATATATATATATATATATATATATATATATATATATATATATATTATGAAAATGCGCCTTCTGAGAAGAAGGTTTCATAAACATGTATGACACATTTTTAGTTTATGCAATTAAAATAGGAGTTCTCCTGATATTAGATTGTGAATGGTGTTAATTATCAATAATGTAAAATAGTAAATATTCTACTACGGTTAATATGCCACAGAAATTTGATAAATGAACATATTAAATCCAAACGTAAATTCTGTACAATATATATGGCATTGGTTGATGGATTTGGTATCTGTTTAATACGAATCCCAGTCATTTATACAAGGAAGGTTATCACTAATGTTCTTCAGCACGCCACCACGTATATAACATTAGGATACATTGATAATTGTAATGTAAGATTAATACTACTCGTACCATATTTCTACATGGTATCATTCCAATAATTATTGTATATAACTGGTTTTAAAGATGAGGTGGTTGATTTTTTGTATTTTAAATATTTTAAGTGAACTGGTTTTGGTGTAAATGAAGTGGAATATTTTATATGAACTTGCATGAGAGGTGTACTGACATGTGGTCATCAAGCCTATGGGAATTGAATTTCATGTATTTAAGGGGATATGGGATATATAATCACCAAAATTATTCAAAAATATTTTATTTCTGTGGAATATAGTTAGTAAAATAGCTGTAAATAAGTTATTTCTAACTACATAAAACTGAAATTGATATGTTAAGTACAACTAACATATCAATGTAACCAAGTTTAAATTGATATAAGTTCAGATTTGTTTAAAAAAACTGCTCCAAAAATGCAGCAGTGTATTTTCAAATATGTTAATTTAATTTTTCTTTAGGCATTAGTAATGTATAGATTGTGTGATTTTTAGTTTTTTTAAAATATAGTTTGACAAGTCAATTTTTTCAATTATTTTTTCTAAAAACATGTTTTGCAAATAACAAAAAATCTGTAAGACAGTTTGTTATCCGCATTCTTTTGCTTATAAAAACGCAGAAACTTAATTTTCCAGAAATTATTTTCTTAACTTATATAACAAATAATGAATGAAGCTTTTTGTAAATTTGTATTTTTATAAAAGAAAGTTATATATTTTTTAATGTTTCAGCATGTGATTCTGTTAATATGCACCTGCGCACATGCATAAAAATTAAACGATACTTGTAAAATTAAATAAAATAGTAAAAGTCTCCTATAGCCCTTGAACATAATAAATTCGAAACATAACATTCGAGAATAACATTTTAAAATTCGAAAATAAGCATAATTCAGAAATGTGTTTACTGTTTTTTATGTTATTTTACGTTTCTTACCAGATAATAATGCTAATAAAAATATAATTTTATAATATACCCATAAAGCAGTGATAATTATAAAATTTAAATTTTAACGATTCTTAACCGTTCAACAAATTATAATAAAAATCTAATAATAAGTTGCTGATTGAAGAAAAAAGTAATATCTATAAAAAAAAAAATATTCGGTTTCCATGAGGTTTAATTTTTTACAAAGCTGGGTGGTCACAAAGTGTCGGTCAATGCTCAGTCTTTGGATAGCTGTATTTAGTATATTTGTTTAATACAACACTATTTTCGCCCAACTACTTCGCTTAGTATATTAAAAAAATCGCTTAATTTTAGTATCAACATTAGATGCAGTTAAAATATACCACACAAAAGGCGTTTTAGGTGTAGAACAAACAATGAACAACGCACAGCAATTTGTGATCACACTGTAATTTCAAAGCAGAATTATACCCAAAGTAGGTGCATACTGGCAGAGTTATACCCACTACCCAACACAAACCCAGAGATATACCCACATATTTACTTACATCACATATGCAATTCTTCACAATATCCAGCCGGTCCTCATCCCCGCCCGCTCAACAACTCCCGCTTTCTCACTACTAACTCCGAAATTCCATGAATCCTTCATTTCCGCGAAACACGCCCAGCATGGGGAGCACCATCGCAATTCCGTACTTTTCCCTGCTTATTACCGTACTTCCTGCCTCAAGAAATGCATTGTTTATACGCATAAAACACTTCTGGCCGTACGCCAGGGCTCTGATATCGCATTCCTAATACCCAGTGCTCTTCCCTGGGCTTTTCCCTGGGCTCTATTTTCCCAGAACCGGATGAGGAATTTGCATACCTTGTTGTATTTTATCTCCGTTTTGTCGATACACAATGCGCCCGTCCCCTCTGATTCCCCTCGATTGCGCTTTTGCATCAAAAGATCTGCGCAATTAAAAGACCGATTTTGAGTAAAAGGATTCCGCCTTGAGGATGCTTTCTTATTTAATGTTGCATTTTGAATCGTTGAACCGGGTTTGATGGATATTTTGTTTAACATTGCCGAGTCGTTGAAGTGGATTTTTTAAATGTATGATATTGAATATGAGTATTTTTTTTATTTAAAAAAGTATGTTTAGATGGGATGGTATTTGGTTTAGATTATTTTAATATGAAACAGGATTTTTCGAATAGGGGTATTTTGGATTTTTCATGCCGGGCCTCAAATTGGCCATGTGAAGGAAATAACGTTTATGCTCCAGGAGAGTTATGGATGATTTATTTTAAATAAATGGAAATAAATATTTATATCATGGAACTCTATGTTATGCTTTCGTTGATGTATTCCAAAATAAGTTATTTGGGTATTGAAAAATTAATATGGCTTTTCAAAAGACCATATTTGAATATTACAATTGTGTTCCTTGACAATATTTTTCTCTGAAAAGAGCGACATTTATTTTCGTCCGTGTTTTGTCATTTTCTCAGTAAGCCGCATCCTATTAAATTCATAACTACACTTCGTTAACCATCTACACTTCGTTACTGGGAACGACATACATATAACAATAACTATTTACATCTTCGATATTTTATTGGCACGTCAATAATATGATATTTCTTATAATATAATATATCCATATAACAATAACTACTTACAGCTTCGATATTTTATTGGCACGTCAATAATATGATATTTCTAATAATATAATATATCCCTATAACAATAACTACTTACAGCTTCGATATTTTATTGGCACGTCAATAATATGATATTTCTAATAATATAATATATCCATATAACAATAACTACTTACAGCTTTGATATTTTATTGACACGTCAATAATATGATATTTCTAATAATATAATATATCCATATAACAATAACTACTTACAGCTTCGATATTTTATTGGCACGTCAATAATATCATATTTCTAATAATATAATATATCCCTATAACAATAAATACTTACAGCTTCGATATTTTATTGGCACGTAAATAATATGATATTTCTAATAATATAATATATCCATATAACAATAACTACTTACAGCTTTGATATTTTATTGACACGTCAATAATATGATATTTCTAATAATATAATATATCCATATAACAATAACTACTTACAGCTTCGATATTTTATTGGCACGTCAATAATATGATATTTCTAATAATATAATATATCCATATAACAATAACTACTTACAGCTTTGATATTTTATTGACACGTCAATAATATGATATTTCTAATAATATAATATATCCATATAACAATAACTACTTACAGCTTCGATATTTTATTGACACGTCAATAATATGATATTTCTAATAATATAATATATCCCTATAACAATAACTACTTACACCTTCGATATTTCATTGGCACGTCAATAATATGATATTTCTAATAATATAATATATCCATATAACAATAACTACTTACAGCTTTGATATTTTATTGGCACGTCAATAATATGATATTTCTAATATTATAATATATCCCTATAACTACTTACAACTTCGATATTTTATTGGCACGTCAATAATATGATATTTCTAATAATATAATATATCCCTATAACAATAACTACTTACAGCTTCGATATTTTATTGGCACGTCAATAATATGATATTTCTAATAATATAATATATCCCTATAACAATAACTACTTGCAGCTTCGATATTTTATTGGCACGTCAATAATATGATATTTCTAATAATATAATATATCCATATAACAATAACTACTTAAAGCTTCGATATTTTACTTGCACGTCAATAATATGATATTTCTAATAATAATTTAATATATCCCTATAACAATAACTACTTACAGCTTCAATATTTCATGGACAAGTCAATAATATGATATTTCTAATAATATAATATATCCCTATAACAATAACTACTTACAGCTTCGATATTTTATTGGCAAGTCAATAATATGATATTTCTAATAATATAATATATCCCTTTAACAATAACTACTTACAGCTTCGATATTTTATTGGCACGTCAATAATATGATATTTCTAATAATATAATATATCCCTATAACAATAACTACTTACAGCTTCGATATTTTATTGGCATGTCAATAATATGATATTTCTAATAATATAATATATCCATATAACAATAACTACTTAAAGCTTCGATATTTTACTTGCACGTCAGTAATATGATATTTCTAATAATAATTTAATATATCCCTATAACAATAACTACTTACAGCTTCAATATTTCAATGACAAGTCAATAATATGATATTTATAATAATATAATATATCCATATAACAATAACTACTTACAGTTTCGATATGTTATTGGCACGTCAATAATATGATATTTCTAATAATATAATATATCCCTATAACAATAACTACTTACAGCTTCGATATTTTATTGGCACGTCAATAATATGATATTTCTAATAATATAATATATCCCTATAACAATAACTACTTACAGCTTCGATATTTTATTGACACGTCAATAATATGATATTTCTAATAATATAATATATCCCTATAACAATAACTACTTACAGCTTCGAGATTTTATTGGTACGTCAATAATATGATATTTCTAATAATATAATATATCCATATAACAATAACTACTTAGCTTCGATATTTTATTGGCACGTCAATAATATGATATTTCTAATAATATAATATATCCATATCACAATAACTACTTACAGCTTCGATATTTCATTTTCACGTTAATAATATGATATTACTAATAATATAATATATCCATTTAACTACTTACAACTTCGATATTTTATTGGCAAGTCAATAATAGTATATTTCTAAAAAAAATATTCGTTAGTGTTTGTAATATTTTAAGTACACAATTTTACAAATGTTGTCAAGTTTCAAATTGATCAACTAAAATAGGCCATTTAGCAGAATTTATTCCCTTAAGTATTACAGTTTTGCACACATAATGTAAAGTAAATTGTAATTGATAGTTTTGTTTTATTGAAATAGCTTAAAAATATACTATATAATTTAATTTAAGATTGTCATTCTAACAGTTATTCCAACAACAGATTTAACATCACCATATTTGTTTATTGATTAATTATTATACTTTTTCCAACATTCATTTTTTGTTCATATACGTTTTAGTTTAATAACTTTAATAAGGTTTTTAGTATAAGTAGTAATATCATATTATAAACAACCATGTTAAAATATTTTACTGCAAAATTTAAAACAACAAATTCGACTCAAGGTTAATTAGTGTTTTTTGTTTGTGCACCGAATTAAAAATAAATTTATGTTTCGCATGAACATAATATAATAATTATCAATATGGATTGTTTACCATTTAGATAATGGGGTTTAAATTAATACATGGCAAATTCATTGACAATCAAGCACTAAAGGCACCTTAGTTCAAAAAGGATTTAGTTCTCTGGGTACAAAAGTGTCATATTTGTTTATTTAAAATGTGCATTTGTTAATTATATATAATAATACATATAATAAAAACTAAACGTGTAGTTAATTTTTTTAATTTATAGTTAAAAATTAACGCTAATGAATTTTTGGGTTAAAATGTTTCAACATATTTGCTTATAAATTTAGTTTGTGAGCTTACCTCGGGAGTACTAACGCTCTTCAGATGATCATGGGAATTTGAACTACAGGTTTGCGTACCCCAGTATTTAATTTAGATATTTAAGAACAAAGGACATTTTTACAATTAAAATAAGCATATTTATCAGGCTAAATATATCTTTTAGTTAGCAGGAAAACATCTATTTTAGCTAAAATTTAAAGATATTTACAAACAAATGAATGTTTATTTTGATCCCGGGAGTAACTCGAACGAACACGGGACCTCGCAAGGAGATGTTGCGTACCCCAGTATCTGAATTATGGTCAATTTTATTTAAAAAATCGCAAGAGTCGTTATCGAATTCATTTATGGATTCTTCATATGTAGAAATTTATGTCAGATTTGTTTCTGTATAATCGTTTCACCTTCTTCGTGTAAGTTAAATTATGCGACATACACAAGAAGGAAAAAATTACACTATGACGCGTAAGTGGTACTTACATTCTAGAGAACTGGGAAAGGAAATTACAAAAGAAACGCTTCCCCCATTTGAATGTGAACTTTAAAGCAGTTACACCGGGTTTGACCCGTTTTGTAGTAAAGGAAGTTAAGAAAATTTTACAAGTGCTTCCGGGTTAAGATGAGAGGGGGGCAAATGTAAAAATAGCATATTTATTTCACAGAAAATCACGTTTAAAAATATTTTGAAACTACATTTCTTTATAAATATGGCAGTACGCTGCTGTAAACATATATCATCAACATTTATTTTATGGAGTACATATCCGCTGCTCAAAATCGTTTCCCTTTCCCTTACAGTTATTTTACTTCAAATCATTTACTTTAATATTGTTACAACTATTTATAAAAAGTGAACTTCAACTTATTTAACTTCACTAAAAGAGCAATCTCCTTTGTAGATTTATACCGTTTGTAGATTTATACCGTATCTGTCATCAACAACAATATTTGTTATCGCTTCAATTTTAAAATCCTATTATAGAATGGAAGTTAAATAACGATTTTAAAAGGTTTTTAGGTATAATAGCGCCTTAAAAATACCTTCCCCCATATCATTGTTTCCCGTGCCATTTCCTACCCACAGCATGGCTCCCCCTATGAAAAGGAAGCATTGGCATTTTGCAAAAGCATGCGATGGTTACATTCTCTTTTCACTCTCCGTTTGCCACCCCCTGTTTTCCAGTTATTTTTCCATTTCCGTTATGTTTCCATTTCCGGGTGCTGCATTATTTCGGAAATTTCCGCTCAAAATGCAACACTGGGGCGGTGTTCAGGAAGCACAAGTACCCTGGCAGCGAACCTCGGAAAAGCGTGGGCGGCTGGAATTGTGTTAAGTTGTTTTGCAATGTTTCCCCCCCGAGTTTTTCATTTTGCTCTGATTCGGTTACAAAAACTCATATTCCGATCGGTTGTGTAACTATATTTGTGGAAGTTATAAAGGAAAATGTGAATGCTTTATTTGTTTCGAGAACTTTATATTTTCTGTTTTGCATTATGGGAGTTTCGTCGCCCACGCTATATAATTTTATTGCAAAGTGTTTTCCACTTTTTTTTATGGTGTGCGATATTTATATTTTATTCCGAATCTTTTCGGCTGATCTGATGAGGATTTAATTAGCATACATTTAAATATAAGTAATTCTCTTAACATATTTAAATATTTATTTCAAAACTATAATAGAAAATGTTAGACAAAATGTGTTGGGTAAAATAGTATACAATCCAAATGAAATGGCAAATCGTTTAGTCCAGAACTCACGATATTTGATGCCTAGGAATTAAAAAATAATGGAACATACTGCGCACTTTATATCAAGAGTGAATTTTATTTGAAAATTACATAACTTACTTACTTTATTATTAAATCACACTGCTCCTTTTTTAGAAAGTACGATTACGTAAATTTGAGTACGTCATCGCTCATTTACGATGCAATTGTACTCAAAGAAAAACGAGTAGGTTCAGGTACTCATTTGTAAATATATTTTTTTACAGTGTCCCAGCACCTTTTATGTAGCATCTCACTGACTGTACGTATAAATGTATAAAGGCACTACTGTAATGTAGTAATGTGGAATACCAGCTCATGAACAACTGTTTTAAGTTTGTCAGGTTGCTTTGTTAAGATGGCTTGAACAGAAGCTGATATTAGCAATATTAAACCATACTTATCATTTTTGAGAAATTACGATAATTTAAATTTATTTATATAATTATATAGATATATATAGGAGCTACTGTAGCTGTAGAAAATTCCATTGTAATATATGACCAAGTCATTTGTACTTACAACTTTATAATTGCAAAAAACGTGTAACCGCCAGTAGGTTATTGCATAAATGAATTCTTACTAAAGCCGTCAGGTGGCACTACAATAAAGAAATCGGACAACACGGATACTGAAGTGGTTATAATATTCACCGCTGGCAATGTGCATAAAGCAGCATCTTAAAAATATGTCAAAGTGCTAGCTGCAAAGTATAGTAGTCAGAAGCGCGCAGGATTTCGGAACAATTGTTCGTGGGTTCTAGTTCCGACAGGGACACATTTCACGCTCAAAGGTTCCCCACTAACATGGGGAAAAATAGCTAGCATACAAATAAATCCCTAAATGCATTCCTTCACACAAAAACCACTCCCACCAAATCATAATCGATACAATCTGGTCGATTATTCATGGCCCGACCTGGCCAAGACATCTCAGGAGAGCCAGCAACAATGAGATTCTGGCCAATCACACGTTTTCCCGGAGAGCCCTGCTTAAAAGAAAGGTCGAATCCATCATACCCACTCTTTCCACCAGAGAACGGCACAAGCATGCATCAATCATTTCAGACGGTCCGTGACGTCCCTGATGTGACCAATCATGTGGTCGCTGCGTAGATTGATAAGGATTGAGGATTTCGGCCATCACTAGACGCCGAGAGTGAAGTGGTCAGTTGTATACATAAATACCGGATGCTTGGGCTGTGTGAGAGGAATGAGCTTTGTGGTAATGTATTAATGGGTCCTCCAGGGGATGGCTTGCCATTTTGGGGATTAGTTAGGCTGTGCTTTAGTGTTAGTTGGTGGGCGGATCAGATGTTGAGTGTCAATCGCGATTATTTGAAATCATACACGGACCTTTATAGTTATCGTTTGCTGAAGTATATTTATCGGCTGTTGAATATAAATGCTTTTTTGGCACGATAACAGGATTAATTTTTTTAATTGATTATTACCAAGCAAAAAAAGTCAGCATGAAACTTTCATCAAAATTGTGATTTTTTTTGTGATTTTTTTTAGGTTTTATAAAGTATATTGAAACAAAAAACTGCAGTTTTTAATTTTTCTGCATAAAACCTTTAAAATATCTGCATTTACCTTTCATGATTAAAAATTGAAGGTTTTTGCAGGTTTTTATGAAGGTTTTTTACAGTTTGTATGAAGGGTATTGAAACAAAAACCTTTAATTTTATAGATCTTCAAAAACAACGTAGTTTCCCCGCATAAAACCTTCAATTTAAAAACGTTGATGAAGGTTTTATGCTGACTTTTTTTGCTGGGTAGATACATTTAACTGGCTATAAAAATCTCATTAGTTATCAATATTCGATCCGTTAATGATATAATTTATTCATTATAAATTAAAAATATATTTGTATTATAATGTATATGGGTAGCTTAGAACAATACCCTTGGTAAATGTAGGCATTGCAATTCCATTTTTATCCATACAGTTTTATCATCCAGACAGTTTTATTTAACACTAGAACGGAAAAAGAATAAGAATGGCATGTTACTCAACTCATTTCACACTACAGTTGATGTTGACGATAACGGTCCAAAAAAAAATCCCTTGGACAATATCGGTTTACAATTCTACAAAATTCAGAGTAGATGTTGTTGATCAAATGCACGAAAATACTTGGTGAAGGCAGCATCGAGAAAGTGGCCAGTGCCTGTCTTCTACAATGTTCTAGACCTTGCTTGAATAAATTCCTGGATTTTGTATGAAAGAGTTGTCGGTAAAAAGTTTTCGAAGCGAAAATTTCTCCAACAACTTATTGAAGAACTTCGTTACCTTTGTATTGAGTCTACTCATAAAAGGAATAATTCAGATTTACAGAAAACGAATGAAACTACTGGAGTACCATCAGTAGCACGCAAAAGAGTCCGATGTCAAGTTTCTAAGTGTGTAAACAAAACTGTTGACATTTGTTCCGATATGTGGCAAGTGAACAAATTACGTAAAAAAAAGTTGCTGCAACTTTGTGTAGAATATGTACGAACACTTTACTGATAATAATTTTTAAGTAATGGATAACAAATTTACACACCAGTGGCAAAATGCCTCAAAAAAGTTCAAATTGAATATATTGTAAACAGTTTTTAAACATAATTTTTTGTTTATTTTTAAGGTTTATAATTTAATTATTCTATTTTGTACTCTTAATATTACTGTCAATGAAATAATTGTCATTACTGGAAAAAAAAGTTATATTTTTAAAACGTAAACTTGGAATGTTGTACTCTGGGTCAATTTGACCCATCCCGTCGGTCTAGGTATACCGAAACTGCCGCCGTTCTAGTGTTAAACAAGTGAGTAGCTCAAATACTAAAAGACTTAATCCACGTATAGTGCAACAATGGCGCCATTTACTCGCGCGACACATGCGTGATCGAATATAGGCTTAGTTCCTCTTCACAACGATACCAAATTAAGACAACTGACATAAACTTTCATGTAAATACAAATCCCAAATTCCCCACACCATCCACTGCAAACCGCAAAGTTGTTCGATATAAGATACATACCTATGTCAACAAGAATATTGGGGACTCGTGCTTTGAAAGCGGATGAATGCGATCTGTTTTATTTTGAACTAAACAAAAACTTTGGTTATACTATTTTGTTTGTTTTGTCGGAAGCTAAAATCCATGCTGTATAGTGGCTGTATTTCTAAGTGTATTTTTGTCGTACCTCGTCTTCACATAGAAACTATTCATAACCACTTTACCATGATTTATCACGCTGCTATATTACAGTTACCAACTTATGTTGGACTTATGTTTAAACTGAATCTTTTAGAACATAAAATGAGATAACATAAATTTAGAACATATATATATGGAATAAACTATGGGAACAAACCAATGGAGTAAAACAAAAATGAACGCGTGTACATGTAACAAATAGTTTATAATAATCGTTTATGAATGCGACTGCAATTTCATAAATTCTAATATTTTAAAAAAGTATTGAATTCTAGTGCTTTATTAAAATATTAATTATAAAATTATTCACTTTTGCATTGTTATATTTTCAAGTAAACTGTGAAATTATTTAAAAGATTAGGTGCACTGTTAAAAATAGGTGCTTAAAAATAATTAAAATTTACTCAATTTTGATTAAATTTGATTTTTATCATGGTTCCAAATGCACAAGTTTCATTTTGGAAAAAGACGTGTACTCAAAAATGAGTAAAAAGAGCAGTTGCTTGCATACATAGGATGCCATAATAAATCACTTTCGATAACTACAACCAGGACTTACCGGGAATCGAACCCAATCCGCCTACCTGACACCGTCCGCACCGAAGTCCAGGGTCACATCCGCTGTACTATGAGAGCTACGCGAAGAAGTTATAAACATAATAAATGTTAAAAAAGCTGTGCCAAAAAAATGGAAAGTAAGATAATTGAGTCGAAATAACTCAGTTTCCATTTAAACAATCGACATAAAATAATGTGGAAATCCATCTTCTGAACAACTATTTTAAATTTGCCAGGTCGCTTTATTAAAATGGATTAAACTGAAGCTGATATTAGCAATATTAAATGTACTGCTTATTGTTTGCGAAAGTACGATTACTTAAATTTGAGTACATCATCCCTCATTTACGATGCAATTATGCTCAAAGAAAAACAGTACGTTCATGTGCTAATTTTAAGCACACATTTTTTTTTACAGTGTGGTTTTATTTCGTTATTTATTTTGTTTCCTGCAAATAATAGAAGAAAAAAAATTACATAATCCAGAAATGTCTAGGGATAAACCTGTATTAATCCAAAACTGGAGAACTTCCTTACTTGTATATAAAATTCTGTTTCCTGTATATGGTAAAGTTGAAACCTTGTTACCGGACTACCATGTCACCGTGAGTGATGCTAGCTATAAACTAGACCTGTCAAGACATTTGACCGACGTATCAATGGATCAAACTTCGAGGGAAAAAATATGTCTTGCGAAATTCGTCCCGAGTAAAAGTGGTCTAGATAAAATGGATAAAAAATAAAACTGTTCTCCTCGAATATTTTATGTTTGATAAGTAGTTTTATTTATATGTAACTATCTGAGTCGCATGATATAAATAAGTATAGGTAAAAAAATCAGCATGAAACTTACATCAAAATTGTAAAATTGAAGGGGGTTTTAAGGTTCAATAAATTAATTTTGAACACTAACTGAATTTCTTTTATAATTTTAATGTTTCTGCATAAAACCTTTAAAATAACTGCATTTTTCCTTCGATATTGACAATGCTTTGCAAATGAATGTTTTTAAAGGTTTTTACAATTTTTCTTTACTGTATTTGGAAATAAAAAATTTAATTTCATGGATCTTCAATGAAACCTGCAGTTATCCAGCATAAACGCTTCAATTTCGCAATTTTGATGCATATATAATGCTGGTATTTTGCTGGATTTTTTTTTAAATAAAACCGTCCCCTTAAGTACTTGAGTTTATTTGACGATCTCATACTTTCACATTTCTTTATTCACATGTGGCGTTCGGACCATATTTGCTTAACGGACTACTCCTAAGGGAGACCCTATCCCCAAATTCCAAAAACATGTTTTCTTTATATAAGCTAATGATATACATATTTAAAAAGGTGTGTACAAAATTTCAAGGCAGTCGAAGAAAAACTGCATGTGTTTGTTTACATTTTTATATACCATTTATTACTTTTATATGTCATCTGCTTACATACTTTTCGTCTGCAGAATTCGCCATTAACTGAAAATATTTTTTATTGAATTTTGGTCACGTTTAAAATGCTTTGTAAAAGGTTTACTTAAAAGTAAACCGTTAATACTTTTAATATCTGTTTTATAAAAGTACTAGCAAAAGTACCCGTTCTTCGCACGGAGATAAATTAAATAACGACAAATGACAAATGACAGAAAATATATACATTTCCTCTCCTCTCAGGGAAAATCGCGTATACCATTTTAGAATGAATTCCTCCTTAAAAAAGTTATAAAGCTGTTTTTTATAATTTAAAATACTTTTATTTTTAATAAATTAGAAGTAAAAAATTTAAAATTTTATCTATACTACTTAGTTACTAATGCACCGATAAAAATCCTATAATTTCTTGTTTATCTCTCATAAGGTATTGAGTTTTAAAAATTAAACATTCCTGCACAAAACTACTTTTAGAAATTAATAGGAATTTCCTTTCGGTATGGGTAGTTTCGGTACATAGTTGCATGAAATCACATAATAAAAAACGACATTGGTAAAATACTTAACTCCAAGTGAAATCAGCCGATGGATATAAATAATATACTATCGTGTAGACGAAAGTCAGACGTTTTTTACGTGCCGATTTTTAACCCCATTCCCCCCTCTCCTCTTTTACTATGTCCAAATGCCCATGTTTTAAAGATTTGCCATGAATGCTATTATTACAGAAAAATAACCACCTATTTTAAATTTTAATTTTAAGAATATTTTTTTTATTTCCGTATGAATGTATTAAAAATTTCGTATTTACTTATTTTGTTAAACCATTTTTCATAATTTTTTTTTTATTTTGTGATTCTATTGTTATTGCAAATACCCGTCGAAAAATACCCGTCATATAAATATTTAGTAAAGTTTCCACAGCAAATTAAAGCCAATACGCACTTTATCCAAAGAATAAACTGTTATAACTTGGCGATAGTTTAGCCCACGGTGCAGTATATTATAAACTCACCATGTACTCTTAATCATTCAGAACAATAATTCAGAACATTTAATTCTTTATGATCGCCATTTAATGTTTTAAAAGGAAATATTCTTTGGCACATTAAATAAAATATTTATTTTCTCAATTATCATTTGGTATCTGTGGAATTTTATTCTTTAATAACATTAAAAAGTCATATAGAGTTGAAAATTCACAGTGAAACTAAGCTTCGTACAATTAAAAAAAATACTTGCATAAAATTTTTTTCAAATAAATAAAATGGACGTTCATACACAAACTACTCGCATTTTGGATTAATTGTTTTAAATGTTCGATCTAAGATAATTAAATATAGTTACAATGAACCTGTATACAAAAAACAAAACAATATAGATAAAACAATTATAACATTTTAAAACAATTCTAAACCATTTACCTAGGTAAATTTTTAGTTTTTTTAATTTTTGAATTAATCCATATTGTAACAAAAAGCCCAATGTGCAGACGTTTGTCAATAATTATTAAATCAAACAAAACCTATGACGTAATTTTATAGTGTCAATAACGAATTTTTTTTATTTTAAATTGCATACGATATGTTCATCCACGTTAAGTCAATGGAATCCATTAAAATAGTTATAACATACGAATGAAACATCGTACAAACTTAAAAATTATCACAAAAAATGTCTAATTTTTTATGTAAAGTGTTCTGTAAATTTTATAAAGCTACGTTTTGTAGTTACGGAGTATTCCGTGTAAAGATCGGCATTCTAATTGGTTTATAATTTTTTGATATTACATTTTCGGTTTTCTCCGTTGAATTTAGCTGATTTTACTGTTGCCACTTCGTGAAACTTTGATGACGTACGCTAAAAAATGTCATAACATTCGAATGGAACATCGTAGAGACTTGAAAATAGTCGCGTTAAAATTCTTATTTTTTGAATTAACTATTCTGTGAATTTCAAATATCTGCGTTTTGTAGTTACGGAGCCTATAATGTACTGTCAAACAAACACAGATCCGGACAGATTTTGGAGATTTCTGCTTTATATATAAGATGAATAGCAGTTTTTAAATTAATCGGTAAATTATTTTTTTACGAGCTAACGAACAAAATAATGAAAATGATTTTTAGGTTACGAACTTCAAATTAAAAATTAAGTTTTTGAAAACAATTAAAAATTAAGTTTTTAAAAACAATTGAAAATTAAGTTTTTGAAAACAATAAAAAAATAAGTTTTTGAAAACAATAAAAAATTAAGTTTTTGAAAACAATTAAAAATTAAGTTTTTGAAAACAATTAAAAATTAAGTTTTTGAAAACAATTAAAACAGAAGTTTGCAAAAATATATTCATACGTCAGTTGTATATATATTTGATGTTATTTAATCAATTAAAAATTTGTTTAAATACTAAACCTTGAAGGATTACTAGTATTTTTTAAAGAATATTCATGTTGAAAAAACGCACAAAAAACAAGTGACAATTTTAAAATATTATTTTTTTTTCGTTAATTATTGTTGAGAAAAAGAGATATTCTAATAATGGAAAAAAGAGTATTTCTGAAGTCATTAATAAAATATTAGGATTTTATTTATGCTATAAAACACGCAAAAACAAGTCACAATTTTAAAATATTATTTTTTTTCGTTGATTATTGTTCAGAAAGAGATAGTCTAATAATATAAACAATTGTATTTCTGAAATCATTAGTAAAATATTAGGATTTTATTTATGCTAAAAAACAAGTCACAATTTTAAAATATTATTTTTTTTCGTCGATTATTGTTCAGAAAAAGATATTCTAATAATGGAAAAAATAGTATTTCTGAAATCATTAGTAAAATATAAGGATTTTATTTATGCTAAAAAACACGCAAAAACAGGTCCCAATTTTAAAATATTTTTTTTTCGTTGATTATTGTTCAGACAGATAAATTCTAATAATGGAAAAAATAGTATATCTGAAATCATTAGTAAAATATTAGGATTCTATTTATGCTAAAAAACACGCAAAAAGAAGTCACAATTTTAAAATATTATTTTTTTTCGTCGATTATTGTTCAGAAAAAGATATTCTAATAATGTAAAAAATAGTATTTCTGAAATCATTAGTAAAATATAAGGATTTTATTTATGCTAAAAAACACGCAAAAACAGGTCCCAATTTTAAAATATTTTTTTTTCGTTGATAATTGTTCAGACAGATAAATTCTAATAATGGAAAAAATAGTATATCTGAAATCATTAGTAAAATATTAGGATTTTATTTATGCTAAAAAACAAGTCACAATTTTAAAATATTATTTTTTTTCGTCGATTATTGTTCAGAAAAAGATATTCTAATAATGGAAAAAATAGTATTTCTGAAATCATTAGTAAAATATAA
The DNA here is from genome assembly GCA_963932185.1 of Troglohyphantes excavatus. NCBI lineage: Eukaryota > Metazoa > Arthropoda > Arachnida > Araneae > Linyphiidae > Troglohyphantes > Troglohyphantes excavatus. The sequence continues at coordinate 10,451,258 of OZ010668.1, forward strand.
GGATTTTATTTATGCTAAAAAACACGCAAAAACAGGTCCCAATTTTAAAATTTTTTTTTTCGTTGATTATTGTTCAGACAGATAAATTCTAATAATGGAAAAAATAGTATATCTGAAATCATTAGTAAAATATTAGGATTCTATTTATGCTAAAAAACACGCAAAAAGAAGTCACAATTTTAAAATATTATTTTTTTTCGTCGTTTATTGTTCAGAAAAAGATATTCTAATAATGTAAAAAATAGTATTTCTGAAATCATTAGTAAAATATAAGGATTTTATTTATGCTAAAAAAAACGCAAAAACAGGTCCCAATTTTAAAATATTTTTTTTTCGTTGATAATTGTTCAGACAGATAAATTCTAATAATGGAAAAAATAGTATATCTGAAATCATTAGTAAAATATTAGGATTTTATTTATGTTAAAAAACACGCAAAAACAAGTCCCAATTTTAAAATATTATTTTTTTTTCGTTGATTATTGTTCAGAAAAGGATATTCTAATAATGTAAAAAATAGTATATCTGAAATCGTTAGTAAAATATTAGGATTTTATTTATGCGAAAAAACACTCAAAAACAAGTCACATTTTTTTTATTGTTGTTTAGAAAGATATACTAAAAAACACGCAAAAACTTGTCCCAATTTAAAAATATTATTTTTTGTCGTTGATCAGAAAGTTGATCAGTTCAGAAAGAGATAGTCTAATATTGTAAAAAATAGTATTTCTGAATCATTAGTAAAATATTAGGATTTTGAGATCGCAAGTCCCCCCAAAACGGATTTAAATCAAAGTGTTCCACTTCACAGGTAGAGTAGTTATCATCTTGTATTTGTCAATATTAATATTTCTTATCTGTTTGAAGAGTATGAATTTAAAATTGTTTCAAAATGCTCAGAGCACACACAGGGAATATATTTACAACTTTGTTTTCCATTATTTCCCTCGCTTGTCGAAAATAAATTTATTTTATACATATTTCCCCTCCTCGCTTCCATTCTTTATTTCCCATTCCAGAAAACTTGGAGATGCTCCAAAACTTGTATCTATCATACAACGTTCAAAGCAAGGTAAAAACTTCCTTAAAAATTAAAGTATTTGAATGACGTAAAAAATGAGTATATTCTGTTTAGTGCTGTGCCTTTCAGCTTTTCTTTTAAAGCACGTTTCTCAAGAAAAACCTTTTTCATATTTATTCTCTTGTGGTTATCGTTGTAGAAGGATGCGGTTTATTTATTTTTTCAGTTCCTTGACTTGCTTTTTGAGAAGTGGTAGAGCGAAAAAATTAGCGTTTTCGAAATAGTAAGTTGTTTCTTGAGTTTCTTAAAAAATATAAACTGACACAAAATTGTTTTACATATCTTAATAATTAAATCTGCTTACCTAAGAAACTAATCATGTTTTTAATAACAACAAAAACGGTTGCGTTTTTAATTTCATTTTTGGGTTGTTTATCTTATTGTTGAGTTATTATTTTATTTTTTTGCAAAATGTAAAAAAAGTTATATTAAAATAAAAATGCTTTTTAAATAACTGCTATTTAGGAACATTAATAAATAAGGTTATATTGTTAAAAGACTGAGTTATTATTTTACATCTTCGTCATTATTTTCATTAAATATTGTTAGGAAATAGTTTTTTGTAATGTTTTAAATATTTAAAAAAACACGTATTTATAATATATGAAAGTATGTATGAAAGCATATATGAAAGTATGTCATAAAGTATATATGAAAGTATGTCATAAAGTATATATAAAAGTATGTCATAAAGTATATATGAAAGTATGTCATAAAGTCTGTATGTTAGTTATTTGTAAATGATTTCGGAGAAACATATTATCGTGTACCAAAAAAGTTTATATGATATCACTACCCCCAACAACTAGTCATCTATCTACAAGTAAATAATTTTTCGTAAAACTAATTAAATTACAAAAAAATGCAAAAAGTATTTAAAGTTAAGCTGCAGAACACAAGCGGACATCATCTATGGTATATGAACTTATGCTCTTTCAATCGAATATACACATTTAAAAATTTGGTAGAGCTAACAAAAAATCTCTTGATTTCTCAAAATTCGAGTAATTGCAATACATATTAATAGTCAATTATTAAAGTTGGTAAATAAAATATGTTAATACTGTTCTAATATATGCTCAATTTTTCAAATATAGTTTTTTCATACCAATAGAAGATGAATATGTGTTAGTTTGTTAATATTTTTTTATAAATATTTTGAAATTATAGCATATTTTCAAGAGCAGACATTAATTGGAACATTTAAAAAATTAGAAGATTTGTATATAATAATTTATTGTATTTTAATTAATGTATTGTAATTTAATTAATTTATTGTAATTTAATTAATTTATTGTAATTTAATTAATTTATTGTATTTTAATTAATTTATTGTATTTTAATTAATTTATTGTATTTTATTTAATTTATTGTATTTTAATTAATTTATTGTATTTTAATTAATTTATTGTATTTTAATTAATTTATTGTACTTTAATTAATTTATTGTATTTTAATTAATTTTATGTATTTTAATTAATTTATTGTATTTTAATTAATTTATTGTATTATAATTAATTTATTCATAAAAAAAAATTAAGTTTGTGTTAATTAAAAATAAGTATTCATCAATTAAAAATGTATTCCTTAATAAATAAATAAGCGATATGCTAATTGGTCGTTTATGTGATAATACTTTTATGTCAGTTTCATATTTCAGTTAAAGTTTCATTATCTAATGTTATAAATTGAAATAAGGTGTTGCTATTACCGAATATTTAAAATCATCCCTACTTAAATACATTGTTCAGCATCATACATCTCAACTAATGATTTCCAAATAAAATAAAACAGCACATAACCGCTTTTACACAACGCCAAAAACCATTTAAACGCAAAAGCTCTTATTCGCTAAACTCCAACTCCAACCCAAATATACCCATTATTCCATTTAATCTTTAATATATTAATAAAAACGAATCCGCACCAAATCTCAAACGGTCGTTTTCGTACGAACATTCTCCCACCCTATTTTAATTTCACTTCGCTTCCTATCTCCAGAGGATTTCCACAACAACTCCAAAACTTAAAGCAGTGAATAATCTCTAATGGACCTCGACGCTTTTGGACCTCAAACGAGCGTCTAAACGTTTAAGGCTTTTCGAATAAAAGCTGCAGAATGGTTTGGCACGGGTGCTAAACGACGCGCTATTTATATCTTAATTGTTTGGCCGCAACGGGGTGTTTCACTCATTTAATTACTGGCCTCATTAGGCATTTTGTGTATAATGGCCCCCGTTTTAATAGTCGGCCAACTTCTTTCTGCATATTATCGGTATCTAGAGAACAGGTAGGCGATTATAATGCGTAATATAGGAATGTGGAATTCGGAATTAAAATAATTTAAAGTTTTAGGTAACTGTTAAGTATTGTTTATGGTTTTAAAGATATTTTAGCGAGCTCTGCTTATCGCTTTTTAATTGAATATAGGGGAGGAAAAGGAAGTTATAAATATGCTAAGTTGTTTTTAAAGCCAAAAAGTCAATTTCTATATTCATTATATGAATTTTAAAATCATTTCTTATGTTGTTTCTCGTGTTCTTAGCTTTGAATAAAATTATTTGCAGTTTGCATTTAACCATTTGCGCTCGAAGAACATGTTTGATATTTACGTTATTTTTATAGAACAGTTACATCTCATTTCTGTTATTTTATCCGATGATACCCAAGTAATGTCATACTTTTAAATTGAAGTAAGATAACAGGTAAGCTAACAAAAATAAAATCGTTTTTACGTTCAAGAACCTAACGTTCTCGTTCAATTTGACCAACATTGAACACATAGCACGTCAAGTAATAATTATACATACATTATTTTCAATAACATAAAAACGCATTTAAAGATTATTTTTATTTTTATAAAGTATATCTGAATGTTACCCTTACATAAAGAAACACATGTTCATTAATGTAAATGTGAATTAATGTAATGTAAACGGTAAAATTTGAATGGCTAAATATGTATTTAAAACAAATATTGTCAATTTTTAAACAAAATCTATTAATTAATACGTTTAATTAAAAATTATAAAAGTAACACCCAGACTTACGTGTGTACAACGATGCGGAAACCGTTTTTATCGTAATGGTATTTTCATCCCGTACAGCACGAAATATACTCAGATTAAAAGCGGCAGATACATTTCGAATATAAACTTACATCAATATCATAAATATGTTTAATTGCAGAAGAGAAATATAGTAATTTAATAAAACTATGGGACTCCGACATAGGGCATGACATTCGGCTATCTTACGAAATAATCCCAGATCACATAATCTTATTTACATGTATTATGTTATGGGGCACCACCCCCACACTCGTCAAACCCTGGAGTATTATTACGTAATCCTCGTTGGGTTTGCTTTGCAAACAAATGCTCACTTTGCTCTGTTAGGCAAAACGTAACAACAGCGTGTCCTAGCAATAATATATTTTTTAGAAGCTATATAAACCAATATTGGAAACTTTGAAAGGTGAAACTGTAATTATTTATAAATATAAATAGGAATGTAAATAAAAACATGATCGAATCGTGATTTGTATAATTGCATGGCAGGTTTGTGTTTGTCACGCTCCGCCGACAGTCCTGATTGTACAAAAAAATATTAAAAATGTTTTATGATTCATATCGGCATCAATACTTTTTTCGTCATGTAAATCAATATATAATATATATAAAGTATAAGTAGACATGCAGGAAAAGAAAGTTATGAATATCGGGGCATTCTGCCAAGGCGTCTAAATCAATGTCGCCAAATCTGTGTTTTGATATAAAAGCACATACATTACAAAAAAATTGGCATACTTTTGAATAATGTGCTGGCGATATTCTTTTTCTTCGGCTGTATTTTCAGATAACACATCTAGAACGTTCGATACATTTATCAGATGAACCATTATGGCCGCATTTTGAAAACTTTCCGGAGTAATTATTTTCTTTTTCCCAAAAGTAGTCTTCTCAAAAACGGCAAACTTTTAGTAATGCCACACGAAATTAAGTTATTTAAATTCAAGAAGGCGAATATCGTTTCTGATGAACGCTTGTATTAAGCGGTTATTAACAGACTGTCAAACAAACTGTTAGACAGATATATATATATATATATATATATATATATATATATATATATATATATATATATATATATATATATATATATATATATATATATATATATATATATATATATATATATATATATATATATATATATATATATATATATATATATATATATAAATATATATATATTTATAAACATATATATAAATATAGAGACATACAAACTGTCAGACAGACAGACTGTCAGACATACATAGTGTCAGTAATACAGACTGTAAGACATACAGACTGTCAGACATACATAGTGTCAGTAATACAGACTGTAAGACATACAGACTGTCAGAAATACAGACTGTCTGACATACAGACTGTTAGACATACAGACAAACTGTCCGACATACATACATACAGAATGTCAGACATATATATAGATACAAGTTTAATTACAAAAAATAATGATTATTGAATGCATGTATAATGAAACATATGCGAGCGATATAAAAAGTATTAACAACATCATAAAGAAATAAAAAAAATACAACAAAAAATGGTTTAATAGTTCAATAACAACTTCACCCACATAAAAACAGTGTGTGCAAAAACAAAAATAACAGTTTATCCGCCTGTCAGCATATCAGTCAAGCTGCTACAACCGTACCAATCGATATACATCCAGTTAATTATCACAATCAACAAACACACACACACACAAACAACGGATGGACTCCGACATGTGTCATCCTACACTTCTAATGACACACCATTAGATTCCGTTTCAATTCCGCCACATCAACTGGCCTAAAAGTGAAAATAATTGCCCGAGGCCAATTGCTGACAGGCAAGCGTAACTCCCATCCAACTGTCACCAACTTTCAAAACCTAATTCCTGTAGCCCTTCACGCCTCGGTACACTTTCGATCGGGGTATTTCTAGAACCGGAACCGAAAATAAACTTGCTTTGAAATGGCTGACACGAATTGAGGGACAATAGCGCGGGTTAAGAAAGAACTATCGCTCTTATAGGTGAATTGATTTTTACCGGACTCCTTTGGAAGCTGAGTTTTGGTCGATGTAAAAAGTATTCTTTTTTTTATTTCCTGGTCGCTATAAAACTTCTCTATAACCTTAGGTTTAATGTAAGTGAAAGTGGGTTTAGGTAAGTTTTTATCCATTTGTAGGAATCGAACTTTTCTATTTGTTCGTGTATTGCAAGTTATCCCAGCATTTTTAGTATTCAAAATTGTTTTTAAAATTATATCTACTTTTCTACAAATATTATCTATTTGTTTCAGCTATATACGTATTTCTTTTCATATTTAAAACATAATTAAAAATATATTTTGTTAAAAGAGGATTATGTAAATAAAACTATACACATTGTGTTTATTCATCAGTTAGATAAAACGATACAGGCTTATTCTAGCAAGTTTCCATTAAATTTGTGTAGATAATGCTATTCAATTCTTTAAACAGACACTACAAAGCATGCATCATATTTATATATACACAATTTAAATTGTTTACAATAAAATACATATTTTTTTATAAAATGTGATAAATAAAGTTATACAATTTTTATAACAAATAATATTGACAAAATATATATATATAAATATAAACAGAGAAAGCACTACTTCCTTGCATCGATTATGACATACTAAATTATTCCATTAAATAGAAAAGTAAAATAAAATGATAAAAATTGAATATTATTGAATATAAAACAATATAAATATAACAGGTTTAACATATTTTAAGGGAATTCATTTTGTAAATACAATATTAATATTTATATTACCAGATTAAATTTGTTTTATACATTGAACCATCTGAGGGACAGAAGCATGCATATTAGTTTTTCTACCACTTGTTATTTTAAAAATTCATATAATTTTAAATACATAAACATTTTTAGTTTCGGAATATTTTCTAAGTCTAATGCATCTGAGAATTTTGAAGGACATAGCAGTTCTAATAATAATAAAAATAACTTATTTATTGTTTTAAAAAATAATTTGTTTCATTTATAATTTAATCTCTCTTTCAACTACGACGAGTTTGTCATTTGTTCATCCCGTTGAGAATTTTAGCGAATAATTATCAAAACAAAATAAGTTCAGATAGATATTAATTATTTTGTAAATAAAGTGTACATAAATTTATAATTTCCATAAAAAAATACATTAAAATAAACTGTAAGGTAAAAGTAACGATATCCATGTATAACTTTTAAACATATTTCTCACATTGTGTATGAATAAATATACCTAATAACATAAAACAGTAATTAAAAATTAAGCCCGTACAATGTCTACAAATAATTGAAAATAATACAATGAAGCCTTAATTTCAGAGTAAACTATAAATATCTTAATTATATATTTTCCAGAATTATTCATTGCTGCCATATATACATCATTCATTTGTTTCTGTTGACATATATAAAAAAGTGCATTTGTATGTATTTTAAAATGACAAAATTATAGCTAAGCGAAAATAAAAAAAAAACGTTTGAGCCATTTCACAAATATTTATTTTTTATTGTTGATATGCATGTTTTAACCTGCTGATGACTTTTTTTTACGAATAGACAGATACGTTTTTAATAAGTTTTTTCAACAAGCACATATATAATATTGACATTTCACAATTAATGTTTATTTAATTTGTTGCAAGTATGTTCGATTTTAATGTACATGATGAATGATAGTCACCTTTACAACTTTCACAAGCAACAAAACTAAAATAAATCATCTAGCTAAGTTATGTCTTTTTTCAATAACACATGCAATTTCATCTGTTTGCATATTTTTTCCAAAACCATTAACCCACCATTCAAAAACCATTCATTGCACTATTCCAAAACCATACAACGTACTGAGCTTTCTCTTGAGGCTGGATGTATGCTTTAGAACTTTGAACTTTAGGTCTTTGAGACGCAATAAAACTTTCAAGAAATCATATATCTAAATGTTGTTGGTTTTACATTTAACATAAACACAACGAATTTTATTTGGACTAATTTTTTTAAAGATAAATATTTTTTAAACTTTTCTTAAACTGCGTACAAATAAAAGTGTATGTGTTTCTGTTACAAGCAACATAAATGATATATTTTATTTCTTTTTTGAACTGTTACGTGTCAAAGTTGTAAAGATATTTATTATTCACCCAGTGCGAAACTAGCCCCTTTTAAAATAAAAATATTTCAATTATAAGATGACTAATTTTATAATTGAAATTGACATGTTATTAGAGTTGCATTTAAATTTCAAGTTTTTTATTTTAAAACATATTCACATATTAGTAATATATAAACATTATATGTGTGCAAATACTATATAAATATCATTTATAGCTTTACATTGCAGAAGCTCACAATTCATGTCAACGAGAAATAATTCAAGATAATACACCCTACAATTTAACAAAAATTGAAAATATCTCCAATTTATTTACATCAAGTGCACTTTGTAAAATGAAATTTGATAAAAGCATTCATTTTCAGTTCATCATCAAAGTTATATTGTATATAAAAATAAATATTTTGTGCAAAATATAAAAATTCTATATATATGTAATTACATTTAAATACCATATTTGTGCAAATACAATAACAGTATAATTTATATATTTTTATTATTAAATAGAATATTATATTACAGGGCGATACAAAAGTAACAGAAATTGTTAAAATTTAATGATTTTAAAAATGCAGGCAATATTACCATATGTTTTTCCCAGGAAAACACAGAAATACATGTAATGTTTTAAATAAAATATATATTTCCACGGTTTTAGTATTTGTTACCAACAATGGGCCCTGTAATCATCTTATATCTATTGCATGTCCTATTTAAGTCATCATTTTAAAATATTCTTTATCCTATGGCAGAGATTAAAACTGAAACAGACATTGTAATAAATGTCGTCCGCATCTGACAGATATTTATACCCCCTGAATAAACACCTTCACTTTGAACATTTTTAATTTTAACCGAAATTTTGAGATTTAAACTTTGTGGCGCCACAGCACTACCAAATTTGAATCGCTACCCATCAACGGAAGTGTAACAGTTCTTGCAATACTTTTTGTTATTAAAAATATTCGTCTGCGTATCTATGAAAACCGGATTGTGATAGTGTCTGTATTTTTTGAATATTTTCACAATGTACATGTCAAAACAGAAATAATCCAAGATAATACGCACCACCTAAAACCAAACAAAAAATAGAAAACATCCCCAATTTATTTGCATACCCAAGTGCACTTAATTCAAACGCAACTCGAGCACCCATGATAAAACCAAATTTAATAAAAGCTTGAATTCCTAACCAAGAGGAAAAATGCCAGGACATCAGAAAGCGCATTTTTCTATTTTCCTAATAATGGATTGCATGTAAAAAGTTGTTAAGATAGTGGGGCTGGCACTTTCCCAAGCGTTCCAAGATCCTATTCAAGACTCCCATTGCTGATATGGGATTCAAAATTAGAAGCAAATGCATTTTGTCGTAGGGGAGTCATTCCATTTTCAGTGGAAAGAATCGTTTTCGGTTGCTGGGTATCATTTCTTACTACCGACGTTTCATTTTTAGCGAAGTCCCGTCGTTGACAAGTCGAGTTGTATTTATATGGTGATAAGGCATCGATTGTGCTGGAGCGGCATCCTGTGAATATATTGACCTATATTTTCTGACTATATCGGAAAAGGTAAATATATTTCACACCTTTTTTATGTTGGTTGTGGGGGGGGGGAGTCAGGTGCGATGTCGGGGTGACATTGACAGGTGTCAGGGACGTCTGAGTGTGGGTTTTGAATGAGTCCTGGGGATAATAGGAAAAGGTAGATAAGTTGAGGTTTTTAAAGGGGTTTGAGATTTTTTTTTTTTTGAAAATGGGTAGTTGGTCTTTAAATAGGAATACATTTTGATTCTAGATATTTTCTGAGATATCCAACTACTGTTGAGTCAAACTACTAACGCTGATGCGATTTTGACAATTGCAATGTTGTTTTTACCCTCAGGGAATTTAAATATTTTTTTATGTGTGTGTACTTTCATATTCTTAAACATAATTATAATTCACTGTAAATATATAATATATAGTTTTTAAAGTATACCTCAAACAATTATATTAAAAAATCCTTTTATTTTTTTTCTGTAGTAAATATCCATTTTACGACCTTAGACGAAACGAATTTTAACACATGAAATGCCGAAATAAAAATAATTTCAAGAACCAGTGACGAATTGTACTTTCAGTTCATAAATATCAAAGTTTTTTTATACATGCGTTTATAATAACTCATTTTAACGGATATTTTTTAAACAAACCGTTGGTAAGGATTTGTCGTTGGTTGGATTCACTAATATCTTTCATGGCTGTATGGTGTGAGTGTAGGGGGAGGGGGGTGTTCATGCGATAATTATCGCACGTGAATGCTAGTATTGTAATTTAAAAATGTATTGCATTGATGAGAAAACTAGAGATTATGAATGAGTTTTTGAGTGCCAGGGACTAAAAATTAAATTTACTTCGATTAAATAAAAACACATACGCATGAAAAAAGTATGCTATATATCTCTAAGTTAGCCAATGTAAATGGACGTGAATATGTATTCGTGCATAACCAGTTTACCAAGTGATCGTATTTTCATTAGCGAAAACAATTCCCGGAAACGGAATTTGTATCCAAATATAATTTCTTTCGCAACATTAACATGATTTAATCTTTCTTGTACAATTGTTTTATATATATATATATATATATATATATATATATATATATATATATATATATATATATGTTACAGTGAAAGACAGAAATCTGGAGAATGTCGACTTTCACCGGTGAATGTCGACATTCTCCAATTTCGGTCTTTCACGGTAACATATATATTCATTGTCTTTGCATGTGTATCTTCCTATTATAGTTATTTTATTTAATTACTAATTTTTATATTTTATCTATATCTTACGGATATGTGTTATAAAGCGGCATTTTTTATTTTTCTGTCATTACTTTTTAAATATATATTTGTATTTCTAAATAAATCATTAAATCACAAATATATAAAAAACACTTAGTAAATCAATTATTTTAAATTGAAAGCAAATGAGGAATCTACACTTTGGTCTATTTGAATAATCATACTTGATATGTTGAGCAATATATTTCTCAACTGAAGATGAAGACAAATTCATCTTACACAATCTGTTTGTATGATATATGAACTACAGTGACAGGTGTCAAAAATTCTGGCAGGTGGTTCCCATATGCACTACAATTGTATTAACAATGATGGAGGGGTTGGCGTTTGAACGGTCTAAGATTTTAACAAATGCGGTTTTTTAAGGTAAAATATTAACAGGAACGCATTTTGAAACGCTTGACATTTCACAAGCCTTAAAATGGTTTTAGGATAGTGTAAAGCATATTGAAAATTTGAATAAAAAATAATATATTATATTGAAAGTTACAATATGAGAACTAATTTTTTACTTTTTCATATATTTTGACAGTTGATTTTGACAGAATATGAACAATTTGACTCATATTATGATAAATGAAATTCGGCAGATTATTAGAAATTTATGATTAAAGTTGTATTTTATAAACAATTTAAAAGGATATAATTTTATTCTTTAATTGTACTACTTTATTGAATTTTATTATTGTAGATTTTTGTAAACCACAAATATCAGACATCATACATAGGAATGACATAAAAAATCAAGTTAACAAAATATTCGTTACACAACTATTGCGTCATTTACCGTATATACTCGCGTATAAGCCGATCCGCGTATAAGCCGACCCCCTAATTTTAGGACGATTTTTTTGTCCAAAATTGGAAACTCGCGTATAAGCCGAGTTGTATTTTCGTACATGAAAAATTTCGATTAAAATCGGCAAATCCTCGACAAAAGAGTGAAATTTTAATTAGAAAAATAAATATTTAAGCCTAGAAATTAAAAGTTTAAAGAAAGTGGCTGGAGAAACGGCCTTCCTCGAAGTTCGTGAAGATTCATCGGGCTTAAAAGTATGTACCACTCACGATGTGATGTTCTGGTGTCTTTTAAACCTCCATCGGACTTCTTAAATTAAATAACCCTTATTATCAAATAAAATATTTAAACCACAAACTTAAATACCAAAATGTGCAATTTCTAATCCTTAACATCGTTTTGTAAAGATTTAAAAACTTAGAAAACGTCAACTTTCTTAACTACTGTCGCTATTAAATAAGGATGAGCATTTTTTTTTATCCATCTCGGAAGGAAATACTACTACTTTTATGGATGAATATATACTTCTTATTAACATATTTAGTTTTTAATTACGAGATAAATAACTTGAAAATAGAACATGAATTCGCCGATTAGCAACCCCGATTTTACCGCTTTAAAGCCAATTCCATCCTAAATACTAATTAAACAACTATTAATATATGTACATAATATTATCAAAGAATAAAATCTGCATTGCGGAAATAAATTTTGTTTAATTATTGCAATCGAGCAAGAAAGACATTGACTTTAAAGTGGTGTCATTCGCTACGCACGATGTCAACTTCTTAGTCTTCCATCCAAAATTCTATTAAAGTAGCGTTTAATAGATTTATAAATTCTACAAACCATTTAAATATTTATCAAAATATATACTTTTTATTAAGTTAAACTGATTATTTATGGGAGTAGTTAAATGTTGCGTCACGATTACGCCGCGATGCGCAGAACGGTCTTCAGTTAACACGTGACGCACATTCTCGATCTCGGAAATGTGTCGGTGCATTTCGAAAGAATCCGCTAATTTCAACTTCTCTTCTTTTCCCATTTTAGGCAAATTATATTAAAAATTTTAATAATGACCCGCGTATAAGCCGACCCTCCTACTTTTTGATGAAAATGTTGACTTAAATTTCTCGGCTTATACGCGAGTATATACTATGTGTAATTTATGATACGCATTTTTCTACGTGTAAGAATAATTTCAAAGAAATATAATTTTTACACACAATTTAAAATTAACTTAAATACGTTTAATAAAATTACAATTAATGTTTAGGTATGTTTTTATAGGACATATATATTCAACAATTTTTCTATAGCTCATATCAAATTCTTTATAATTCCTATATAATTAATTAGGTTTAATAGTTATTGACAATAATTTGAATTTAACGTGTATCTTTATACCTTAGTAATATGTATTTATAAAAATTAGTTATGACACTCTGAAGTGTTATTTGTTAACATTATTATTTTAACCTAACTATACGTGCTCATTTTAATAACTTATAGTTATTAGTTTTGTTAAAAAATATTATTATGTTTGTTGTAATAAGTTTGGCTTAATGTTTTATGCTCTTGTTCTGAATACGTTTTCAAAGTGATGCAATATAACAAAAACAAACATTATTATCTAATAATTTTCTAAAATTATTTAAAACTCTTTAAAGTTTGAAAACACGAAAATCCAATTATATGTTTTCTATAACTATTGAATTGCTGTAGTGTAAACTTATATTATTCTACGTATAAAAAAGTTTAATAAAACTTGACTGCAAGTCTGATAATCTTTCAAAATTATATAAAATAAACACGTGTTACCATAATTGAGTGCTAATTAAATGCAGAAAGAAAAGTGTTCATGAGAAATTAAATAGCTTTAATTTTTTATTCACCTTAAAATCATTAACATAAATTAACCGACAAGTTGATGAGATTATTAATGAAATATTAAAAAAAAAATATTTTTGTGTGTATTTGTACAGATGTTGTTACGATTTTAAATACATTTTGTCACAACTTAAATAAAAATGCACATTTTTTCGTGTGATGTGCTATAAAAATCCATTTACATTATTATTTTTTTGCAGAAACATATAGAAATATCTGTATGTATATATATATATATACAGATATTTCTATATGTTTCTTTAAAAAAATAATAATGAAAAGGGTTTTTTGCTTTGGTATGTAATGCATGATATGTAATTTGGCATGTATTGTAACTTTTTTTTATTATTTACTGATTATAAACTTATAAAGTGTGAATTTGGCTGCTTTTTTTCCATCAAAGACATGCGGGTAATTGGCGATAAATAATACATTGGCGATAAATAATGAAATATTAAACGCGATCTTACTTTATCTACAATAATAATAGAACTAAACCGTATATTAAACTTTAATTCACATAAAAACATATTTTAATTAATATTTGTTATCATATATAAGGATGTCTTATAAATGAATGAAATGAAATTACTAAATTTAAAATGTGGTTTTGAGAGGTACATTTTAATTTAAAATTATTTCATGTTTTATGGTTTTCATTTAAATAATTATTTGTTTTTAAATATTAAAATTTATAAAAGAAGGAAATAAATTGATAGCATATGCAATGTAAAAATCCTTTTAAAACATTACAAAAAACTATTATGAACTTTTTTACGTATTGGTGACTATACATTTTGGTTATATCAATATTTTTGAAATATAAAAGCAACGTGCATAATGGTTTTCTAAAATTTATAAATTCAAAATCGTAAATATACAGGTCTTGTGCTGAACGTGTTTTTACTATTTAGATTATGTTTTGAAATTATACATTTATTATTATTTTAAAGTTTAAATCATATACTGCGTGTTACAATGTCAAGACATAATATTTTATGATCAGGAAATTTCTTTACTTCAAAATGTTTATGTATAATACTTTATTACCAAAATACATGCACTATTAAACAAACATAAACCAAATTATACAAATTAATACTTTAACATTGATATAATTACATCTAAATTCTATACACAATAATAAATAAAATATCATCCAAGTATTTCTTCCAAAATAAAAACCGTTAAAATATTACTTTAAACAATATTTCATGTATACTCGATGCTATATAGAAAGCAAACAATAACAAAAAAAACGTGTTATATTATAAAACACAAAATTCCTGAAATATGTTTAACTTGATAGATGATGAACCGCAAGAGTCAATAATCCATATCAGCTAATGTCTTTAAGTTTTTTTTCTTTTTTTATACACAAGAAACCCCTCAAGTGTAATCTTTTTATACTGTGATGCACAATAATAACACATGTTTTATACATTTGTAGGTCGATATTCGCGAATGAAGCGAGCATCACAGCAGTGTCTAAATATGAAAAGTATACAATGGGGGTGAATATAAAATGAGCGAGTTTTTTTTTAAATAAGATTGTTGCGTGAAAACAAAAGTTTGTATTTCTTGAAGAGATTTTATCACTTTTTGTGAGGTTTCCAAAGGTTTATTCCACCACTTTGTTTCCTTCTCCACTCTGCAGTTAATCTAGTAACGCACGCAAATATGTTTTCAGTTTCATTTTCTTTACGCTGTAAGAAGTGTACTTTTTCTCCACCCTTTTCAAAATAAACTCAAAGTTATTTTATAACTTCATATTTGTTTACTGATTATGCTTTTAAAATGAACTAATTCAAGAACGGATAACATTTTTGAATATATACACTTGATTTTTTTTAAATATTGCTTGTTGATTTTAATTTTTAAAAACATTGAAATTAATCAAAACTGTAAAAGTGCAATGACCGTGGAAATAAACTTATACTTTAGGGATGATTAACTGACATTCAAAATCTGATTTTTGTTTTACATTGCAACTCCATTATTAACATATCCATATACACATTTGCCTACAATCTACATAGTTCTATTAGCGACTACAAACATTAATTAAAGAACTAAGGTTACTGACAGATGACCACCACGTTTACTTCAAATATCATCCGTTGACATAACAATAAGATATATTAGTATTATGGTCAAGCTCGCCAAGCTCTCCCATAAATCTTAAGAACTCAACAATTAAAAAAAGGAATGTGTCTTTTCAATATTCTCAGTTCTTACATTGTATAAGACGTACTTTAAAATAATAGCAGTATACCACATTTGCCATTTGAATTTAAAAATACGATTTATATTAAATGAATCTGCATACGTAAAGAAGAGTGTATGTGTGTTTGTTTTTTATGCAAATCTATAGTTTTATTCCAATCTTGATGACATTTTGTACACTTAACCTTTAACGCAAGGGGCTGGTCACTGAGTACATGGAATTTAGCCCCAACACTCCAATCCCCCTTTCTCACCCCTTAACTCACTTAATCCCATTGCTTTCTTACTACAATCTACTTGCAATAATCCAATACTGTACCAATGGAATATTTCAACATTGTAACATGTATTACATAGTTAGATATGATGGTTGTTAAACGATGCATTCATATTGGTTATTGGGCAGATATCGTCAATCTACCGCCAAAATGTCGCCAAATGAATAAATATTTCGCCAAATTAGTAAAAAATGCGAATTGAATACAATTTTTACCAAATGAACTCAGATATGGCCATATATGTAAAAATATCACCAAAATGGAGAAATAATTTTCAAAATAATAAAAATAATATTACTTTGCACAATTGTCTTTCAAGTGTTCATATTGTATGCGGATTTGTTTTTAAAATTTCATTCCGAAATATGAGTTTCTTCCCCGTTCTACGCCGGGCACTAAATATGGTATCAGTTAAAATGTATATTTATATTTATATGGTTATAAACTATTGCATTACTAATAAATTGTATTTCACGCCTAATTTTTATAAAAAGTACACTTAAACGTTATGCAAAACAATAACGATTCAATAATAATTAAGCTAAATATGAGCTTTTATGAACAACATAGTAGTTATCTAATAAATATTATTAATAATGTATCTTCGTTATTTACATTTCCAAACGGACACATATCAACAAATTTTGCAAACATCAATAGTATAAGTCGTAGTTTTTAAAATAAAATTAATGCGGCTTTTATATCCCTTAAAAATATACTACACATTATATTCAATAAATTTCATACTGAAATTTTATAATAGAGTTTCCAGAAAAGAAATACGAGTTCAGATTCCAAAAATCATTATAAAAGAATATATACGGTTCGATTTCAAAACATAGTGGATACTCTTCTTCCAAGTCAAAGTATTTTTATTTGTAGACACGAAATGTTTTTGGAATATCTTTAGATTCCTACTCAGTGCTCCTATGTAATTGGATACATTTCTAAAGATTTGCTTTGGAATTCTGAAGATAAATCTTAAGAAAACACAAGTTTTTGAATGTACTTTTTTAGTAAAGTAAAGAAAAATAAGTTTGCTACGGGTTTAAGACTTCAAATCCAGTAATAAAATATGAATAAAAGGACAAACTAATACTAATCCCTTTAGGTAAGGAGTAGTTGAAGTAATTTTAAAATGTTTTAAGGAAATAATGTTATCCATAATTTATTAAAGAATGTATATGAATTGTTCAACGCTGAAGGAATTATGTTTTAACTAAATTTTTAGATTATTAACTTAGGAATAAATACTTTTGTTAGTCAGGAAAAATTCCATTATCTAAAAAAGATTCGTATTATATGAAAATAAAAAAATAAACATGAAAACTCAGTTGTATTGATCTATTTTTTTATACAAACGCCCACAAAAATGTTTTGAAAATTATTATCCGGCAATTAAACCTCTAATATTACAAAATGAATTATAAATAATTTATTATTGTGTACACATTTTTTGAGCTTAACAATACATATAGTATATATATTGAAAATAAAACACTTGAATTTTATAAACACTATGAATTTCAAAGTAGTAATGTAATTTATGTTTCTTTTGTTTTGTTTAAATTTTCTATTATTAATCAAAATATTAATTCTGTGAGTATTTAATTATGCAATAATAATAACAAAAAATCATAAATTATTTCGCAACTAAAAATAAAAAAAATATTTTTTTTTAAAATTACAACTTTAACTTTAGTAGAAAAAAAGGTCAAAAGCAAATGTTTATTATTTTTTAACATAAAATCTTTAAAAATATGAAAATATTTGTTTGAATTTGTAATTTTCTAAAAGAGTGAATGATAGGTAAAACAGGAAAATAAAATAAATAAATGACTTTTATGGTTAGTTTTAGACTAAAGTCGTGATTGGGAAGTAGTTTGTAACATTAATTTACTATTTGAAATAACGTTGTATATTAAAAGTTATTGCTTTGAAAATATTTAAAAAAAACTCGGAATACTCAATAATTGTTATCAATATTACTCAATAATTGTGTTAATAATTATGGATTTCGCATTTGAACACATTATTTTGTATTATACATAGAGGGTTGAATATAAAATATACTGTATTTTAAAATTAAATTTGAATAAATATATTTCTGTATAGTTAAACTTCTAGGTTAAATTAAAATACAAAATATTGACGACCAAAACCAGATTCAATACCCAACAAGATTGGTCCAGTCAATATCTCCTAACCATCTCTCAGTGAATAGGTATCTAATTTTTCTTACAATTCTCTCCTCCAGTACAATTAAAAATATCCACTGGTAAATTGTTATATTTGTCATTGAAATATTTTGAAAATCAAGCTTTCTCCCTTCCTGATTAAAATGTAATTTATTTAATTTAAACCCAATGTAATTTGTTTAATTTACACCCAATAAATGTTGTTTAATTTAACCCATGTCCTATAGTTCTAGCACTGATATTAAATTCCATACCCTCGACATCTCGCTGTTTATTAAATGTTAACAGTTGAACCAAACTACTATAACCTTTCTCTCTTCCAGAGTATACATATTAAAATTCTCTAATATATCTTTATAATCCATGCCTGATAAACGTTGGACCATTTTAGTAGGATTGTGTTGAACTTTCACTAACAAATCATTGTCTTTTTTAACTTATAAGTGGGGGCCTTGATATCATCTGTCCCATACATTTCACAGGCCCAGCGATGGGAGTGGGACAATTTTGGCCGCGGAGGGGGACATAACTTTTAAAGCATTTGATGTTTGAAGTATATTGTTTGCCGCAGAACAGGTAATTACGTGGTTTAAGACCTGTGACGCTTGATTAATGTTTTTACTGACCATCTTCAGCTTGGCTTTTCAGTTTTTCAACAGCTCCAGTAATCTTACCCCATCTGTGAATCAACCTGCTTTGAGGTAGAAGTGTTAACGATCTGTCTGTCAGACAGTTACACACTTAATATTGTAAAGCAAATCGTCCTACCACAATGGTTTGACAGCTTTTTACCCTATTTCCCAATTCCCAAAGTGACATTTTTCCCAATGTTTAGGAATTAGCCCACATACAGGACAACTTTTCTTTAACTTAACCCACTTGAAAAGGTTAAGAAATGGTGACCAAAACTGATCAGAATACTCAAGATGAAGCCTTACCAAACGTCTATACAATATCAAAATGGTATTTATGAAATGAAATGTGATATATATATGTATATGAACAAAATCCGAACAAGTGTAGTTTTACTTAAAATATCCATCAATATAAATGCCCCCTCATCCATTAAACAGCAACTTATCCATCTCACTTAAAATCCACTTCCAGAAATACATCGATGAAAAAGATTTCGCATATTCAAATACCCATTAAAACCAATCCCCAAAACCCTACAACGATTTTCTCCCCACCCTCTACTTCCATAAAAATACAAAGACAAAAAAAATACAAAACGTAAGTGGTTTCCTGTAGAAATCGTCTTTACATACCGCTTTCCAGATCAAAAACAATACAATCTTCCCCCAACCGACCTCTCTCAACGCTACATTGATCACCCCCCCCCCCCACTTGAAGGAAATATAGAAACTTAAGTCCAATAAAAACTCGGCATAGCATTCAATGAACCATATAAGAAATATATTTCGCTGTTTACGTTTATATATATCCTTCAATGGCTTGGAGGTGAAAGCTCGTTGATATCACATGATGGAATGTTCTTGATATTGCTGCTGCGCACGATCGTTAACAGAATGTTATGTTCCATAAACGGCTCGCCCTCTTTGAACGGTTCGTGTTCTTCACTTCTATTTTGACAATTTGAAGTCAGTCTGTATCCCTCCCCCCTATGCCCCCCTCGTTTTTTTTTTTGAAAAGGGGAATATTTTATGAGTTCGTGTTATTGGTTCTGTTCTGCGAACGATGGAACTAATAATAATCGTTTTCCGGGGGAATGTTTGAGCACGGCGATGGAATGGAATTGCTATTTTTCAGGAATGTTGGGTCTTTAGGGCGTGTTTTCACTTTCCCGCCTTGTGTTTCTTTCTCAAGGGTTTGAAGTGCCTCTTATGAGGAGGGCTTGACAATAAATGTTAAGGGGGTGTTTCGAGGAGAAACAAGGTCGTGAAATCGCTTTGTAGATATTTTCATATTACTGAATGTGTTTACGTGTAAATCAGTTTTAAGGTGGTGTGAAGAATTCTATATTGACAATTGGTATTTCTCTTCTTTTTTTCTGGCAAATAAATATATCGCTTTCAAATCTTAGAGATAATAAAAATATTTAAAGATAAAAAATGCAATATGTTAAAATTCATTCAAACTGGGTTGTACATTCTTAAACTATTTTTTTTTTAATTTGGCAATAGTTATGGCTTTTACAAGTTTAACCTTTTTGCGAGGGCTCCGTAACAGAAAAGTTGCTTTGGATGTAGGCTAATTCCTAAACAGGTAGAGGGGGATTTTCGCTTTGTGGGCAGAACAAAGAGTTCTCCAAACTTTGTGGAAGGATGACTTTTCTTACAATAAGAGGCGCGTAACTGTATGACTGATGGAGCGTTAAAATTATTTCTTAATTTCCAATTTTCCCAATTAGTTATTTTTTAATAATCACGAAACAAATATATTCAGTAATTTTGTAAATAAGATATATGTATAATATGTATTTTTATTTAATTTATTTGGTATAATATATTTATAAAGCAAATAATGATGTTATGAGTTTTCTTATTAATTGTATTACCTCTATTACATAATAAAATATATTTTTAATGATAAAAATAGATGCTATTTAATATATTAAATTACACTAATTTCTTTAAACAATACACACTTCTAATTTTATGTTAAATTACTACTTTTTGTGTTATAATAAAACTTTTATGTTGGAATATGTATTCTGTATCAATAAAACTATCTAATTTTGTGTTATAACTAACTTCTAATTTAACTTTAGTGTTATGCTATACTTTTGAAGGTACTAATATTAACTTTTAATTTTTTGGTGATAATTTTCTGGCATGTAAAAATTAAGTAGCGTTTAACTAGATCTCCAAAACACATTTGTCAATCTACATAAAAATATCAAAAATAGGACTGGCCAATGCAAGTTATTATACACTATATTTAAACAAAATAACTAATTTCCAACAATACATTTTGAAAAGAATAACATGGTAGATTCATTAATATATTTTTTTAATTGCATTGCCTTAAAACAATCTAAACTTTAAGAAACGTATTATATACCTATTGTTTCAAGAAAATGTGTTAAAAAAGTTTAATTAAATGTAATAATTTAACTAATGATACGAAATTACTTTTTAGTTAAATCCAAAAACGCTTCTTTATTCGTTCCTGTAATTTTCTGAACACCCCCATCTTAAAAAAGAGAAGTAAATGAAAAATCAATACTTATGCTGAAAGTGAAAGTGGTCATTTGCAGAAACTCAATGTTTTCGAGATAGCCATTTTCGTTAGAACCACCACCTTTTTTTTACCTTTACCGCTCGCTTTTACATTAGTCCTTTATCATTTTTTTATGTCTGCACCTCTAGGTATCCACTTTACGAATCAAGTTGTTAAAATGTGCCCACGGGTAGATAAAATAAGCGAAGCGAAAACTTCAACAATTCCGGTTCCAAAGAAGAAAAAAATACTCTGGGTATATAGGTACAGAGGCGTATTTGTTTAGAGGAAAAAAAACGTTTTATTTTGTCGAATAATTATGTCAGTAGCATCTGAATGATATTTTTATTCCGTTTCCTTTCATTTGCGCCGTTTAATTATTTAACTGAAGGTAACTGTTCTTGTTTGCTGAATAATTGATGGTAAATAAACCTTTTTTTTTTTTTGGTCTAGCGGCAAATTAGCGAGAATAATGTATGAATGGTAATGGATTTTTGTTAATTAATGAGAGGGGATTTAATTAACTTACAGGATTGTCAATTGATTAAGTAGATTTTATTTTAATTGTATGGTTAACGGTATACATAATGCATTTATAATTGCTGAAACAACATATACTATGACTATAGAAATGTAAATTATATTGTTCAAATAAAAGAATTATATTCTTTGAATATATAAACCTCAAGTAAGATTCAAATTTAAAAAAAAATATTACAAGTTAGTTACTTTCCGACGGATGTTTATAAAACTTAATATTTAAAAATTATATATCATTTAAAACATTATTTCTTTAATATAACGTAATATTTTTTTTTCAAAATTGAGGAGATATCTGATAAATTGGTAGACATTGAAATTTTTTATTGTTGTTTATGATCACCAAATCACACATAAATCTAATTAAAATATTAATTTTACTTATATTAAGTGAACATGTTCAAAGCCGGAGTGAACATTTTTACGGTTATTAAAGATTCTTATTGATGCTCATGATCAGCAATGAGAAATAAATATAGTTAAAATATGAATGATAATAATATTAAGCAACTCTGTTAAAACTGGGTATTAAAAAATAAGTAAAATTTACTCATTTTTGAGTACATTCTATTCTTCTCATGTATCCGAATACATACGTTGGAATTTTGAAAAAGACATGTACTCAAAAATTAGTAAACTGAATAAACAGAGCAGATACTAGCCTACATAGAATACTTTCATAAATCACTTTCAAATAAATAACGACAATTAAAACCGAGACTTACCGGGAATCGAACCCAGACCTCCAGGCAACGCTGTCCAGTTTCTTATCCATGAAGCTAACAGGGTGACATGAAGAAGTTATAAACATATGAAAATATTAAAAAGGTTTGTCAAAAGAATGAAAAGTAAGATAACTGAAATGTAATAACTCAGTTTCCAATTAAGAAACGGACATCAAGTAATGTGGAAAACTATCTTCTGAACAACTATTTTAAGTGTGTTGGGTCGCTTTTTTATGATTTCTTGAATATGAGCTGAAATTGGCAATATTATTTAACACCGCTCATATTTGATAAAGTGCAGTTACTGAAATTTGAGTACGTCATCGCTTATGTACGATACAATTGTTCTCAAAGAAAAACGAATATATCAAGGTAATCATTTTTAAGTAACTTTTTTTTGCAATGTAGGTATATGTTTTGTTTTCAATAATGTTTTTTAAATCAGCAATAAAAATATATTATACAAATAAAACATTTAAAATGTGTTTATGCGATTCATGTAGATTTATCGTTTATATTTCAGAACCATGTAACATAAACAACTTATACTCAGTGAAAAAAAAATACATCATTGCATATGTAAAACATGTGTTAGAAGCTCTGATAACACATCGACCACGTCTATCACCTTCTGAAAGTTATATACAAATACAACATTTAAAACGTGTTTATACGATTCATATAGCTGATTAATTTCTCGTTTACCTATCAAAGACATTTAACATTAACAATACATAATCAGTGAAAAAATACATCATTGCATATGTAAAACATGTGTTAGCATTTCTAATAGCACATCGACCACGTCTATCACCTTCTCAAAGTTATATACAAATACAACATTTAAAACGTGTTTATACGATTCATATAGCTGATTAATTTCTCGTTTACCTATCAAAGACATTTAACATTAACAATACATAATCAGTGAAAAAATACATCATTGCATATGTAAAACATGTGTTAGAAGCTCTAATAACACATCGACCACGTCTATCACCTTCTAAAAGTTACATACAAATACAACATTTAAAACTTGTTTATACGATTCATATAGCTGATTAATTTCTCGTTTACCTATCAAAACCATGTAACATAAACAATACATACTCAGTGAAAAAAATACATCATTGCATATGTAAAACATGTGTTAGCATCTCTAATAGCACATCGACCATTTTTATCACTTACGCAAAGTTTCATTTCATTTTCCTCTCCAATTTAACATGCTCATTCATTTTTATTATGGATGATATATTTTCTAACGTTATTCTAGACACGTGATGTTTACGACCGTGAATACATTCACAACAGGACAATTGAATGTATTCTTTGAGAAAGGGATGCTTTGCATATGCAAGTAGTGTGTATGTTAAATCTGATAAGAGCTCTGAGCGTGGCGGTCATGATAAAGCGTTTTGTAAAGTCAGTGAGAATTTGTAAAAAGAAGCTTAAATTGGAGGAAGAGCGCATCGCATGAAAACAACCTTCAAAGTTGTTTATGAAATTCTAATTTGTGTTAATTTTACACACAACTCCAACCATTATACGTACACTTGTAATTATATTTTTAGACTGTATGTTAATGTTTTTTTTAATGGGAATGTTTTGTGTGTGGATTATAAGTTCTTAAGTATGGATGCCCGAAAGAAAATATTTAAAAAAAATATAATATTTTAAAAAGATGTGACACTTTTTAATAGTGTACTGTGTATAATAACACTGTGACACTGATTTAATAGTGAAAAATAAGTTATTTTGTTTTGTTAATTTTATAAATAAAACTGCTTCCTAAACCGATAGAGCATTAATCTTCCAATTATGCTTAGAAAATATTGATTTGTAAGTATTCAAATGCTTTGTATATGTTATTTCTTTTATAATAAGTTTTGTATATTATTCTACTACTATATCTATTTCGACCATTTTGAATTGTAATGAAATATTAAATACAACTTGTATCTCTCAGCTCTCTTTAACTCCCAGCTGGGTGACCTATTTATTATTATACATTAAACAATTATTTGCCCCTTCGAGATTTTAACCCGCGAGCTATCATTCCGAAGCCCCACGCTCTACCAACTAAACTAAAAAGCCGTGCTTTCGCTGTTATCCCTAATTACGATCCCTATTGAATATAAACTTTAAATAATTATTAACACATTTTTTTTAAATATTGCTGGAAAGTGCACAATTGGAGACTGCGTAAAACTTATGAGTAAAATTGTAGACATGTTTGTGCAGTGGAAGATTGGATTTTGCGTGCCACATATACATATACACACTATTTTTTTATTGTTATAGTCTAGCTGTCTATTCTCGATTTACTAGAGAACACGTTAACACTTATAAATTTCTACGTCTGGACTTGAACCAGCGACCCCAGGCTTGGTATTTTAAAAATCTAAGCCTTATGTGTAAAAAATCTAAGCCTTTTAGTCATGTGCAAGTAGTAATACATTTTCATGTGTTTTGCGTGACAAAGACACACATACACATATATAATTTCTTTTATTATGGATAAAAAATGTTCAAAATTTAAAAAAAAAACATTACAAATTGAAAATATATATGATATACAGATCAACACACACATTTGTAAATTTTTATCAAATCATTTGAAATATTTAATTTATTTATATGTAAGGCAATTTATTACACCAGCTTTATACATGGATAATATAAAAATAATAACACCATCGTCATTTGTGTAAGACCAGGCAGTATATATTACAGAAATGCGTTAGAAAACAGAGGGTATTCATCATGTCCGTGGATTACTGCCATGGTTATCTTCCTTTTCTTCGTAACGCATTTCTTTAGATAAAATGAGGTCGTAATGGCCTGTTTCTTTTGCTTTTGAAGATAGAAGCCTTTTACTAAGGTCCATGTTGGAGTAGAGACCCCTGTTGCCCCTTAATCACTGGGGTCTAATTCAGGAAAAGTAGATGAAAAGGATACAGGGAAAGGAGGTAAATTAATTCCTAAAAGTAAGCTAATGGGTCGTGGGTTTGTCGATTAAAAAGAAGTATATAACAATCAAGCAGATAAAAATACAGTTGAAATTGTACATTATGTAAATTCTGATTAAATTGTTAAGTTAGTAATAATTTATAGTAAGATTTCATATTCACTTCGATTAAATAAATAGTGGAATTATAGATTCTAACGAATTGTGAACTTGAGTTTTGTTAAAAAAAATTAAAGAGAATAAATACATCTTAATTATGTCTACAAACGTATGTCATGTAATATAATTGAATAGGTATGTGGAATTATCAGACATATCCACTTTTTTTCGGATTTATACGTATACACATAGTTATATCAAAAAACAATAATCCACTATCGCTTGGTGCAAGAACTAGACAGCTCTACGCAATGGCTACAGCTTTATAAAGTAAAATGATTTGCAGTTTTGTATTATACACTGTAAAAAATTTGCTTAAAAATGAGTACTCGATTTCTTTTGAGTACAATTGCATCGTAAATGAGCGATGACGTACTCAAATTTAAGTAAGCGTAGTTTTGCAAAAATGAGCAGTATAGTTTAATATTGCTAATATCAGCTTCTGTTCAAGTCATCTTAACGAAGCGATCTGACACACTTAAAATATTTGTTCTAAAGATGGTTTTCCACATTATTTGATGATGATTGCTTAAATGGAAACTGAATTAATACAACTCAATTATCTTACTTCCCATTCTTTTGCCAAGTCTTTTTAGCATCACCTCTGTTTATATAAGTTCACCACGTAGTTCTCGTAGTACAACGGATATGACCCTGAACAGATTAGGTTCGATTTCCGGTAAGTCATGGTTGTAATTGTTGGAAGTGATCTATGGAGACAGCCTACATATTCAAGCATCTGCTCTTTTAATTCAATTTACTCATTTTTGAGTACATGTTGCTTTCAAAAATTAAATTTATTTATTCGGAGATATGCTAAAAATCAAATGTAGTCAAAAATGAGTAGAATTTATTAATTTAAGTACCTATTTTTAACAGTGTATGATGGGAAAAAACGTAATTGGTTTTCGTCCTTCCTTTACACTTTTAAAAAAAGCTGTACTTGAGACTTACGGTGTAAAACAGGAGCTACCTGGTTCTTCCATTCACGTATTTAATTCATTGTAAAAAATGTGCATTTATTTAATACATCAATTCCGATAATTGTTTTTAATGACGTTTTTGATTGTGTAAATGTAGTAAATTGATTTATGCAGTACTATTCTATTTGATCTTATATGTCTGCAAATTGAATCAGTATAATATAATGATATTTTGACAATATATATTTTTCGCTTTAATGCTGTAAAATTGCTGAAGCAAAATTTTTAAAAGATATTGAATCAATGTTTTCAATCATGAAATACATGTTTATGTTTTATCAAGTAGGTTATGTTCTGAAAATATTTTAAAACAAATGCATTACATGTAACAAAAATAGGTTCATATTTTAAATTCTCTTTAAATATAATTTTTGAAAAGCTTGTAGTCCGGTTGGCAGGACAGTAGATTTGAAATAGGCGGGTTACACTTTGATGATTACATAAAACAAAGCAGATATTTTGATAGTATATTGGCATTTTGTATGCTAAAAATTTTAGCAGATCAAATTTTTTTAAAATTGATTATATGACTAAGGCTTTAGAAACAATTGTATTGTACATTTTAATTAACTGATCATTTAAATAAATAGCTAATTTATAATTAACTTAAATTACAGTTTTGACATATTATTTTTTAAATGCTTACAACGTCGTTTCATACTTTTACTCCCATACACGTCATTGAAATATTCTACTACAGTATGAAAATTGTATTTGTTTTAAATTTTACACATTAGTTATTTAAAATATTCAGTTTACCAAATTTTCTTAACATGATTTCAACTACGTCCACTTTTCCATTTATCGATCAATAAACATTATGAATTCAAAAAATCGCACATTTCTCAGAAAATTCTTATTTCACACATCCCCACTTTTTTCGCCGTTAAATAATTCAAACCCCCTTTCAAAAACAACCAACAAAATAAACAGAAAAACACAAATAACATCCCAAACTCCGAACACCCCAGTCCGCTAATACGCACCAAATCTTTTTTGCCATAAATCCATCACATAATGAGATTTAAATAACTCAACCAAAACCTGATATCTCAGCGCGACATGCTTTATTCAAGGTAGAGGGGGATTTATGATTTTCTTTCAAAGTTTTCGCGAAGATGGTTTAAAAGAAAACCGGATTTATTTATAAGACAAAAGCAGGAGTTAATCACGGAGCTTCACACAGCATCTTTTACATTTTCTTGTTGTACCTCCAGCCTTGTCTTCGACAAGGTACAGTTTCCGTCAATAGCGTTAGAGCCTAATCACTTCTGCAATGTTATCCATCAAAGTGACCCCCGATACTTTTTAAGGCTTCTGACGTTTCTTGTCAGGGATTAGGTTCTTTGCTTTTCATCGGGGAAAGTGATAGTTGCACATCGGGTTTCTGTACGGCTTAGGTTGCTGATAGTTGGTTCTCAAATAGTTCCTGAAAAAGTGAAAAAGTTACGGTTTGATGGAGCGCAGGAGTTTGTCTTTTGATTAAAAGTATCAATAGTGTACCTGAATATTGTTTTTGCGAATACGAGGCGAATAAAGATGCTAATTATTTATAAACCAGGTTTTATTATATGTTAAATTATTAAAAAAAATTTACTGTGTGGGATTCATTGCTTCTACCCGATACTCCCGCTTAGGCGAAAGTGATCACTTTGGCCTGACTGACAGAGTATCAACGTAGCAAGCCGAAGTTCCTCGGATAGAAACCGGGCGGTGCCAAGTTGTGTGCATCGCGTAATAAATGGTGACCCGGTGTGCCGATAAAACGCAACCTTCGAACTAGCACTTGCGTGACAACTTCAAATCAACCCCGGCCACGTGTTAACGCTTCAAGGCATCAACCACTGCCACGTGATAACGCTTCCCGGGCATCGCAATCAATCGTTCCTCTGTCCGACTCACTGAGCGGGATGTACTGTGGGGTTCATTGCTTCTACCCGATACTCCCGCTTAGGAGAGAGTGATCACTTTGGCCTGACTGGCCGAGTATCAGCGTAGCAAGCCGAAGTTCCTCGAATCGAAACCGAGCGTAGCCAAGTTGTGTGCATCGCACCACAACTGTGTTTATGTAATATTTGAAGTATGTGAAATATAATTTTTATGGAGTATGTTTCTGTAAGGGTATACGGGGGCAGTAACAAAAAAAAATTGTGAAATTCTCAATTTTTTTTTTTAATTTATAATTTGAAGTTTTCTAAATATGTTAGCAAAAATCTAGAATTATATGTATGATTTTTAAGCAACGCATTAAAAATCATACATATAATTCTAGATTTTTGCTAACATATTTAGAAAACTTCAAATTATAAATTTTAAAAAAAAATTGAGAATTTCACAATTTTTTTTTTGATGGATGATGTATATTTTTTAAGGAACAAAAACTTTAAATCGTACAGTGTTTGGTTTATGACAATAAATGGGATATAAGTGTGTATAAGAAATAAGACAACGCCCACCAGGCTTGTTATTAACCCGATTTCCAGACTGACATTATTTCTCCGGGGGAAGGGAAAGGTTATGTTAAATTTCGAACATAATCTAGCATTTTTAATCAATATAACTTCGGTTCTAATCGACGGGTCAACGAGTGTTGGCTTACGTTCAAGAAAACGAAAAGTTCTACAATTAAATTTATTTAGCGGATAAGTTAAACTATTTGTGAACAAATTATGTGGTGTTAAGAATGACTATTTATCGAAGACTTATCAAAGTTAAGGGGGAAGGGTAGGGTGTTGAACACCAATTTTAGATTTATCATAATTATGATTCTACTACTCAAAAGTTAACACAATTTTTATGATATATGTATTATGTTATTATTGGTAACTTTTGAAATTTTTGAAACACAATCTCTATTTGGAGTTGAGTTGTAACAATTTTAACATTTTAAATTAAAAAAGTTTAGGGTACACTTTGCTAGTAAACTATTATGAATATACACAAATTTTTTTCTGAAATACAAATTAGGCTGCATGTTCAACTTATGGAACCTCAAAAAATAGACAAAATGTATACTGAATGTTTTTAAAAAATTTAATTTACTTTTGTTTACATAAATGTTTTTAGTTATAAAATGTATATATGTTTTAAATATATTTACCCATACAAAAATATAAATTTTGTTGGTTCCATAAGTTGAACATGCAGTCTAATTTGTATTTCAGAAAAAAAATTGTTTATATTCATAATAGTTTACTAGAAAAGTGTACCTTAAATGTTTTAAATTAAAAATGTTAAAATTGTTACAACTCAACTCCAAATAGAGATTGTGTTTCAAAAATTTCAAAAGTTATCAATAATAACATAATACATATATCATAAAAATTGTGTTAACTTTTGAGTAGTAGAAGAATAATTATGATAAATTTAAAATTGGTGTTCAACACCCTACCCTCCCCCCTTAAGTCAAAATATTATTTTACAGCTCAATTGTGTCATAGAAAACATATACAGGTTGGAATATGAGTTCAAAACGGACGAAGACACACACATATATATATATATATATATATATATATATATATATACAATATTTTTTAGACATATTCCAGCTCATGAGACGCTGTTTTATTATGAAATTTAAATTGTGTGTATTGCAAATTCAACTGGAAATACACGAACTAATGCCGATATATCAATATTGACAGTATGCTTGGAAAGAATAATATGTAAAAATATTTACCATGTATGTTAATGAAAGGAACATATACTTTTATGGAACATTTATTTTAATGAAAAATATTTCAACACATACGCATGGCAGTTTTTGTAATTTCTAAAGCAATCATTTGTGAAGACAAACGCGACTAATTAAATTAAAAAATAGGTAAACAAAGTGGACTGAAATAATATTTGATTAATATACAAAAAAATTCAATAAATAACTAAAAAAAATATACATTATTTTTTTCGTTAAAAGGGTCGGGCGACGTAATTAGAAACATATTTTGTTTTTTTAACAAATATATATAAAATAAACATATTTTAATGCAGAATGAGAAATATAATAAAATATCTAAAAAATTTAAGTAAATATTTAATTTATTTTTAATTAATTGGCCGGATCCGATATGCAATAATTTGTATAAATTAAGCGCATGTTTTCTATTATACATAATTCCTGAAGTAGTGAATGTTCGTCTGTAAGTTCATGAATGCATGTTCGTGCAGAAAATGCTCATGCATGCATCTTTGCATGGGAACATGCATGTTCGTCTCTGTACTAGCATATTACTCATAAATTTGCTTAACATTTTTGTAAAAAATTTAGATCCTAAAAGGTTTCTTGCGTTATTTTTGGGGGCTTTTTCAAACATGAATTGTCTCTTCATTAGACCCTTATACCAGTTGTTTACAGAGAGTTACAATATTAGCCAGTATTGTTGCTTTGTATTATAGCACACTACGTTTAAGTTTGTATCTCGCACTAGTAAATACCACCTTCAAGCAGATAATGTGGCAATGATCTATGCTGTCGCTAACGACGCTTGTAAATTCTATAAGCCGATCGTCTCCCATGTTGTTTAAATTGATGCTATGCTCTTTAGTCTATTAAAAATAACCGTAATAGGTACACTGTAGTGCTGTTCACCCACCATATATATATATATATATATATATATATATATATATATATATATATATATATATATATACATATATATATATATATATATATATATATATATATATATATATATATATATATATATATATATATATATATATATATATATATATATATATATATATATATATATATATATATATATATATATATATATATATATATATATATATATATATATATATATATATATATATATATATATATATATATATATATATATATATATATATATATATATATATATATATATATATATATATATATATATATATATATATATATATATATGGTGGGTGAACAGCACTACAGTGTACCTATTACGGTTATTTTTAATAGACTAAAGAGCATAGCATCAATTTAAACAACATGGGAGACGATCGGCTTATAGAATTTACAAGCGTCGTTAGCGACAGCATAGATCATTGCCACATTATCTGCTTGAAGGTGGTATTTACTAGTGCGAGATACAAACTTAAACGTAGTGTGCTATAATACAAAGCAACAATACTGGCTAATATTGTAACTCTCTGTAAACAACTGGTATAAGGGTCTAATGAAGAGACAATTCATGTTTGAAAAAGCCCCCAAAAATAACGCAAGAAACCTTTTAGGATCTAAATTTTTTACAAAAATGTTAAGCAAATTTATGAGTAATATGCTAGTATAGAGACGAACATGCATGTTCCCATGCAAAGATACATGCATGAGCATTTTCTGCACGAACATGCATTCATGAACTTACAGACACTACTTCAACATTCACTACTTCAGGAATTATGTATAACAGAAAACATGCGCTTAATTTATACAAATTATTGCATATTGGATCCGGCCAATTAATTAAAAATAAATTAAATATTTATTTCATTTTTTAGATATTTTATTATATTTCTCATTCTGCATTAAAAATATGTTTATTTTATATATATTTGTTAAAAAAACAAAATATGTTTCTAATTACGCGCCCGACCCTATTAACGAAAAAAATAATGTATATTTGTTTTTAGTTATTTATTGAATTTATATAGAGTCTGAACCTATATTAAATTATTATATCAATGACTTTGTTGCATAAAAAAGCATGTGTTTTGTATTTAAATATATTTATCTACTATGCCATATTCTAAGAATAGTTTAAAAATTAAAAAAAGGTGAATTTTCCTATTTTAAGCTTTTTTTTATTACTCCTACGTTATTACATTTTTTCAATAATAGTTTTTTCTGAATTTATGCACATAAATATTTTACACTTTTTGGATGAAATTTTTTATATCATCTACCGTATAATTTAAAATACATTTCTCCATATGTTGAGGTTCTTGAATTAAGTACAATTACTGAAATAAAAAAGAAAGTACTTAAAAAATTACTTTTTTTTTAATTTGAAAATAGTTAATTATGCATATAACCTGCTAGATTTCCGAATAAAAGAAACACATTTTACATTGTTATGTTTTTATATATAAACTAAAAAAAATATAAAAATGGAAGTTTTAAGTGAAGAAAGCTCCCTAGAAATTCCTTAAATAATTATAAAGCCACAAAAAAATGTGAATTGTCTAGACACTGGTTGAATTCTAATTATCCTGCAACCAGAGGCGTCCGGAAAAGCACACCCATTATACTCCCATTACTTCGCCCAGCTTTCAGAAAAATTAAATTCTTCAACCGTACCCTAATTAATCACGGGCATGCCATAAAAACGACGTAATTCCGACGTAATTTCGACGTCTTTACAACCGATGAGCGCCCAGCCCAACGAATGCGATCCAGGTGTTTTTTAAACGACATCTGCCTGTAAGCTGCAATTAATATCACTTAATTTGATTCGTGTTAAATTGTCATCAGTACCTTACTGATATTTTAAATAAAACAACTTTAAAAAAAAATAGTTAGTTTTATCAATGGTGCGATGCTAAAAAAATAATGAAAGGCTTTGTTACAGCTCATTTATTTGTCCGCATTCTTTCGACAAATCGAATTTAATTTATTGTGAAAGCTATGTTTTTTTTTTAATGAATTAATTTATTTCATCAATTAAATAGTCATTATTCAACGTAGAATTTGAATGATTTTTAAGTTGTTGTAATGAAATGAACTCGCGATTATAAAAAAAGTAATTTAAATGTAAATTATGTATTTGTTAAAAATGTAAAGTTTACACTTTAGTGCTATTCTGAATTAACCACAATTTATAACAGAAAACTTAAATCACTTTTAAAATGTGCTGAATCACAATAAATGATTTTAAACATGTTAAAGGTTGGATGTAAATATTCCCAAACACTTAAAACCTTATAAGTTAAAACATTCCAAATTCTTCATTGAACAATGATTTTAATTTATGAAATGAATTAATTCATTAAACACATAGACTTTACAATAAATAAATTCGATTTGTCGAAAGAATGCAGGCAAAATATAAGCTGTAACAAAACATTATTTTTTTAGCATCACAACATTGATAGATAAGAATAATTCATCTTTTAAAAAGTTGTTATACCTAAATATCAGCAAGGTACTGATTACAATTCATTTAGCATATTTATTAAAATATAACAAATAAAAGAATAATACTTTCAAAAGTAGAAAAAAAGTAACTGTATATAAACTTTATTCCATAGACAACAATAAAATAATGCAAATTGTATATCTCTAAGTAAACCATCTTGCGTAATTGTTTATCAAAAGAGTTATATTCAATTAGTTGCATTACTGATAAACTACGATAGCCCAACGGACATATATAATATTGTGTTGTATCCTAATGCTTCCCTTAGGAAAAGTATCTGGAAGTTCAGTGATGAATACCGTTACTGATAAATAATATACTAGCAATAGAATGTGTAGGGTTGCAATGCGTTATTAAGGTATGAATGGTGAACTTTGATGAAGTAAATACAATTATACCAATATTCTTAATATTAGTGTGATATATCTGGAAGTGTTGTCATTATATTCTGGTTAAGTATATTGTATGTATGCAAATTATTATTGAATGGTTGGAATATTTTTTACACTTCTTTCAGATTTGATAGATTTTTATTGCGTATTTTAACGTTGTATTTTTATTAAAAAAAAACTTATTTTTGGGTTGATTCAAAAATATAATCGTAAGTTTTTCAAACAAGGTATAATTTTATGAGCATATTATCACACGTGTTTAATTCAGTTGTTTCAAATATCACATAAATAATGTTTCGTTATAAATTTTATATTTTTGTATATTTAAATATTTTTTGTCATATGAAAAAACTTGTGCATACCATTTAATGTTTCTATACCTATTTTCTAAGGTACGTTACATATTAAATTTCAAAATTTTAATAACTAGAACAAGACGTTTAAAAATAGCTATGTTTACTATGGTTTATTTAAATGCATAGGAAAATAAATGAAATAACATAGCTATTATTTTTGCTCTATACCATAATAAAGTTTTATTCTTGTTATAAATGTGCACAAATAACATCATTAAATATTTGTATTGGGCAAAATTGGTCTTTTATTTTAAACAATTACTATCTTAAAAATAAATTGCAAAAATGGTACAGTTAATATATTCTATGTATAGATTGGCATAATCAATTTAAATAAAATGTATTAATTAATACTATTTTTTAGATATTGATAATACAAATAAAAAATAATTATATTTTTAAGGACGTGTTTGTTAAATAAGTATATAAAAACCCATACATGGATTATCTTTGTACATTAAAATAAAATATTTAAAAAGTAAACTTATAAAATTAACTTTATATTCATTTAAGGTTTAGCTGATTCAGAAACAAAATGTTTCATAAAAGCATGTCAATAAGTATCCGTGATTATTTATTTATATACTATGAACACAAATATGTATCGATGTACATTTAAATGGAAATACAATGTATGTTATATAGCAAAAAAATAAAATTTAATCCGATGTTACTTTTACTTCCATATATGTATCCCCCCCCCTCTCTCTATCGATCTCTTCCTATCTCTCATTTTATTGAAATATATATGTGCAAACAACGCATGGGAAAATATTTGTGAAGTAAACACATATTATTTCTTTATATAAGTCTCATGTCAAAATCAGCTTTGTACTGTTAAGAGAAGATTAAACGACGCAAGACGTCATATTTCTAAAAATGTTTGTTTTACAATAGAAAATATTATCAATGCAGATATATGGAAATAGAGTAAGTATTATAATTTTGCAGTTCGAAACAAACACAATAAATAAAAGGAATCCCGTCATATTGGTATTTAGCTACAAGTTACAACATGTACATCACTATATCTCTCTATCTCTCTATTTTCCCTTCTATCTTTCATACACATTCTTTATTGAAATATACAAATACACGCCAAACATCGTGAAGTATTTGTAATGTTAACAAAATATTTGTTTTGTAAATAAATGAAAATAAAACATAGTATTTTTTAAAAGATTAATCTCTCCAAGATACCTAATTTCTTAAACTGTCCTAACTCAAATAAAACAGGTAATATATATATATATATATATATTTAGTATACAAGATATAAAATAATTTTTAAAAGGGAGCATCGTGTTATATTGTTATATATCTATAAATGCCCCCTTGTACATCCATTTAAATCTCACTCTCTCACATTCTGTATATATGCTTGTACACATACAAGGAAAATTAAGTGACACACTAAAATATTGTTAAATAGCTCAAAGGTACAACATGTACACTAATCTACATATATATATATATATCTATCTCTCACATACTTTATTGAAATATACAAACACGCGCAAAACATCGTAAAGTACTTGTGAAGTCAACAAAATATTTTTTGATCAATAACTAAATGAAAATAAATTTTTTTTTTAAGAGATTAAGATATCTTGACGCCATATTCCTTAAATTGTTTGTTTCGAAATAAAAATAAATTATCCCAACTCAGATAAAACAGGTAATATAAATTTCCAGTATACAAGATACAAAACATAATACAAAAAGGAGCAGCGTTATATTGTTATATATCTATAAGTGCCACCTTGTACATCCATCTAAATCCCCCCCTCCTCTCACATTCTCTCTATATACATATACATATACAAGCGAAATAAAGTGACACACTAAAATATTGTTAAATAGATATAAGTTACAACATGTACATTAATATACATATATATATATATATATATAATTCGTACTTTATTGAAATATACAAATATGCACAAAGTATCGTAAAGTACTTGTAAAGTCAACAAAATATTGTTGTTAATAACTAAATGAAAATAAACATAGCATTTTTAAAGGGGATTAAGATATCCAAGACAGCGTATTTCTTAAATTGTTTGTTTCGAAATAAAAATAAATTATCCATATCCAAGCAGAACAGGTAATATAAATTTCCAGTATACAAGATTCAAAACAAAATACAAAAAGGAGCCGCGTTATATTGTTATATATCTATAAGTGCCACCTTGTACATCCATCTAAATCTCCCCCTCCCCCTCTCACATTCTCTCTATATACATATACACATACAAGCGAAATAAAGTGGCACACGAAAACAAATTACAAAGTCATTTGGTGCTAGAGGAAGTGAATGGTTCGCGCAATAAATTCGCAAGAAATGCGACCAAATGAAATAGAAACGATTTTTCACCATTTGCACGCAGGGGGAAGAAGAAATAAAAAGAAAGCAAGGCAAAATAAGAAAAAAGGGGGCTTGCTAAGAATGAGGGGAACATAGTGCAGGATGCAAAAGAACAAGAAGGGAGGCAAAATATATTTGTAGAGGTCCAAGACAGAAGTAAAAACACCAAAAATGGAATGGAATGCATAAAACGCTGAGATATAGACATGGCTCCATGGAAATTCATCTAGGTAATGTATTTGGCTGGAAAATATATGTGTTCGAGTTGGTAAAGTCGGAATGTATTCCGGGGTTTTGGGGGGGATTTTTTGGTTTGGGATCGGACGGGATTGCCGTCAGAATATGATTTACATGTTTGTAACTCAACGGCTAGCGTAGATTTTGAGATTGGAGTTTGAGTTCATGTGTTGATCTTTTTTTGAATCCGCGGTTTCTGGTTTTTATTCGTTTTTTTTTGTGAGCGAATAGTCGCCTTCAAATGTAAAACTCATTGAAACAAAGTTATAGAAAAAATATGTAAATATTGATTTTTTGAATGTTAAATTGGAAAAATGTTTTTTTATAAAAATGAAATGAAATCGTTTATATATGTGTTTGGTGCTGAGTGTTTTAATTTAATTTGGTGCTCAGTGTTAAATAATCATAGGTATTCAACTACATTTTACATGCAACTTATATATTCAACATTGAAATTCGAAAGAGCTAAAACACCATTTGTCAGCTAAATTTTTGTTTCGACATTTTTTCGATAAAAAATATTAAGATTTTTTGAAATCTATTAAAGGCATAACGTATTGTAACCACTTAAATACTTCAAACAACATTCTAACGCTGGTAAATATTTTCAGTTTTAAGTAGTACAATTTTTTTATATTTAAAACATAATAAATCATAGATTTTATGAAACCAATACTTCAGTATAATAAAATAAAAATATATTGAAATTGAATTACAAAAATATTCCAAGTACATATTTATTTAAAATAAATTGAATTTTTATTTGTATTGATTCATACATTTTTAAACCGAAATAAGTAACTGGAACCATTATACTTCTTTTTAAATATTCTAATCAATCATAAATATAATTTGTCGGCATCTTTTACAAATTATTATCAAAAGATAACCACCAGAATCAATACTGAGTTTACAGACGAGTTTGCCCGTTCCATTTAAAATGAAACTTTTTATCCTTTCAATACGGTATTTTTACCGATACTCACACAAATGAGTCCTCTAAGTGAAACCGTACGTCGGAATAACAGCCCTCAAAAGAAAAGCTTCGGCGTCATTACAAGAAAATAAAAGCCTCGGCGTCATTTCAAGCAGCAGAAAAGAAAAGCCCGAACATCGTCGCGATGCGGCTGAAAAGAAGAAAAAAAAAACAGCAACAGCGTCCTCACAAGCAGCTCTTTTGAGCAGCGCGATGAATATGTCTCCTTTCAATTCAGTCCCCCCTTAAAGAAACGCACCAGAATCCCAAAGTCTTCAATTCCCACTTTATTATTTTCTTTCAAATAAAGAAGTTGTAGGAAAAGACCACGCTTAATAAAATCTTCCCTTTAGAATAAAGTAAAAATAAAGCTCATTCCCCTTTTGTGCTAAACAAAACCAGTCCATTCCAGTCTTCCGCCGTTGGAATCCATGGAACCAACCAGTTGCTCCGTTCCTTTCATCCAGTGTCCGGACACATTCCAGTTGATTTCGGTTTAGTGGAGCTCTTTCCGAATTAACGGACACTTTTAGGGTAGCCCTCAGAAAGGAGGACATGTCCTCCTAGGGCGCATCAACAAGATAATCAGCGGAGAAGAGAGAAAAAAATAAGGAAAGGAAAAGGAAGCAGTAGCATTCCGGAAGCCAATCCTTCTATTGTTCGAATGTAACTTCTTTCCGTTGCAGCTCTTTAAGCTGGGATGGGTCTTAACCACATTTGATACGCTTTGTCGCTGTTCGTTTGATAGTTAAGTCCGAGGGATCAAGTTAGAATGAATTAGTAAGTTATATTAATTAACTTTTGTATGTGGGTGGGGAAATGGATAATATGTTTGGTAATATTTGACGTGGAAATGGTGTCCATTTGCAACTTTAGATTGTATGCCTATGTTTTCCAACCCTTTGACACTCGTAGACGTGATATTACATTCAAGTTTAATGCACTAATTTTTTAAATTCGTTAAAAATTCAATTTTATAATTTGTTTTTTTAAATTTAAAGGGTTTAGGAGGGGCAAGGGTTAGAGGGGCAAGTTACAAGCTATATATTTAAAATTAATTAAAAATTTAAAAAACAATATTACATATTATGCATTGGAAAAAAACAATTAAGGGGGACCCGAGTCCCAAATCCTAATTTGTGTATTTATGAATTCCAAAATACCTATTTTTTATATTACTAGAACATCTTTTTCTGAACAATGATCAAAAACAAAAATATATTTAAATAATGTATTTGTATTATTTTTTGCGTTTTTTAAACTTAAATATGCTTTTTTTTAAAACGCTACTCCTCCTTCAATTTTTAACGTTTTAATTTTTTTTAATTGATTAAATAACATCAAGGTATGTACTACAGACGTATGAATGGGCATTTATAGATTTGGGTATTAATAGTTTTCAAAAAGGGTTCTTCTTCTTTTAAGTTCAAATTCTAAAAAATATTCAAATGTTTATGTTTAATAATTTGTAAAAAAATAATTTAAAACTTAAATTAAAAAGTCACTTCATACGTTTATAAATTAATATTACAGGTTCAAAAACTATTAATAGTTTAGTTTTAAGTTAATTAGTTACAAAACCTTGGCATTTTAAACGTGAAGCAAAAAATATTTTGTGTAAATGACGATTGTTGCAGACGAAAAGTGTATAAAAAAGATGATAAATGGTATATAAACATCTTAAAAAACATATGTTCAAATTATTTTATTGTTTTAAAATTTTGTACACACCTTCTTAAGTATGTAAGTATCGTTTTATGAAGAATGCATTTTTAAATTTTTTTTTACGAAATTAGTTGCTCGGGTCTCCTTTAAACTTCCAAACAGTGAAAAACACTTTACAATTGCCAAATTTGATTAAGCGTCAGCGGGGTTTGGGTGTGCAAAAATGTGTGTTCATTGATGCATATTTGAAAGTTACTTTTTCATTAGTGCAATATTATGAGAAAACTTAATTTCATTAAGAATAATTTTGCTATTTTTTGTGTCTGACAAATAATTTATTGAGCTGTGTTCTTAAATTGTAGAAATGCCAGTTTAAAATAATATTTTATATGAATTATTAAACTTACATTAATATGCAACTATAAGATATTTTCATAGACAATAAACGCATATTTTGTAAGAAAAGCCATAATGCATATTTTATTAAATGCTTTGTTTTTTTTAAGAATCTACGTTTAATTATGTTTTACCTTTACGTGGGTGATGGGACATCATCTGAATCACATATTTTCAGATCTACCGTCCGGATTAGGGTCAATTTTGACAACGAAAAGGGTGGGTGGATAGTTTTTAAAGTATGTAAGGTCTGAAGTATGCTGCTGTTTACAGCAGATCATGTGATTACATGGTTTGGGACGTGTGACGCTTAAGTAATGATTTTTACAACCCTTCAAGTGACCCCACTCCCATCTGGGAATCTACCAGTGAAATAATAGTAAACGATCCGTCCGTCAGACAATAACACGCCTCTTCTTATTTTAAGACAGTTCCTTCTACCACAATGCTTCGAGAACAAATTGTCCTACCTCCCAAAGCGACATTTCCCCCCCTCAGTTAGGAATTAGACCACAAACAAAGCGACTTTTCTGTAACTTAGTGAAAATGTTAATAAACCTTTTTGAGATTTTGTAATATTAACTATCCAAATATATACTACTTAAATATAAGATAACATATTGTTAAATATTTTAAATAAATATTCCACATACATTTTTTTGGATCACATAGACACACAATTAAATCATCGTATTAAATTACTACCAAGTTAATAAGAGTACATACTTTAATGCTTATATACTTCAACAAATGTTAAATTAACATATTTGAATTCTATGGAAATTGGGAGACAAATATCTGAAAAGAAAACCGTATAAAGCTATAAACTATACATATTCGACAACGAATTAACATACACTTACTTAACTATATTTAACCAGTGAAAAAGAAATTATGAATTAATCAGGAAACTCTATCACTGACGCGCCTACCCATAAAATACAATACTTAATTTTAGTTTGATGACGATGTTATTAAGATCTATTGAAAGTTCCTTCAAATTAAAGGCTACATTTATCTGGATTAAACTTTTCAGAATGCGTAAACTTGATGGTAATCGCCTTGTTTACTGACAGCAATATGTTAACAAGCAAAGTTATTACTTTAAATCCTTCATCCGCTTAACGCCATTGTTCTGTAACCTTTTGTGAGTTATGTGTCGCTGACAAAATTGATAATATGTGACTTGTTATTAACGCATATTTAAATATGTGACTTGATAAATCTAACAATCGGATTTCGTACTCTAAAGTTACTATTTCTTAATTAAAGTTAAATTGAATTATATATACTTATTAAAATATATAAAGTTTACAATTTTGGCCATTTAATGAATATTAATAATACTAGTAAATAAGATGTTTTAACAATAACCATTTCTAAAACGTGTTTATGGCTAATAACATTAAATAAATATAAAAGAAAATATTTACCTCCAATATAAAAATTAAACGTGTTAAAAGACTTTAAATTGTAATTATTTTTAAACCTTAAATATTATGTTCTTGTTTATGTAACAATATTATATTGAAATAATTAATAATTATGTTAGTTACAAAATTTACAAACTTTTCCAGGGTTGTTCCTTAACGAATTAATTAAAGTATTTAATTAAGTATTTTTAATTAAGTATAGCATTTTACAGCATATAAATTAAAAATGATAAAGAGGATTCAATTAAAATCAATTGTTAACTATTTAGGGCATTTTATAGCATTTTATTATAATATATTTTTTCGACTAATGGATTTTCATTTTTCAAATGATAGATTTTCATTTTTCAAATGATGGATTTTCATTTTTCAAATGATAGATTTTCATGTTTCAAATAATATATTTTCATTTTTCAAATGATAGAT
The DNA here is from genome assembly GCA_963932185.1 of Troglohyphantes excavatus. NCBI lineage: Eukaryota > Metazoa > Arthropoda > Arachnida > Araneae > Linyphiidae > Troglohyphantes > Troglohyphantes excavatus. The sequence continues at coordinate 10,493,746 of OZ010668.1, forward strand.
TTTCATTTTTCAAATGATAGATTTTCATTTTTCAAATAATGGATTTTCATTTTTCAAATGATAGATTTTCATTTTTCAAATGATAGATTTTCATTTTTCAAATGATAGATTTTCATTTTTCAAATGATAGATTTTCATTTTTCAAATAATATATTTTCATTTTTCAAATGATAGATTTTCATTTTTCAAATGATAGATTTTCATTTTTCAAATGATCGATTTTCATTTTTCAAATGATAGATTTTCATTTTTCAAATGATAGATTTTCATTTTTCAAATGATAGATTTTCATTTTTCAAATGATAGATTTTCATTTTTCAAATGATAGATTTTCATTTTTCAAATGATAGATTTTCATTTTTCAAATGATAGATTTTCATTTTTCAAATGATAGATTTTCATTTTTCAAATGATAGATTTTCATTTTTCAAATGATAGATTTTCATTTTTCAAATGATAGATATATTTATTTTTCAATTGATAGATTTTCATTTTTCAAATGTGTGTATAAGTTTTGCTTTTAAAAATTAATATTTATATTTATTAAAAAAAATATTCACACCCTTCAGGAAAATATATTTTTAATATGTATTTCTAATCTAATTTTGAGGAACAAGAACATATTTATTTTAATGTATTGTCTTTTTTCCCGTTGCTATTTTCTTCAACATATTTTCCCCAAACGTTTATGACAAAAATATCCATCTAATTTATTTGATTTCACGGCATTTTGATTTACAAAGTCAAAAACAATAAACAATTTGTTTCCTGAAAGAATAAGTTTGTCAATTATATATTTTCAGAAACACACAAAAATATTTTTTTTTCTTCCAAAACCAACATTTAACTAATTCCCCCCATTTCAACAACTTTCTTTTCAATTACTCTCAAACAACAATCAATTCAAACAACATAATTTTTTTATCAGATTTTAACCCAAAAATAATTGCCCCCCTCATTGCTGCTGACAGGCCACCCCCTTTAAGCAGTCTCCCATTTCACTTAAGCATATTCCTTGCTCTCATAAGACAAAATAAAACTTGACATATGCGAAAATAAGTTCGCTCACTTAACATCGAAAACGAACATCGATTTTCAGATTTAATTATAAAGAAGATGATTCTCTAGGGCCCTGGACATCAAGATGGTTCTCATAACAGCATGTAGCTAAAAATTACTGCTGACAATCTTGTCAGATATGGGTTGGAAATGAACATGGAGTCGTAGACAGAGTTGTCTGAGTAATTTTTAGTTTGTTTCAAGGAAAATGTTTAAAGAAATGTGGGTAATTGCAGTTTGTAAAGTAATTGAATAAAATAAATAAACGTTTTGAATTAAATTTCATTTGTGTTTTATTTGTTGTCTTTGAAGAAAAGATTGTTAGGATTTATTTTTTAAAAAAATTAATGGGTAAATAGTGTCTGCATTCTTAAAGTTATTTAGTTGATTTGATTTGTATATTTTTTAAATAAAAGTTGTGATTTGGTTCTGAGGGGCAAAATATCTAATCGAAAATTTTATTTTAATATTTTAAATACTTCATTTATTTTTAAATGTTTTTAAATAAATAATTATAAAACAATTTGTTTAAACTTTAATTCTGTTGGTATGTGTATTTTATTTGTTTAACTATTTTTTCAATTTTATATCTTGAAAAATATCAAAGTACAATCGATATTTCCAAAAGGGGAAAATATTCTACCTAGTATTCAGCAGTCATAGCAAGCGCTGCTTAGTGACGAAATTCCAGCGATTCATTTAGATATGTGAAATTGGATCAGTAAAAGAGAATCTCTTGAATTTTGTCGTCAAGCAATGTTCGCCCGTCACTGAATACCAGCCAGGGAAAACTTATATTTTTCAAATTAGCTTCTCAAGCATCTTGGTATGTCAATCATAAATATATAAGTAAATCAATTACCCATAAATACGTATGCAAATTCTATTCAAAACCCTAATCAACACATTAATTTCTTCCAGCTTCCATCCTTTACACGGCCGTGGTAAAGGGGAAAGTAGCCCTACCCTGTGACATATCTCCCCCTTCGGCAGACGACGGCGTCGCCCTTATTCTATGGTACAAAGACGAAGCACCGTCCCCTATCTACACGCTGGACGCCAGGCAAGGGACGCTGGACCAGGCCCGTCAGTCGGCCGTCTCCACGCTCGACCACCGGGCCTACTTCAACATGATCAACCGACCGGCTTTCTTGCAGCTGGACCCGGTCCAGGAAGAGGACGCCGGGGAATACAGGTGCCGGGTGGACTTCCACAAGGCGAGGACGGTCAATACTGTCATCACGCTCAAGGTCATAGGTGAGTGGGTGGATTTTTATTGATATGGTGAATATATTGGGTTAGAAGGTTGTATTATTCCAAATTTCGTTACACTGAAACATCCGTGATTATAAGCTTCAGTTCTAAGCTTCCTGTTCTTCTAAGCTTCAGTTCTAAGCTTCCTGTTCTTCTAAGCTTCCTGTTCTTCTAAGCTTCAGTTCTAAGCTTCCTATTCTTCTAAGATTCAGTTCTAAGTTCTAAGCTTCCACAGCGCACGGCAGGTGATGCATCGACACCGACTTCAACTTAACATGTGCGCATGCGCTATTTAGAGTCATCACATGTTTGATTTCCGTGTAGAGATCATTCAGATTCACTATCCCCGTTAAAGAAGTTTCATTAAGAAATTATCCCAATGTTGTGTTGTATTATTATATTGTTTCATAAGTTATTTAATTATTTAAAGCCAAGGTTAGATTTCAATATGAAAATGGTTCTTACCCAGAAATAATAAGGAGTTATTTTTTAAAAAATATATTTTTTTAACCGGCTGAAAAGCGCGCCAACAAAAAACTTAACATAAAATCGTCAAATAAATTATATTAAAACCGCCAAAGCGCGTCAAAAGAAGAGATGTTATCAATTTGGCTGCAATGTTTTTGTTTTTTAATAATGTTTGCACAAGATTTATGTTCTAACATTCTTTTTTGTTGAATGGGGAGTGCCGCACTTGGAAATTTTTTGGTATTTGTTTTCGGTTATCCGGCATTTAACTATACGAAATTCTCAATGAACCGGACCGTTTGAAAAAAAAATATTGAAATAATTCAAAACCGGAATTTTTTTTTACATTTTCTCCAATTTCAAAATGTTATTATATTGTTTTAAAAGACATTGTTAGATTACCCACAAATAATACTTTGCTGATTTTGAATAAAATAAATTTTGCTTATTATTTAAGAACAGAATATATAACGTGGCTTAATATCTATTCCCAAATAAATAAGTTTTTACACGTATTCAAACAATCTCAAACTTCCATCAGAGTACAAAGTTCAGAATTGAATGGATCCTTAATTAAGCAGTATCCCCGTCCCCCTACGTCGAAGACGGAAATTTAATCAGCTCTGCTGTTGTAGAGAGATCACATAGCACTTCATTAAACATAGCATAATGAGAAGATGTTCATTCAGATGGGTAGACAAGATAGGTTGTACAATGAAATTAGTGTGAAGATTCGGCCGAATAGGCGATGTCGTGGAATATTATTTGGTGTAATGCGTTAGTTCAGTTTTAAATTTGTCACAGTGAATTATATGTTTTTAAAAGTTTAAATAAAATGGCCATTAAGCACGATGTATGATAATTATTTTACTACTATCTGGTCAATTTGGTTATGTAATCAGTGAACAGACACTACCAAATACCATCTTGAGTGACAAAGTTGTAAATATTGATCCCATTCACTGTGTTTATAAAGCTTATGTAGAAAGACTGTTTTATTATGATCAGACGTCTGATGCGTATAACAAACAAAAATAACTTGATTGCAGCATAAAATATGGCTTAATTAAATAAATGTTTAGGAAAATCAGCTAAATATAAATTACTAATTAAAAAGGTGTTTTATAGTTTAATATTAGTAACATTAGATAAAAACTTTTTTAATAAGCACTATCCTTTTAAAACAATTAAAATGCCAAGAAATACTATTTTACACATTAAGAAGACTCGGTACATCAAAATCACTAAAATGTCCTGTTTTGTGGTGGTTTAAACTAGTATTTGAAGCCCTAGTATGTTTAAAACGATTTTTAAAAAAAAAACCAAAGTTTTAAAGCGATTTGATACATATTACTATTATTATAAACATTTTTAACACCTTATCATATATGCAATATTCAATTGCACTTTTTATGAACGTACACCTACTTAAAATGCTAAAACTTAAATAAATATTTACGCTTCCACATACTATTTATTTACATAATCATAAATGTAAACGGAAGAAAATTAAATATGTAATTATAAAAATATTAATAACATATCATTTTAAAAATTTAAGTGTTCAAGAATTAGGGTTTTTAAGAAAAAAATATTACAGGGTTTTCAATTATTATTTTTTTTATCCTAAAACACTTACAAAATCCGATATCTAAATTTATTAACCACCCGCTGACGCCCATGCTGTTTTAGAAATTATTGTAAAGTTGTGTTCATCGTTTATAAGTCTAAATATGTTTTAAATATGTAAATATTATCAACTCCGACTTCAACTTGTTGTTTAGAAAATGCCACAATGTGTAATTATATTATTACATTGTTTCAGAAGTTATTAAATTGTTTTATTACTCAAGGTTAGATTTCATTATGAAAGTGACTCTGATACCCAACAATTAATGTTGTGGTGATTTTGAAAAAAAAAATATTTTTGTTATTATTTAAGATACTAGGAACTAAATATGTTTTTTATTGACATTTTAATTCATTATAAAGAAATAGCTATAAAATTAGATTTGAAAAATATTGCGAAATGAAATATTTTTTATGAGTTTAAAAGCTGGTTGAATTGATGAAAAAACTGGATAATTCTGGACGTGATATCATGACGTAAAGCCGAACAACGTACATTTTCATTCCACTTTTTTAAATCTATGGAAAGAAAAATCTATGAAATTAAAAAAAAAGTTTGCTTCACAATGTTTATTTTGAAAGATTTGCCGAAAATACAATCGACAATTTTAAAATGTTAATGAATATTCTTTAAAATGCCTGTTTTATTTAAAATATGTCAAAGAAAACTGTTATTTCAATAAACTTGTAAACAAAACCTTATTCTCTACAAAGTTGCAATTTGCCTCAGGAATTCGATAGCATATAAAAATAAATTCTATATAAAAAAATTAATCATTACAGTTAGGTTACATGTATAATTTAACATGCATCGATTTTTTCGACAAAAAACATATTTCTCTCTTATTCATAAAAATAACTATTCTAAATGACCCAGGGTATGAAAATCAGTCTAAAAAACAATAAACTAGATGTGTCACCGTTTCTTTTAGAATAAAAAAAAGAGTGTATACTAAAAAAACAATACACCTCATTGTACATTTTGACATTTGCAGAAAAATTACAATGTAATTTGAAAAGGAAAAACAACACGAAAAATATGGCGGGCACATGTCTTCGCTCAATAACGCCAAGCTACTCAGCCGCAGCAAAAATTGACAAAAAAAAATAATTTGAATGATACAATAAAAAAAAACGTCCAAGTCGGATCGGGAACAACAAAAAAATGAATAGAAATAAGTGACGCGTTTATTTCCTCCCGAACGATGGTTTAAAAAAAATTCACACAACAACGGTTGCCTTCATTTGCACTTTGTCCTATACGCAAGCGTTAAAAAAAAACAGCGCCATTTTATCCAATACAAAGCAAATTACGATCGGGGGAACTAACAAAAAAGTGTAAACAACAGAATAAAGAATGGCGACAACAAAAATCGAACGTTGGGGTATAGATGCAGAACACAGAATGGAATCAAAATGGCGGCTGATAAAAAACAATGAATTCCACGGTTGGCGCAAGATTCTTATCTAGAAGCCACCGTGGCTGCTTTGGCATGCAAGGCATTTTTCTTCTCTTTCTGTGAACTGGCTAATCGACTCATTTTGTCCCTTTTTCCCTAAATCATCTTTGGTGGGAGGGAAAAAGAAGTTCATTAAATCGTGTTAGAACATGTTTTTTTTAAGACTGTGTTTCGTCGAGTTAATTTAAGGGGGGGCGGGATTGTCATTTTGGCGGGAAATGCATTAAGAAAGAATTCCAGAACATCGTGCCGCGTGTGGAAAATCGTTTGGAAAAGTCAAAGTTCGCGGGTTTTGGATTCCCTTTTAAATATTTTTAATCTGTCGGCGGATGCGTTTTATTTTTGTTGAATTCCCATTTCAAATCAATTTGCGACATTTTGTGGATTGAGAGATTTTTCTTTCGATCATTAAGCGTTGCATCGTTACTGGAAAATGGTTAAAACTTATAAATTAAACGTTGAAGAATGGTGGATCTGTTTCGATAACTTAGTTTAAAGTTATTATCTTAAATGTTTTGAGATTTTAAAATAATTTGTTCCTTTAATTTTTTTCCCTCAAATTTTGTTATGTGTTTGAATGTTTGTTGTTTTGTGTGGGGTTGATGCTGAAACTTATGTTTAGATTTTATTTTAACTTTATACTCTTTGCATTACCCTTTAAAACCTTATGACGCTCATGGTCGTTATATCACGTCCAGGTATCTCCAGTTTTTCCGTCAATGCATCCAGTTTTTAAATTCATAAAATTAAAAAAATTTACAGAATTTTGAAAATCTTATTTTTTTAGGTATAACATAAAAGCGATTTATTTTGCCATTATTTTTCAAAAACATTGTTTTGCAAATAACACAAATCTGTAAAAACGGTGTATTATTCCCATATTCAGTTGTTTATAGAAGTGCAACATTAAAGTTTTCAGAAAACAATTTCTTGACTTATATCAAAAATAAAAAAGTCAATTTTTTATTTTTTTAAACCAAAAAAAATATGTTATTAAATGTTTGCCTATGTGTTTATGTTAACACGCTTTGCACATGTAAGTGAGAAAAAAATATAACGATATCCGCAAAATTAAAGAATAATTAAAAAGTATCATATACCCCTAAATAAGATTTGAGCATTTGTGTTTATTATGATAGTTGAAACATAAACGTTAATTTTATAAACACCTCAAAATTTTATAAAATGAAAAACGTCTATACACTGTTACAAATTATTACGACCTTGCACCAAAATTTGGTACCTATTTAGATGAAACCAAAATTTGGTGCTTAGTTTCACCATTTTATGGTGCTGCCACGGATACCATTTTGTGGTGAAGCGTTGCATCCAAACTCATGACGTTGCATAAAATTCCAGTTTTCTTAGTTGTAGTATTTTTGTAGCGATGCTGGTAACTTTCCGATACCAAGATGAAGACTGTTTTAATTTTCTTTGTCAAGTCCAACGACAGGGCGAGAACTATGAATCTTCTTATTCATAGCTGAACGTATTTATCCACGGAGCCCCTTGTTCGACGTTGTCTTTCTTGGAGGAGATTCCTCTGTTTGTTGATGTAGCGACAGCTACATTTTCTGTTGCAGTTAAAGAGATTGAACCAAGTATTTGTAAAACCTTCGCTTTTTTCCGATAAAATATTTTAATTTCAATCTTGATTTCACCATAATATGGTGAAATTTGCTGCATACATCTGCTTTGCACCCAGATATGGTACATCGTTAAACTGAAATTTTTAACAATGTAGTTATTGAAAGTTTTATTGTTTTTTTCAATTTAAATACACTTATCTTGTAAAGTTTAAGAAATAAATAAATTGCCATACTTTGGATGTAAAAAGGTACGTGGGCGTTATATTAAACATAATTTATTATTCGTTGACTACTAAGGGAGACCCAAACCGCCAAATCCGGAAAAATTGCTAGATTTTTTTTTCTTCATAAAACGATGCTAAACCTACTTAAGAAAGTGCGTACAAAATTTCAAAACAGTAAAATAAACATAACATGTGTTTTTTTAGATGTTTATATACCATTTATTATCTATCTACATACTTTTCGTCTGCAACAATAGTCATTTACTCAAAATATTTTTTTAAAATTTTGGTCACGTTTAAAATGTTAAGATTTTGTTAATAATTAACTTAAAACTAAACTGTTAATAGTTTTTGAAGTTCTAATATTTGTTTTATGAACGTATGTATAGTTTTTTTTAAATTAAGTTATAAATTATTTTTTTACAAATTATTAAACTTAAAAAATTGAATATTTTTTGGGTTTTGAACTTAAAATAAGTTTTTGAAGACAATTTAAACACAGCTTTGCAAAAATCTATACATACGTTTGTAGTATGCACTTTGACGTTATTTAATCAATTAAAAAAATTAAAAAATATTAAAAATTAAAAAGAGGAGTAGTGTTTTTAAAAAGTATTTTTAAGCGTAAAAAATACAAAAAATAATTATTTTAAATATATTTTTGTTTTTGATTATTGTTTAGAAAAAGATGTTCTAATAATATAAAAAAAATGTTATGTCTGAATTCATTAATAAACAAATTAGGATTTGGGGCTCGGGTCTCCCTTAAATATAAACCCTGTTTCCAATGCATTTAAAAGTCAAATTTATTAAAATCAACGAATGTGCAAGTCACACAACTACCAACTCAGCAATTGTTTTCAAGATAATTCCAAAACACAAACACCACCCACTTTAAAATCAAAACAATGAACAAGCTCACACAATTCTTTTTCCACAATTAAATGCCGGACTTTTTTCAACAAGCAAACCCCCTTTTCATTTGCATTTTAACGGCATTACAGAAAAGCCCCGGTCGATTTGCTCAGTATACACACACTTCCCACTATATCGCGCCATCAAAAAGCCATTCTTTCTTAAGACTCCCTCAATTGGCGAGTTCCATTTGAATGGCGGGAGAAAAAGAAACCGTGATGACTTTTTGATGCAATGTAATGATGATGATGATGTGACGATTGCGGCTGGGTTTTCAGCTTCATTCCGAATGCCTCTGCGATAAATAAATTTACGTGTAGCTACTAACTGTAACTGCGTATTAGTTCTTGTTTAGATGGAGTTTGCTCACTGATAAAAGGGGGGTTGTTTTCGCATTGATTGTTTGATTGTCTGATTTGGGGTTTTTAAAGTGTTTTTTGTCGCCATTTGATTGTTTACATTGAAGTTGATGATGTGTTTTTATTCTAAAGGCATGAATAAGTAAACTCTTTTGACAAAGGTATCTGTTATTAAAGCAATGTGCTTGTTTTAAATGTTTGCAGCATACATTACAGATCAGTATCACCTATTTTTTTTTTAATTTTATCTTCAACCGAAATCAATTACCCAGGATATGCTTTATATAAGTATTAAATAAAAACAACTATCTCATCCTTCAAGTATACACGGTTAAAAATTAGGTACTAAATAAAAAATAAGTAAAATGTACTCATTGTTCGATGTTTATCATAGCTCTGAATACATGAGTTTCATTTTTGAAAAACAACTGTACTTAAAAATAAGTAAACAGGAATAACAAAGAGCTGTAGCTTGCCTACATAAGCTGTCTTCATAAAACACTTTCAATAAATATCGACAAATACAACAAAGACTTAAACAAATAAATAAATGTGTCCGACATAAAGGAAATCGAACCCATATCCCCAGGCACAGCAGTTCAGTGTCTTATCCGTTTTACTACCATTGTGACGTGAATAAGCTATAAATAGAAATAATGCTTGACGTTGTGCAAAAAGAATGGAATGAAAGGAAATTGAGTCGTAATAACTAAGTTTCCATTTAAGCAGTTGACATCAAAAAGCGTGGAAAACCATTTTCTGAACATCTATTTTAAGTTTGTCAGGTCGCCTTTTAAGGTGGCTTGAACACAAGCTAAAATCAGCAACATTAAATCACACTGCTCAGTTTTGAGAAAGTACGGTTGCTTAAATTTGAATACGACATTGCTCATTTACGATGCCATTTCACTCAAAGAAAAACGTGTAAATACAGGTACTCATGTTAAGTACTTTTTTTACCGTGTACAGTGGTCAATGGGCGGACCAGTGGCAGAGTAATTAACACAATCGGAGGGGGTGTGGATTCAAATATAGCCTCTGACAATATAGAGTTTGTGATCGGAAAGTTGCTAGTTATGTTCTTGGTTCGCAAAAACATCCGCGGTATACATAAGGCAGGATAAGTTAAATATGTCGTGGTACGACGGCCATATCTGTCGCGGTACTGCTTATTTAAGGTGTATGTGGTGCCATGCTAGGTATTGCACTCGCCATCTGACCATATTTTAAAATTACGAGCCAATAGTTTCGGTTTCTATATTTTTAGTTTTGTTGCTTGTATGATTGGTTAATTAACGTCGCACGAGAGCTGCACAGTTTCACACAAATACAAATAAAAATACAAGTATTAGCGACCAACAACAGGCTCAAGGCCCAATAAGGTTGGTCCAGCTACTATCTCCTACCTATCCCCCAATGAACATCTAACTTCTTCTTAAATTATTTTCTCATGTACCCAGCAAAAAAAGTCGGCATAAAACCTTCATCAAAATTTTGAAATTGAAGGTTTTATGCAGAAAAACTGCAGTTTTTTTGAAGATCTATAAAATTAAAGGTTTTTGTTTCAATGTCCTTCATAAAAACTGCAAAAAACCTTAAATTTTTAATCATGAAGGGAGAATGCAGATATTTTAAAGGTTTTATGCAGGAAAATTAAAATCTTCAAAAACACTGCAGTTTTTTGTTTCAATATCCTTTATAAAACCTTCAAAAAACCTTCAATTTGACAATTTTCATGAAGGTTTCATGCTGAATTTTTTTGTTGGGTACAATTAACAATATGCAATGATATATTTTTTCAATTTGATTATAATAGAAAGAGAATAGTGTTTTCTCCCTTCATGATGAAAATGTGATTTGTTTTTAACTATGACGGTTAGAATAGAATTCAAAGGAAATACCTGTGAACACTGTCTCATATTTTCGAACCATATAATCCTTAAGATAGAAATGCTTTGCATTGTACAAAATATACCATATCGTCGCCTCAGAGCAACATTAAGACATCTAAAAAAATGAGTCTTCAGTCTTACTAATATTACCAAGTGTGCCTTTATTTGGTGGAACACTCGGACATTTTTATGTTTTCTTTGAAATCCCTAAACTACACCCTTAGATATACAACATTGAAAAAACACAAATTTTAAAATCAATTTTATAGGTAACTCTGTTTTTGATAATACCCTACTGTTGCTCTGAGGCGACGATATATTCCATATACGTTGTTTATAACGGACACATGAATTAAAACACATGTTTATAAATCATTACATAGTTAAACACATATATTTTATTACTTAAAAAAATTGAATTTCATAATTTTTTGTCACTAACTACATCATATATTAGATTTCCGTTACAAATAACTGATAATCAATTCCAGGCACGACTCTACATCTTTTTCGAGTACCCTGGAAGAAATCCCAACAATAGCATCCTCGTCATGCGAGCATAAAAAATGGAAATATTTCTCCTTTTCAAAAAAAACTATCATACATTTTTTCGCCATCTAGACAGATTACGTATCCTTTGGTTCTTCAAGATACATCAAAAAACGCTCTGATCGATCAGTGCTACGAATAATTCCTATCGAAGCTTTACTATTTTTTCTTTGCTATTTTTGTTTTGTATTCACGAATACCAATTGACCACAGCTGCTCAAATCTCTGAGAACATTAGAGAAATACTTTGTTTTTTGCTTAATTCTCTTATTCGCATTAGATTGTTTTTAAAGGCTTATATGTACAGAAGTTTAAGATTAAAATAAACGTATAATAACTCAGTATTAATGGTCGTACATATGTATTTAATACACGTAATAAATACCTGAATACAGTATTGGATAAAAGTACTACTAAATGGGCATGTTTTTTTGTGCGTACCATAACATTTATTGTTAGAGGTATTGAGTTGAAATAGTCATGTTCGGTATATATATATATAATATTGGGTTGGAGGGAAAGTTCTGTCGTATTTTAAAGAAAATATTTGAATTAATTTATAAAAATATGTGTTTAATATTAATCAATTATATATGCTCCTTATTTGTTACAACCTGTTGCCATCTTTCAGGTAACCTGTGAATTCCTGTTTTTCCTGTTTTTTCTCATCCTTGGAGTTAAAATAGTCAGCAACTGCCTTAGAAACACTTTCAAAAGACGTGAATTTTTTTTCCCGTTAGATAATTTTGCAGTAATATTTTTTTCTCTTAATATTCTCGTAAAGAATCCACTTTTCATCTCCAGTAACCAGCCTGTCCAAAAACGGCTCCACATTGTGTCTAATCAGATGTCATGAACACATTCTCACACGATCAGACAAATTATTTTCCTTTAATTCATGTGGAACCCAAACACTTTGCTTTAACACAAACCCAACTGATTTAATGTGATCTCCAACAGTTGTATGATGAATGCCAAACTCTTCTGAAATTTCTCGACTTGTTAACTGTGGATTTTCTTTTCCAACATGGATCGCAAAACATCATTATCGATCTTGGATGGTAGTCCAGATCGATCACTTTCTTTGAGGCTCAGATCCCCGGAACGAAATTTGCTAAACCATCTTTGACACGTACGAACAATTACAATATCTTTTCCAAATACCGCACATAAATTTTTACATGCAACCGATGCATTGCTTCCTTTTTGGAATTCATATAAAATGCAGTGTCGTAAATGCACTTTATCACTGACATGTTTTACACTTTAAATATCACAAGTAAATGATGAACGGTAAAAAAGGGCACCTTTTATATTATACAGCAGCTAAAAAAAAAAAAAATCATATTGACTCACTAGCCAGTTGTTCTTTTTATTTACAAGAAAAATCACCTGCCTATTTAAAATACGACAGAACTTTCCCTCCAACCCAATATATATATATATAGATAGATAGATATATAGATATATAGATAGATTGATTTAGATTTTAAACTCACAAAAACTCCATTTTACGATAGTTTTAAAATCTCATTTTTCTTGGTTTAAATTTAAAGCTATATATTCACAATGAATTAAAATTTCAGTAAAAATATCAAAACTGGATTTCTAAATATAAGCACAATTTTTACAATTTCTATAATAGCGTAATCGTCAATGGGTTAAGATATCATTCATTTTATATTAGCTAGATTTCTCTAACTGATCCCCGAGAAGTTCTGATAAATTATATATTACTTTGAATTTTATAAATAAAATACTTAAAATGAAGAAACTAAAAAGAATGACGAATCTACCTAAATAATCCATAATATCACATATTTCTTATTCACAGTTTATGTTTTAAAAAAAAGTTTTTATCAAATATAAATCCATGTTTTGAAAGTTAATAGTTTAAAACCTGCATAACATTTATTTTTTTTAAATTTTTAGAAGCCGTAAAAGTTTTCTCAAGTGTGTAATTAGGAGCCTAAACTCTTCATGTTTTATTTCTCGAGACTTTTAAGGAATTTTGAATTATTCATGATTTTCCTCGTCTTCAGTAAACATTAGAAAGTCATTCTCAAAGGATTCCATTTGTTTATTTGTGTAAATGAAGTATGCAAACATGAAAACTTAAAAAGGTATGGTTACAGACTGCGACGATAAATTATGCAAACAGTTGTACAACACCAGTCACAATTCTAAAATTTGTGGACCATTTTATTATACGTATGTTTGAGATTTGGGCTATTTATGTTATTTAATTTAAAAGCATACCAGAACTGGTATTTAAGGAGTAGTTGAATTAAAAAAAAACACAAATTTAAATCTAAAGCCCACATTGAATTTTTGTAAGTTAATTTTTTTTAAATATATACTCCGAAGCTATACTAAGTAAAATGGAACAGATGTAGTATAGGACATTTGGCGCGTTTTTTTGGCGACGAAAAATTGCCGTTAAACATGGCATAGAGTTGCCAGATTGAAAGTCGCCACAGGAATCGGAAAATACCACGGAGTAAAGAAGAAGGTGGAGGTGCGAACAAGTCTAAAACCGGTTTGCAATGTGAAGTAAGCAATCGCTTAAAAAGTAGTAACTGGCGAATTGTTTGGCGCTTTTCCAAAGCACTACTTTGTACCAGTACTTGGCGATAATTTATTTTTCCCTCGTAGGAAAACTACTGCAAACTAGGTTTGTTTGTTTCTAGTTTGGGGTTGCTAACTTACGTCTCATGAAATCTCGCCAAATCATCTTCACCTTTTTCTTTACTCCGTGGAAAATACCAACAATGTCAGGTGGGGTTGCCATACAATAAATTTATCGCCCCTATAAAACACTCCAAAAAAACATCGCGCGCCAAATGTCATATACTACATCTGTACCACTAAAATATTCAAACTTTGGTTGCCAGTACTTTGGCACCAAAAAAAATACTTCGCCAAATACGATAATTTGTTTCCATTTGGAAGAAATAATTTTTTTCTTCTTTGATTGAAGATTGCAACTCCAGAATTAAAACTAATAAATGTGAAGTTTATTACATGCGTTTATTGTCACTGCAGGGTTAAATTTTTATACAAAAAATATGCAACTTTTAATATAATATAAGTTTTTAACACCAATTGGTATTGAAGCAACATCGCCAAGTGTTTTAGGTGATAGGTGACTGGCTACGCTAGAAAAATCGGGCAGATCTTACTTCTCAAATTTACCATGAGCAACGTTAGTCCATATTTCTAGTAGTAAATAAATGTAAACAATCGGACGGAGCTGATCGACTTAAGTTGTCCATGGATTTCCAGTTTTTCTAGCATACACATACTTTAAATTCCTAAAAATTATTCCACTTTAAATGTTTTTCAAATCAAATCCGTTGGGTTATTATTTATAAGGGAAATGTATTAAAATGATAAAAATAATATAATACACATGCATTGGAAATGCTGCTTTCCAAACCTACTTTTCCTTATGATCAGATGCATTCTTTTACATATGTGCAGTGTTGATTACCGTTTTGCCATTGCTTTTAACTGCGTAGTTTTTTTAAGGGAGACCCGAGCCCCAATTTAATTTGTTTATTAATGAATTCAGAAATACATTTTTTTTATATTACTAGGGCTTACTTTTTTTTAAAATAGAGAGATTAGAACATCTTTTTCTGAACAATAACCTAAAACAAAAATATATTTAAAAAAAATATTTTTGTTATGTTTTGTATTTTTTAAGCTTAAAAAGATTCTTTTTAAAAAACACAACTCCTCCTTCAATTTTTAATGTTTTAATATTTTTTAATTGATTAAATAACGTCAAAGTATATACTATAAACGTATGAATAGACTTTTGCAGATTTTTGTTTTAATTCTCTTCAAAAAATTATTTTAATTTCAAAACCCAAAAAATATTAAATTTTTTAAGTTTAATAATTTGTAAAAAAAATGTATAACTTAATTTAAAAAAGCTTTACATACGTTGATAAAAAATATATTGGAGCTTCAAAAACTATTAACAGTTTAGTTTTAATAACAAAGCCTTAGCATTTTAAACGTGGCCAAAATTAAAAAAAAAATATTTTGAGTAACTGCCGATTGTTGCAGACGAAAAGTATGTAGAAAGATGATACATGGTATATAAACATCTAAAAAAACATATGTTCTGTTTCATTTACTGTTTTGAAATTTTGTACACACCTTCTTAAGTACGTTTAGCATCGTTTTATGTAGAAAAAAAATATTAGCAATTTTTCCGGAGTTTGGGGCTTGGGTCCCCCTTAAAGGAAATCGCACAAAAAAGTATTTTCAAGGCATGTTTTGCCATGTTTAATAAATGAGTTATTTGTATAGCAATTATAATTTTATAATCACATGTATAACTATATAAATCCCATAAAAAGTGTGTGTTTTTATTTCTAGTTCCGCCAACAGAACCGGTGATATACGACGACGAAAGGAGAAAGGTCAAAGGGATCATTGGTCCTTACAATGAGGGAGAGAGACTGAAACTTCTTTGCGAATCAGATGGAGGTAAGAACAGAAATTTACATTCAAAATATTAAAAAAAATATTACGTAAATCATCAAGTACAAACTCAATTCCATTCATCAAAATTCATGTTTATTAATGTGTTATTACAGAATGTCACAATGTTCCCTTTCAACTGTCTGCAATTTGTTTTAAATCTATACTACATGAATTTTACCAAAACAGATATTTGAATGTTTATGGCGTAGGTCGGACATTGCATATACATGTAATTTCAGTTGTTTTCGAGTTTTTTAAGGGTTAGTTAAGATGATTAGGTTTCTTAATGATAAATATTATCAACTATGTTCAATTTTAATAAATTTATAGAAAATATTGAGGAGGTGAGGCAAGTTATTTAAAATTTATATTTTTCTAGTTAAATGAGAATATCTAAAAAAATATACTTATTTACAATAAACAGTGTTTGTGCTATATTTTTTTTTAAACACACACATATACATATACACGGCATGAAAGCGTAAAATTGTATGTTACGCTTCATACCGTAACTTTCATGTTATGCTTTCAAATCAGAATTCTGTAAAAAAATATAATAACGCTTGAATATAAAATATACAAGTATTTGAGCATATTTAGGATACATGAGAAGTCATGATTATATTTCGGACACAGTAGAACACAGTGCATGGAACAACTGCATTCATTGTAAGAATTATCAGTAAATTGTAGTATTCATCATTAATAAATGTTATAAACTACATTCAACTTTAGAAAATGTATAGTCTATATTGAGGAGCTGATGCAAATTTTGTTTAATTTATATTTTTATAGTTAAATGACAATAACTAAAAATCAGAAATGTATTTATAATAAACAGTTTTTGTATTATACATTGTTTTAAACCACATACATAAACACGACACTAAACCGTAAAATTGTATGTTATACTTCCAAATCAGAAATATATAAGAAAACTATAATAACACTAGAATATAAAATAATCATGTAATTGAGTATATTTAGGGACACAGTGTGACATAATACATTAAACAATTACATTAATTGTATGATTCATCAGTAAATGGTAATATGATCCAGTTTGTTTTATTATGTATGATAACTGGTAATAATATAAATTTTATAACTGATAACTGGTAATAATATAATAATGTTGCATTGCTGATAAAATGTACTACGATTCTTATCAAATAATTTATAAAACATATTTAAGATTTGCAACCAATAATATATATGTATATGCTCTCCATAAAAACGCTGCATTACTTTGTGCCAAAGATTTCTCATTGCCCAAAAAATGAAAGTAAGGTGCTTGAAAATATCATATTACGTGTTAATTTAGATGGATACATTCCCAGCATTCAGCCACATGCCTCCATAGCTTCATGCAACACATACCGCCACATAGCTTCATGCAACACATGTATACACATATACAAATACATAAATTAATTCATATAATTTGACCCACTGTAACCCCTATCCACTTACATAATACTTCAGTATTCCAATAACTGTACACTAACTATAAATATACTGCGCCTGTTCTACTAAGTATAAACCGTAAAAACTGACAAGCTTAGTTTGCATCAGCCACTGTAAATGACAACAGTTGTTGCAGTAAGGACCAGTTATCATACATAATAAAACAGGCGTCTGGAATAATATTGGAGAAACACGTCGAGTCATAAGACGCAGCTGTGCATTTAATAAGCGAGTGCATATTTTGATGTATGGGTATTGGAATGAGCTAAGGTGGGACTTTTAGGGTACAATTCGTATTTGCTGTTCCGGGATTTCGGTCCGGATCTTCATATTAGCAAGGATTAATAATCATAAAGTGTGCATGTTATTATGTTTTAATATGTATGTGGTATAATTATAAATGTATCAACAAATTGAATTAGATAAATTGCGTATTTGTTTAGTTAATGAATATTTTGTAAAATAGTTCAGGAAAATCTGATTTAATCATAATATTTTACTTTACTAATATATTATGATACTTTTGAATGTAATCAATACATGTTGATATTTTTTTTGGTGATTAATGACACGTACCAGTGAAAATTCTACTGAGTCATACTTAACGTATACCCAGTACTGATAACAATATTAACTCAAAAGTAGGTAAAATGTACTCGTTTTTGAATACGCTAGATGCTTATCATATATCCGAATACATAAGTTTCATTTTTGAAAAAGACATGTACTTAAAAATGAGTACAATGGGGGAATATAGTAGATGCTTTCCTTCACAGATAACTTTCTATAAATATCAACAAATACAACCAAGGCTTACCGGGAATCGAACCCAGTTCCTATGGTAGCGCAGTCCAGACCATTATCCGTTGTACTACCAGAGCCACGTGATGAAATTATAAACAGAAGTAATATTAAAATTATGTGTCAAAAGAATGGAAAAAAAAAGATTATGGAGTTGCAATAACTCTGTTTTCATTTAAGCAATTGACATCAAATAATGTGGAAACCATTTTCTGAACTAATATTTTAAGTTTGTCAGGTCGCTTTGTTAAGACGGCTTGAACAGAAGCTGATATTAAAAATATTAAATCACACAGCTCATTTTTGAGAATGTACGATTACTTAAATTTAAGTACGTCATTGCTCATTTACGATGCAAATGAGTATGTTAAGATGCTCACTTTTAAATACCTTTTTTACACTATCGAAACTGAAATTAGATAGAGTGGTTTCTTATACCTGCAGCTGGAAAAATAGCTCTCTGTCAATTTCTAGCTGAAATTTTCGTTCTGCGTACGGTGTTAAAATAAAATTCAATCATCACTCATTCTCCTGCATTTCGTACAGTCAGAAAGATAAAATTCGGCAGAGTCGTTCTTTTTACTTTCAAATGGACAAGCAATCTATAATGTGCATTTCTGCATAAAAACCCGTTCCGCGGTCCATTATATTTAATACATGTTAATTTTCTATTGTCCATTCATTCCCTTAACAAAATATTCGAACTACGCAATGTTTCATTAAGGTACACATTTTACAGAATAATGCGGTGTGTAAAGTGTGATTTAATGGCTGTCTTGCAGAATCTAGACAAACGTTGATTCTCTAGATACAAATAAAAGTTCTCTCATTTTACGGCATGTTGAAAAAAAAGAGTTTTAGGGCTCTTTCTCAGATTTTCCTATTTTATGTGTGTTCGAATCTCCCGCATCCTGTCATTTTGTTGCAAATCTGTTCTCGAAACGAACCCAGAAGTAAAAGTTTTACGCTCATTGGATCGATCCAAAGTACACTAAACATCTGGCACTTAGTTGGAAGTCTCAATTCTCTTTGCTCTAACGATCCATCGATAACATCTCAGTGATCGGACTCCACATCACTAATAGTACTCTTGTTGTGATAGAACTCTACATAGATTTTCGATGTAAAAAGTATACACCAATTATGATTGTTTTTAATATATATATATATATATATATATATATATATATATATATATATATATATATATATATATATATATATATACAGGCAACTCTCGCTATCTCGAACTCAAAGGGAAGTATATAAAAATTCGAGTTAACGAAAATCATATAAAAAAGCTGTTTTGGTAAAAGTCAATTCAAGTATACTTACACTACTTTATTTAAAATATCTATCTAAAATAGTTTGGTGAGTATTTTTATTATTTTCGAAATGCACGATTACTTGAATTGTCTCTGATGTTTTCATTTTCGGCCTCGATTCAATGAATACACGCATAGTTTTTATGGAAGATAGAACCTCTTTCAAATTTACCTTTGGAGGAGGTTTGTATTCTTCATTCTTCTTCTGAGAGCGATCTCTCATCAAAAGCTGCTATAGAGAGTGTATTGCATTTTCTTTTTGTCGCCATTATTCGCAGCGACAAATCAACACTACACGTAAGCCTAAGTAAAAGTGAAAAGGGGGTCGAGTGTTGTCTGGTTCTTCAGATTTTAAGTAAGTTGAGATTTTAAGTGAGAATATATATATATATATATATATATATATTTACAAAATATATCTTTAACATAAAAAACAATTTTTATTACTTCAAAAGCTGCGTTGTGTTGTGTTGTTAAAATATTATATATGCAGTATTTTATGTTTTTTTAAACTATCTTTCTCTTTATCTCACGCTCTATCTCTTTATCTATCTTTATTTTTTAAACTATGTTTCTTTAAATTATTAAACTATAAAATATGTTAAATAAATTGATAAAAAATTAATGTGTATTCAAATAAGAAATTAAATTTTATACTATTTAATTTTGCTATATAAGTTTGTTCGAGAAAATAAATTTTGTATATGTATTAACTTAATTAGAAAAATAAATTTTCTTATACAAATTATCTATTTTTTCAGAATATAAAATGTTTTTTGTTTCACTAAAATTGTCATATAAAAGTAAACATTAAAACATAGTTGAAGAAAAAAATCCGAACTTATTAAAAAGCTTAAAATTAACATTTGTTTTTTTTTTAAACTTTAAGTTTTTTCGCTAATTTGCATATATATTCGTTAACAGCTTTTCAATTTTATAAGTAATATATCTATAAAAAAGTAATACTTTTTGTAAAAAAGTATTTATTTTATGAATTTTTAAATTAACAATCCCTGTAATAATATGTTTACAAATATTTTAATGAAATTATTAAATGCTTTTATATAGTTTTGTATACGTAATTATTTTCATTTTGTTAATTAAATATTCCAATGGACACGTTAATAACAAATAGCAATGTTAAGACAAGTGCTTTATTTTTACGATGAGAGTGATATAAAAGATAATTCATTTCAAAACATAAAACTACAATAACGTCTTAAAGTTTGCTAAAAGGTTCGTTTTTCTCTTTTACGTAAATGTATTTTAGTCATTAATTGAAACTATGTTTTTAGAAAACTTAAAATAAAACATTTATTGTTCTGAAAACAAAACCATTTTACTTTAAAAAGCAAAATTAAATATTAGATGATCTTGCATGTAACATCATCATTTCAAAAACAACATTACTTCGTTCCGTAGATAAGAACTTTAATGTGTTTTGTGAGATATACTTATTTTCAACAACTGATATTTTAAATAAAGTTAGTTTGGTTTTACTTAAAACAGATAACAATTATAATAGTTACAGTAAATAACATTATTTTGAAACATAATAAAGACATTTGCGTGTCTCAACTTCGATGTTTGCTTCATAAATTGAAGTAAAACAAATTATATAATTTGTTTTTGTTATTTATGAGTCTAAGTTCTAATAGAAATATAACAATATCCTTAAAGTGTTACAAAAATTGTCTAAACTAAATATAAATGGAAAGTTTTTTTATTATATTTTAGTATAAACTATCATAGTAACATGTTTTATTATAGGGGACAACTTGCTGATTCTCAAAAAAAATTATATAAATAGAAAATTACGAAATTCAATAGCAATCAAATAATATCGATTGTTATTGTATCTCTTTGATCGTGATATTGGAATTGGAATATGAATATTATTGAAAATATTTTAAAATTAATATAATAATAATTCGGTTTTGAAATATTTTATATATTTAAATTAATAGTGAGCAGTATATAGTACACATTGTTGTATCTTGGTTCACTTTTAAAATGACCTTCATAAAATATATGTTTATAATAGTTTATCCATTTTAATAAATAAAATGTGGTTCTACTTTTTTTTAATTGTACACAAATGATCATTAGTAGAATACTTTCTTGCACCTTGGATCACAACCTAATGTACATTGGATCACAACCTTATGTACATTGTATTACAACCTAATGTAGCTTGGATCACAACCTAATGTAGCTTCAATCACAACCTAATGCAGCTTTGATTACAACCTAATCTAGACCGTATTACAACCTAATGTACATTGGATCACAACCTAATGTACATTGGATTACAACCTAATGTACATTAGATCACAACCTAATGTAGCTCGTATCACAACCTAATGTACATTAAATCCCAACCTATTGTAGCTTGGATCCCAACCTAATGTAGCTTGGATCCCAACCTAATGTAGCTTGGGTCGCAACCTAATGTAGCTTTAATCACATCCTAATGCAACTTGGATCACTCTGAAAGAGAAGGAAAATCAAATAATATTTTGACCAACTCGGTCAAGTTCATTTGTTTTGAATGATTCAATTTGACGCAATAAAGTACACTATTAAAAATTTCAGTTCAAAGATGTACCATACCATTGGTGTAAAATAGAGGTATGCAGCAAATTATATCATATTATGGTGGAATTTAGATTGAACCAAAAATTCCTTTTCGGAAAAAAGCGACAGTTTCACCGATAATTCGTTCAACCTCTTTAACTACAAATGAAATTTTCGATGCCGTTACATCAACATGCTGAGAAATTCCCCTCCAAGAAAGACAACGACGAACAAGGGTTTCCTTGGCCAAGTGGATAAAGGCGGTCAGTTATGAATCAGAAGTATTTTAGTTCGAGCCCGATCGGTGGACATGACAAAGAAAAGTACACAAGTTGGCATCCTGCTATCGGAGGGTTGACAGCTTTGCTACAAAAATACTACTAGTAAAATAATAAGAAAATGCGAATTTCGAAAGCTATGCAACGTTATGAGTTTTGGTGCAACGTTTCACCACTAAATGGTATCCGTGTAGCACCGTATAATTATGAAACTAAGCACCAAATGTTGGTTGCAGCTAAATGAAAATAAAATTTTTGTGCAAGGTCGTAATAATTTTAAACAGTGTAGCAAATGTTACTCTAAAAACTATACACGCGCATACTTTTCTAATAGAAAATTATCTTATACGGCAATACTGTAAAAACTTCTATGTCATGCTTCAGTAGCAATATAATAAGAATCATGAAGGGAAGTATATCAACTAAATTATATCTGGAATTACAAACGGACGGATAAATAATAATTCATATACACCAATTTGTTATGGGCATTTCATTGTGATTTATATATTTTATATATAATTTACAAACATGTTTCGCTACATATAAAATAACTCTATAAGGCACAATAACATGTTACATACTATCAAGTTTAAAGTATATACGATATATATTAGTTAATGTAGCATTGTAAATAAGTAAACAAATATCTTCTATTTTCAAAAGATCAATATCTTGAAACACCACATGTCAAAACATGATGACAACTTAATCTTTTGGCCCTTCTCCAGAAAAGTGTATGTTTTTAACGTTTGCAAAATCTTATCCATTCCATGAGTGTGTGTTCCCATCCTGCCAAATATTGCTGGAAGTATTAAAGGTGATGGCATGACGCTTTATGAATTCCTAGAAGAAAACTTTTTATTTATTAAACAATACATTTTATTTGATCTGCAAATAAAATATATACGTTACATGTATACAACTAGTCACGGTATTTTAATCAAATATAACAATCAATATTATAACTTTAAGCGATGACGTTGGGCATTTTGAGGAAATCCCTTTAAATTACACAATAAAAGGCAAACAAAGCAATTCGTGTAAATTACATATATTTTGCATAGGCTATTTACAAAGCAAATAATTCAGAAACTATTGTTTTATTATACACCTGTTTATAGTTAAGTATTGTTTAAAAAACTTTTCGGTAAATACATTTTGAATACATTATTAAAAAAAACTATTTTAATGAAATAGTTTTTAAATTATACTTAAAATCAATATTTTGTTTAATAAATTTAAATGCTAGACTTGCAGAATTGGACATCGCAGAATATTCATTAGCATCGATGTTTTAAATATTCTTTTTTTTATATGTGCATTGAAATTATAAACAATTTAAATAAGAAATCAATATATAAAATAAAAATTAGTGCAAAAATAACAAACATAAGATTTTTCGGAATAATAACCCGGCTATGAAAACAGACAATTAGAACAAAACACCATATCTGTTAGGGTATGTAGGTAGGTTTCCATGGTTTCAAAAGTCCCCAACACGTTTTTGAATTTACTTATATTTGCCCAAAGTAAACAACAAAATGTAGTTCACCATTTAGAAACCACTCTAGCGCATTTTGCGGTTTGTATTGTTAACCGACAATTTATGTAAATGTTTAAAGTATTGTTTACCTGTTTTTTTTTCTTACCGGTTGTTCCTTAGTTATCACATATCTAATGCAAAAATATATATTTATCAAATATATTAAATATCCTTTCTAATGTATTTTTTTCTATTTAAAGGGTAGTTAGTTTAGTATTGCGCATTAAAGTAAATGTATAGCAAAATATGTTTAGATTTATTTTAATTATACTATTCTTGTGTTTAAATTTAATATATAACTTACACTATATAATAACTAGGTCAGACTATTAGAAACGAATAGTCGTTCATAAATATGTATATAAATAAAATATTGACAAAAACTTATCATTTTAAGAAATAAGGAATACAATAGCTTATCAATACTTATATATAAAAATGGAGTGTCAGTCAGTGGAATCGAACAAAACCCCTCATTTTGAGTTTTCTTCACGAATTAGGATACACTGATTCCGAAAATCACATTAATTTTTTTTTGTCTGTCTGTCTGTCTGTTTGTCCGGATTTAACTCAAAAACTACTGCACGGATTTTTATGAAACTTGCACCATTTGAACAAACTTTTCTTAGTTTAAAATCTGCATTTTGTTTCATGTGGATATCTGCAACCATTCAAAAGTTATAGAACTTTTTCCAATTTATCTAACATTACGCCTATGGGAAATTTACATCTCGACCTTCGCTTCATAACATTAGTGTTAAAAATCACTTTGGCGACCAAAACTATTTTTCGACAATACTGGGATAAACGATTCATTTTGATTGGCTGATGAGTAAATGTCGCCAGATGCATTAAAAATTTCGCCAAATGAATTAAAAATTTCGCCAAGTATTGCCAAATGAATTAAACATGTTGCCAAATGAATTGAAAATGTCGTCAGATGAATTAAAAATATCGCCATATAAATTAAAAATGTCGCCAAATATTGCCAAATGAATTAAAAATGTTGCCAAATGAATTACAAATGTTGCCAAATGAATACAAATTTTCTCCAATTGAATAAAAATGTTGTATAATGAGAAAAAATAGAGGACCTATATTTAAAAATATCATAACAATGACGAAATTAGGGTCTCAATAACAAAATTAACGTCGTTAATAAAAACGTCGCCAACTGAAGGAGGAAGATAAACCAGCTCTTTCGACTGACGCCATGTGTATTCATGTTCCGAACAACTTAACTTTATGACAATAGTGCTATTTGTTATGGAGTGGAATATTACTATGATGTTGAAATGGGCTACCCTAAAAGTTTAACTTAAGGTTTTCTATATTTATACCTCCATGTAGCTTATTTTTAAATTATCACCTCAAAAACATATTATTGGTATTCAAAAATGAATATTTGATAATTATGTTTTATAAGAAATATTATCCGTAAATATTGAACCATATGAAATTATGTTGAGAGACGTCTATATAGACTCCGGTCGTCAATTGGCACAAAATAAGAAGAAAAAAAAATTCACCAAATACGATAAATTATTTCGATTTGGAAGAATGCAATATTTTTACTTTGATATATTATTGCGTCGCCAATATTAAAACGAATGAATGTGAAGTTTACTAAATGGGTATATTGTCACTAAATGGTTAATTTTATAAAAAAAAATATGCAATTTAAAAAAAAAAAATAGGAATTTTTATTTCACAAAAAGAAACATTTTACAAAAACATCAGTTTAAATAGTAGTCGCAATAGCATTTAAAGTCGTGAACATAAAAATAGATTTAGGTATCTCAAAAAATACTCAAAGTAATTTAATAAATCTGGATTTGGATAAAGTTTATTTTTCACAGTGCACAGAGAGTGATATGCAATGGCTACGATGATAAGACTAAATCGCGCAGCTCTTACTGCACAAAGTGACCACAAGCAACGCCGGACCATATTGCTAGTTTAAAATGAAACTATTGATTTTGAATTATTGCCATAAACAATAACAGTTACTGGTAAGATTTATGGTCACAAAGTTGTATGATATATCAATAATATAAATTGTTTAATTAAACTGTATTGCAATTAGCCGGTTTAATAAAACATCGTATCCACATACACCCGCGTTTTACTATCAATTATACTTTATGTATTTAGGATAATTATCCGAGGAAAAACTTAAACTGTACCGGTTTTACATAATTTTGATATTGAATATATATTTTTTAAATTAAATATACTTAATTTTATTTTAAAATAATCTCAATTAAACAACCTGTAATTGTGAACATGAAGCTTGAACTTATAAAAGTTTGTTTAATTTTCCGTTTGTAATGTTTTTTGACCTTGTGAGTGGTTCAAAACGTGGTTTTAATATAATTCATATTTTTCATGTAAAATATTTTATTTAAATTTTATTTTTAATATTTATTATTTTAATAGATGTAGTTAATAAGAAACATCCAGACGTTTTAGATTTGAAAAATATTTCATCATTGGATATTATTATGAATTTAAAGTTTAAGTCAAACAAGAAAAACTAGAAATCAATGGATGGCTTAAGTCAGCGTTTCTTAACCTATGGGTCGCGACCCAAAATTGGGTCGCGAAGCATATTTCTTGGGTAAAAAATTTGTAAGTTAAAAAAAATCATCATCGTAGGATTGAAGATTTTTTTAAAAATACGATCTAAAATAAAGCAATGAAAAAATTTTGACTTTTTTTTGGGTCGCGACATGAACATATTTCTCAAATTTGGGTCGCGGCTTAAAAAGGTTAAGAACCACTGCGTTAAGGGATACTCTACCCCAAAATTCGGAACAAATTAGGATTTTATTTTCTTCGTAAAATGATCTTATACGTGGATCGTTTCCATAACATATCCTCCTTAAGAAGGTGTGTACACAATTTCAAAACAGTAAAAGATAAAGAACATAACATTTATCATCTTTCTACATACTTTTCGTTTGCAACAATCGTCATTTACTCAGAATATTTTTTTATAAATTTTGGTCATGTTTAAAATTCTAAGGCATTGTAAATAATTAACTTAAAACTAAACTGTTAATTATTAAACATAAAAATTTGAATATGATTTGGGATGTGAACTTAAAATAAGTTTTTGAAAACAATTCAAACCTAAATCTGCAAAAGTCTATTCATACGTATGTAGTATATCATTTGACGTTATTTAATCAATTAATTTTTTTTAAACATTTACAATTGAAAGAGATGTAGTGTTTTTTTAAAACAATCTATATAGGCTTATCAAACGCAAAAAAAAAAATATATTTTGTTTTTGATTATTGTTTAGAAAAAGATGTTCTAGTAATATAAAAAAATGTGTATTTCTGAATTCATTAATAAACAAATTAGGATTTGGGGCTCGGGTCTCCTTTTAAGAAGATTCTCCATTACGGTTCGTTATCATCGTTTATTAATTCTCTTTTTTTTTCTCTCGAAGAGAAAATAAATCGCCTGTTGTTGGAAATCTCCGAATGTTAGCTTTTCTGTTAGTTATCTCGTTGAATCATAATTAGAGAGATTTATATTACCAAAGCCAATTTTGATTGCGAACTTTCAATTTTTTAAAACGATACACATACATAAATTTATTTGCAAGTATTTCATTGTTGTCAATGTCCTATGGTTTCAAACAATATAATTATATTACAATGTAAATACTATTTTGCATTAAAAAGTTTTAAAATATAGGCTCTGACGGAGCTGAATGACTTAAGCCAGTGGTTCTTAACCTTTTTAAGCCGCGACCCAAATTTGAGAAATATGTTCATGTCGCGACCCAAAAAAAAGTCAAAATTTTTTCATTGCTTTATTTTAGATCGTATTTTTAAAAAATCTTCAATCCTACGATGATGATTTTTTTTAACTTACAAATTTTTTACCCAAGAAATATGCTTCGCGACCCATAGGTTAAGAAACGCTGCCTTAACGCGTCTGAAAACGCTGGTAACAGTCAGTCATAAAATGTAGAAACGATTTACGTTTGAAATAACCCACACCAAAAACACGATATTTCACAGATGTCGCTTCGAAACCAAAGGATTGCTCATTTCTACTTCGCTATTATTTTTCCCTTTTTCCATTAACAATCACACTATTTTTTTCATAAACACAACAATGCGAACGAAAGCGGCCTAATATCCAATTGATAACTCACTTTGAATAGGTGGCCGGAATGCGCACACTATCAACATTCAGAAGAAAGATCCCTTTGTTTCCCTAGCCTCCCTTCATCGCTGCTCTAATTGGGAGGCTGCACAAAAGAATTTCCGGGGGATTCGTTTAAATTTTTAATTAAGATTGCAATTTCCCCTCTTTTCCCCGTGCAAAAGGGAAAAAGGTAGCTTCGGTGTTTTTACTTCTGCAGCGGTTTTGTCTTTTGTGGAAGTTTAGGGACGGCACAATTGATTCGGCTGTAATTGGAAAGCGGTTTTCGGAGATTTAATTGAATGCGTTTCGTTTTTCTGGAGTGTTCCATTTCTTTCTCTTAAGTGCGGATAGTTGAGTTAAAGCAGGATTCGTCTTCTTTTTCTGGGCGGTAATCTCGTTTTCAGTAACAGCAAAGATGTATTTTTTTAAAAATTAAGTTAGAACAAATTATTTTAATTCTATTCAAATATTCTCTAAGTTAGTATTCGCTTTGGAAAGTTGAACAATGGTAATGCTTAAATTTGTCATGAAGGATTTTACAAGTACTATAAATAAAGAAATGCCATTTTTTGAATAAGTTATTTGTAAATAAAATTTTTGCTTATGGTATAGAGATAGAATAAGTCAAGCATAGACCATAAATCTTCACTTGTACTTTAAACAAGTCATATTGTTTAACATAAAAACCAAGTAATCAGGAAAAAGTAATGTTTCAGTATATTACTTCAGTATATATATAATACAGCCAAACAATGGCCATTATAAAATAGAAACGTGATAAAAATTATGGTCCAGTGAGTTTATATATGTATTTGAATACAACTGACAAAATACAAACTCATAAACCAGTCAGTAGTCGCCTAGGAATTAAGATTACAACTAATCAAAAATTAATTTTCTGCGGAAGTGGTACACTATTTAATGGATGGTACATTATTTTTTGGTAAACTATTTTAAAGTTTAAAGCACAGCACGCACTCAGCCGCTTATCAAAGCGCGAGTCTCATTTTATTTTCAGTCCTACACAGCTAGTGTCCTCGTTGAAATTTATATTTATCTTTATATCGTAAAAAATAAGCATTTTTCAATGGTTTTATTTTATTAAATTTTCTCAATACTTAAAATTAATCATTTGTTTTAGTGATATAACTTCTTTTCGTGTGATTCATAAAATAATAAATATGTTAAAGGGGTTGACAAGAATATGCAAATACCTGAAAACAAAATATGTAAACTTGACAGATATAGAGTAGGGCAACCTTTGACATCGGGAAAGGTTTGCACTCTTCTTGGAATAGATATATAGAAGTCATATATAGCTTTCTGGGGAATATTGTAATATTCTTTCAACAAAACATTGGCAAGTTCCATTAATGATGACTGAGGAGCACACCTAACTCAAACATTTGTATCCAGTATCGACCACAATATCTCAAAACTATTGAATTCAAGGGATTGTGATGACCATGGAAGACGCAAAACCTTCACCTTTATGCCCAGAAATCCAGTCCTTTGATATGTAAACTGTGTGAATAGGGATTTTGCCATCTTGGTAAAAGACATAACTTATCATGAAACAAATTCTGCACAATGGAATGGGTGTGGTCTATGAAAAAGGTCACTCTTACACATTATTTATGACAGTGGCCTTGAAAGGTACCTATGTGTCCAGCAAAATACCATAATGCGGCTACCCATACCCCGATTAAACAACATCCCACATATCTGTAAACAATCTGGATCATCTTCAAAACCTCAGCAAACAAGTATCCAATTATGACCACAAGATCTCAATATTATTGAAGTCGTACGATTGTAGGGGTCATGGAACATGTAAAACCTTCACATTGATCCTCAGAAAATCAGTCCATTGGGAAATAAGCTGTGTGTACATTGACTTTATCATGCCGATAAAAGCCATCACCAGCAGGGAACAAATTCCAAACCACGAGAAAATGGTGTGGAATTCGGTCACTAAAAACGATAACTATGATACGGCTGGCATATCATGGTATGATATAGCATGGTACGGCTGCCTATACCACGGTTGAACTCGCAAAGAGTATGAATCTTCAAATCCTCCGCAAATAACCTTATTCACAACGTAACTTTCATGTGTTTTTTAAATGGAAAGTCGGCCAGAATTCACAAAAAGAGTAAATCTCAATTCATCTCATTCAATTACCTTCCTTCAATTGGTTCATAGCCAAAGAAGTTTTCAGAGTTTGACACAACTGTCTTAATATAAATTTGATTACTGATGAGAAGTTTTGCAACTTCATTGTCCATAGGCACCTTGCTTGTGGAGTTCCCTTTTGAACTTTATTTTGGCGCTTTTATAATATGTCAGCACGATATTTAACCTTATCAATCACTTTTGCAGCTGTAGGTATCTTAATTTTTATCACAAACCAACTTAACGTCCATTTGTCCTCTTTCACTTTATACACATTTCCATTTGCTCTTTGACTTATCAAATGCAAATTTACTAGTTTTACTGAATTGAGTCATAGTCTTGGTGAAGGTTTCTGTAAAAATAAAAGGGTTATTTGGTTATAATGTGATATACCAAATAAAACTTTTACCTTGGCTACATAAGCAACCTCCACAAGAGCTCAAACAATTTGGCCTCTTGCAAATCCATCAGCGTTTTTATCATTTACTCAGGACAGCAAAGAACGATGTATTAAATACAACTTATGCTTTCAATGTGTACACTATCATATATAGGTAGTTGCATTACGAAAAATCCGTAACCTTAGTTACAGAAGCAACCTCAATATGAGCTTGGCCTCTTGGAACTCTACCAGTTCTGTCATCATTCACTCAACGCCGCAAAAACCATGTATTGGATACAATTGATGCTTTCACCATGTAGACGATCATAAATAAATAGTTGCATTATAAAAAAAGCAACGCCACCAACAAACTCCGATCTATTATACATGCAATGTTTGACAACTGTTTCATATTTTTGTCCGCATGTATATAAAAATATATTTAAAAATCGCAGACATATTTCCATTAACATATTTTATATTTATTTTTCATTTCATAGTAGATATATCCTAAATATCATAAAAGTTTAAATAAAACTGTTATAAGGTTAATGTTTTTAGAAATTTACACAAATTATTATGGAGATATATAAAACCACACGATGTTATTTTCCAGAATAAACCCCAAGAAATTTATAACACTAGATACATAAAAAGTAACTTTAATATATTACAATCACACTATATTAACTGTACTAAAAACTTTCTCAAGCATTCCTTTTTTATCACAACTTTGACAAATTAACGAATCAACCCCTTCCTATCTATGGAACTTTAGCAGCAAAAAACAACCCCCTCCAACTACTTTGATTAATCGTTATGCAAATGGCGCAATCGATTTTACGAGCCGTGGTTAAAGTAGTTTTAGCACGTGTTATCGATATTGACAAGAAACTTACGGAATATTTTAATCCTCATCGACACCATCCGATACTGGATAACAATTAATGACGTAGGGTAATAACCGAGGGATGGGGGGAAGGGGGGATTTTATTATGGGGGGGGGGGAGCCGGAACAAATCGGATAAGCAGGAAGAAAAATATTAAATCTTTTGAAAATAGCGCGCTTAAATCGATTTTTTTTATATGGGGGAAGAGGGGATTGAAAAGACCTGTGCAACCTTCCCCTTATCATTACCATGCGCGTTTGGATGAACATCAATGCAAAGTAAATAATAAAAAAATCTAGAATAATTGGTATCTGCATAATCCTTCCTAGACCCCGTCTATGAGATAAAGAGATTTGAAATCAAATTCGGTATCTTCCCCGCATTTCCCAATTTTCTCGGTAGGTAATGGATTTCCCCTCCTTTTTTTATTATTTATTTAAAATCTTTTTGTAATCTATTCGATGGAATATTTTTATGTCGTGGGATAATTATTGCCCATGAAAAGAAACTATTGAATGAATATGGGGGTGCATATGTTCGTGCTGTCTGTGTTGTTTTGGACGGATAATATTAGTTTTTCACATTACCCTCCCCCCACCCCGTCCCCCCTCCTAAATCAAAAATGGAATTGAAATGGATGTGGGTGAATGATTTGATATATAGTTATAAATAAGATTCTCAAATTGGATAATTTGAATTATCAAATATAAATTTATTTTTACTTTCGGTTGCCATGGATGTATACTTTTATTTATTGGTCATAAGTAAAAGTAATTTGAGGTTTTATATACGCAAATATTTAAACAACTTGGAAAATTTTATTCTTTCAAATTTATATGAAACTTTTGATTCACTTACCATCAAAAGTACGTGTTATTTGCTCTTGGATTACTGAAACGATGAACCGTTGATAATAAATTAGCATAATATATATTTAAATAAAAATATAACCGCGTATTATATAATTTTTCAATAAACTAAAAATTTTAATTTTAATTATATATATATATATATATATATATATATATATATATATATATATATATATATATATATTTATTGTTTCCTGAAAAACCTCAAAGAAATTTCTTAAAAGATTCTTGAATATTGGTAATAGGTTAGTATTAGTAGTAAGTGAAAATCCCATTATTTCTAGTGGATAAATTTATCGTTTACCCCACAGAATGGAAAATAAGAGATGTTATAATACATAAAATAATGTTTTATATGTTAATTCTAAAATATATTAAAAAAGTATAATTTTTTGTTACAACGGGTCCGAAATAGGGATAAGAAATTGGTTCAGGGTGCTTCAGAAATAAACTAAAAGTACAATAAAAACTTTAAACATATATACACTTAATGACTGGAGTATGGAGGAGGCAATGTATTTTATTAAAACAATTTAGGATGTTTAAATGCCAATATTTGTTAAAACACACACAGAACATTATTTTAAAGTTTCAAATGTATAATTAATATAGAAATATTAAGTCAACAAAATTTTAAGTTATAACTTAAAAACATTAATTAAGATTAGCTAATTAATTTAGGAATTAAAAACTAAATAAAACTTAATGAATTACAATTTATAAAAATTAAAATTATTTTTATTTGCTAAAATAAAAGGTCATTTTTTATTTAAAATTATTAAATTCAAGTTATTTTTAAAATTGTTTTTAATAAACATAAAAAAATGCTTTTAATTTAAAATTATTTAATTCAAATATTGTAATTAAAATTATTTAATTCAAATATTGTAATTAAAATTATTTAATTAAATTATTTAATTTAAATTATTTAATTAAATTATTTAATTTAAATTATTTAATTAAGATTATTTAATTAAAATTATTTAATTAAAATTATTTAATTAAAAAAATAATTAAAATTATTTTAAAAAATATTATTATGTGAACCAAGTTATCTAAACCACTTATTAAAGTAGAAAATTTGTAACATAAACTATTTAATTATTTGTAACATAAGCTACTGATATAAAAATCATCAAATAATTCATTTGAGATATAGGTAAGTGTGTATTAGCATTGTAAATTGTATGCGAATTTTTTATATTATATAAGTTAAATAATCCATTTTAAACAAATGTTTTATATGGACTCTAAGATACAACACATTACGGTTTTCATTTAAAAAAAAATTACATTACCTATAAATTTTATTTTAAAAATTTACCATAACTAAAATTTTTCTAAAAATAAAAATATACAGAATATTCACATAAAATAAAACATTGAATAAAATACGTTTTTTTTATTATGTATAAATATTTATATAAAATATATATATTTATTACGTATTTTGATTTTTAATATTTTTTTCCAACGGTCCCTATTGTACGAAAAGCCTATTAGTATGGATTGGCCTCTTTTACTTGAAATAAATTGTTATAAATGACAATTTATTTAATCTTTTTTTCGCTAAAGCAAATGTTAGTTTAGTACCTGGTAAAGAAACTTTTAAATTCAATTACTCTTAAACTTACAAGTAAATATTTACAAAGAATTATTTTAATTAAAACTTAATATAGGTAGAAACTCCATTCTAAAATAAATATACGTTGCTTAATGAAACGTCCAAATTCTCCTCTCTAAATGTATGTATTTTCTAGAATAAATATTAATATTACTTTATAGAAAATGTGTGTTTGATTTTTCAAGTGAAATTAGAATATTTTCATACGCGAATTAAGTTTAGTTACATTAGAAGAAGAATTTTTCTACTTACCTTTTATTTAAAATGATTATAATTTATTTAAAAATTGAATATTAAATATATTGTTGATTGATTAAATACATTTTATAAAATAGCAAACTTGTGTATTAAATTTATATTTATTAGAATTCTGTAAGCATTAAACTGTTAGTTATAGTAAGTAAGATAAATCGTTAATACATTAAACTATGAAATTTTAGCATCTGATATTTTTTTAACGAGATATTCCTGTTTATTTTATTTCAAATATCTACAAAAATGTCATATGTTTTTACTTACTTATATATATATATATATATATATATACTTATACAAGGATATATTAAAATGGTGGCAAAAATGGTAACAAGGAGATATTATACGGTACCCCTGATTTTTCGCCAAATGTAGTTACCATATTCAGCAACACTCCTGCAAGGAGAAAATTGAGTAGTTCTCTGATTGGCATAATTGGCATAAAACATTGTTTTGGCACAAAGAACGTGTGATACGTTCCGAATAGTTCTTTTCAGAAAAGTCGCCAAGGGTACTATATAATGCACTTAAAAAATAAATATTGTTGTATTAACAATAGTTAAGTTTAAAAAAGTTCGCGATTTTTCAAACACGCTTTTCGTATATATAGCTGCATTTGCTTTGGGGGTAATTTTATATAATCCTTATTTCCTTCTCAAACTTGTCTGCTTTTCGAATGTTCCCCAAAAGTCATTACTTATTCCCAGCATTTCTTTATTTCTTACTTCATTACTTCATATCCCATTCTTTCTTTACTTCATATATCTTTTTTCATTATTTATTTATTCTATTTCGCCCTGCGTCCTACAGTCCTGTCTGAGTGGCGTGTACGATGTTCCATTTCCTTTGTTTTTCACGTGTTTGTGTTTCCCCTCGCGCAAAATCTTTTGGCTACCACCCCTAAATTAAACCTTCCGAAATGCATTCTTCCTACACACTCTCCCTTGTTTTCTGTGGTATTGTTTGCGTTTCGCCTGGCGAAAATGAGAAAAAGGTGGGAGAATGTTGGAGACAGTAAAAAAACAAACATTCTTTATCTGTACGAATTCTGTGTGGCGAATCACGCTGGGTCTCGCGGCAAAGTTGATTTTGTGCATCGCGTGATTGCCGGGATACTGGGTTGAGTTGTTCGGACGCTACTGTTGTGTCGCGTCACGTTATGGATTGGGGTAGTATTCTGTTGAAATTGGAATCTTATATCTGGAATAGTTCAGGAATTATGTGTTATATTACATAGCTAATTTTTTTTAATATATAATCGTAATTTTTTATATAACAACAATTTATATTATATATAAGACATTGTTTGGTATATGTACATTAGTTTAACACTGAAAATTGTTTGATATATTTATATTAGTTTAACACTGAAAATTGTTTGATATATTTATATTAGTTTAACACTGAAAATTGTTTGATATATTTACATTAGATTAACACGGAAATTGTTTGATATATTTATATTAGTTTAACACTGAAAATTGTTTGATATATTTATATTAGTTTAACACTGAAAATTGTTTGATATATTTATATTAGTTTAACACTGAAAATTGTTTGATATATTTATATTAGTTTAACACTGAAAATTGTTTGATATATTTATATTAGTTTAACACTGAAACTTGTTTGATATATTTATATTAGTTTAACACTGAAAATTGTTTGATATATTTATATTAGTTTAACACTGAAAATTGTTTGATATATTTATATTAGTTTAACACTGAAAATTATTTGATATATTTATAGTACTTTAACACTGAAAATTGTTTGATATATTTTTATTATTTTAACACTGAAATTTTTTTGATATATTTATATTAGTTTAACACTGAAAATAGTTTGATATATTTTTATTGGTTTAACACTAAAAATTATTAGTCTGCGAGCACGCGCAATGTGGTGTTTACACCCACGGAAAGTGATTGATTAAATATTCTAACTTCCCTTATTTTAAATTGGGTCAAATCAAGCGTAGCTGCTTTTAAATACACCTTATAATAGTACAAACGCTTTTTTGTAAATTCCTGTTGCGGTTTATTATAATTTGTGTTATGAGATGTAATACAAAATCACTGACGATATAGACTAGAAATATATCCTGCTTGTTATGTAATATGCACTAGTTTTAAATAAAAAAATACGTAATTGTATAATAGTTTTAAATATTTTTTAAATTACAACTTACAAGATATCTGTTTAATATTTATTAAGTTAAAAATATATCAAATACACATATTGATAATTGTTGAGTTTGATAATGAAGTCATATGATTATAAAACTTTTAATGTATATTTTAAAAGTCATAATTTTAAAAGATTATTCTCTTATATTAATAAAGGTAGCCCTCTAAACTGTGAAACTATGTTAATTGTAAAAATGTTTTGATTGCAAAAACGTTTAGATGCTTATTTTTTTGAAATTTTTTTTTAATTTATTTTAATATACATAGCTTTAAAAAAATTTGATGAGAGTAAAAATATGGAAAATAGGTTTTAGCAAATATATTTTTTTTTCTAATTGAAAAATTAAATTCATTTATAAGAAAATTCAAAAATACATGTATTAGTATATGCTGCTCGGGTGTTTTAAGATTAAAATAAAAATTATTGAAATCATCAAAATAGAAAGATATTATTATCTTGTGTATTACCACTTTATGCTACAAATAACAAAAAAAAGACATTCATGCATTATTCATTGATGTTGCAAAATAAAACATAAACTTACAAATACAAGCCTACTTCAAAATGTGTAAACAGTTACTTTGTAAAATTCGTTACAAGTAAAAAAGAAAATATTCGTAATTTCTTGGTTGTCTGCCAAATGATAAGTGAGTTCCTAAAGTCTAAAAATAGCCTAACACAATTTTTCATTACTAGGCAGCCACATTTATCATTTGACCTAGTGTTGTGGGTACTAGTTCAATAGGTTGCCCCCAAATCAGTTTAATGTTATTAGACTTAGAAAAATAGCCTAAATGAGTGGCAAAATTTAAATTGTCAACACGAAAGTCTATTTTTGGACTTAGAACTATAGTGCAAGAATTTTTATATGCTACTTTATGTATTTATCTTATCTCTAAAATCTACTTTGTACTTACACTTTTTTTGCAAAAAAAATGTTTATATACTGATTTATGAATTTGTCTTATCTCAACACTCAACTCTATTTTTGAACGTGCGACTGCTTTGCAAGACTTTTTATACACAACTTGATGTATTTGTCTTATATCCAAACTCTTTTAAAATTACACTATTATGCAAATTTTTACATACAACTTTATGTTGAAACTCTACTTTGGACTCACACTACTTTTGCAAGCATTCTGTATGTACTACTTTATGTATTTATCTTATCTCGAAACTCTATTTTCGGACTTAAAACTACATTGCAATAATTTTTTAATACTACTTTATTTATTTATCTTATCCCGAAACTCTACTTTGGACTTAAACTACTTTTCCAAAAAATTATATTTACTAATTTATGTATTTGTCTTATCTCGAAACTCTATTTTTGAACTTACGACTTCTTTGCGATACTTTTTTATATTCTACTATATGTATCTACCTTATATCCAAACTCTATTTTTGGAATTACACTACTAGGAAAACGTTAACATATTACTTTATGTATGCATCTTTTCTTGAAACACCTCTTTGGACTTACATTACTTTTGCAAAATTTTTATATTTACTACTTTATGTATTTGTCTTATCTCGAAACTCCATTTTTGAACCTTGCGACTATTTTGCAATACATTTTTATATTCTAGTATATGAATTTATCTTATATCCAAACTTAATTTTTGGAATTACTCTTCTAGACAATTATCTACATACAGCATTATGTAGATATTTGCCTAGTAGAGTAATGAACTCTACTTTGACTTACACTACTTTTGCCAACATTTTATATAAACTATTTTAAGTATTTATATTATCTCAAAACTCTATTTATGGACTTAACTCCACTTTGCAATAACGTTTATATACTACTTTGTATATTTATCTTTTATCGATACTCTTTTTGGACTTGCACTACTTGACAAGGTTTTTTATGTACTACTTTATACAAACATTTTAGATAATCTGAAAGTTATAAAAATGGCGATTGATGAATGAGTTTTAGTAAAAAATTACGATGGTTCATTTTTGGTTAAAATCGAGATCTTAACGTCTTATGCTAACTACAGGGATTCACTATAAGTTTGTGAATTTGTAATCCCAAATACAGTGCGTTAAAATTAAGATACGAATGCTTTGTATCCGTATGCAGCGTCCCAGGAATGCACATACTCATTGAAAATGGACTATAATCATTCTTTCCCGGGATCGAATACAAGGCGCCACTTTTGAAAGCGGTAATATCATCCTCCCTACAAAAAGTCACAATGATACAATCCAAAGAAATGATATTTCGAACATGGAACTGGCATCTTTCGGAATATCGAAAAGATTTTTGTAAAGTTGACCATTAAGCTAGGATATATTTCTATTCAAATCCCTTTACATTTCCAGGAAATCCCGGAGATTTTATGCATTTGGTATACGAGTATCGCCTCTGGTTTATGGTTGCATACGTCTGTGGTTGTTAAAAATATTGATTTCCGATCACTTTTGGTTTTCTATGGGTCCTCAAATGCATTTCGCCGTTCATAGAACATACTTTATTGAACATTCATGTAGATTGCGAGCGACATCATGAATATCCGAATTCAAGTTCGGATTGTATATGTTATTCCAAGGTAGGTTATGTTGGTATGTTATATGTTATTCCAAGGCTGTATATGTTATTTCATTGTAAATGTTATTTCAAGGCATGTGTATTCAACTGAAGTTTCTATTTCTAGCCATTTTTGTTGCATTTTTACTCATTAAAATGATAGTAGCTGAAGTGCCCGGCATTGCCCGAAAAAAAACCCGGTTGCCTCAGAATACTATAGTTCTGCGTGAAAAACAAACCCACAGACTATCTTCTATATATATATATATATTTATTTAGCTTTATGTAGAGTGTTGGAAAATTTCTTCAACGTATCGCTATTTGACGGTTTTAGTAAGATATAATTTCTGCTTATTAGAGGGGGGGGGGAGTTGTTTTTCGAAATATCTTGTTAATAGTGACCTTCCTGTTGTTTTGAAGGTCATATGTGTAAAATTATATTAATTTTACTATTTTGACAATAATTTCGTCATTCCAATGATATGTTTTACATACATGACTATACTTTAGAAACTTACTTTTCGTTCTTGCGGTATAAATGACAACTTTGTTAAATTTTACATGCCAGTCTATATGAGAAATCTTATAATTAATTATAAGTTAATTTTATTTTAATCATGTGCATAAAACAGGTCTTTCATTGCAGAATATTGCGAATTAACCGAATTTCATCCTCCTGGGTATACGAAAAGTCGGAGAAGTAATGATGAGGGATTCAGTATATTTTATTTTCATAGATCGATGTATTTATATTTATAGATAAGTATAATAAATAAATGCATAGTCTCAAGTAAAAAAAAATTCAGATTGGTTTTTGGTAATAAGTCCTGGGAAATTAATTATTTGATAAATTCCCAGAGCATTTGCGTAGCATCAAAATGTATTACATTTAAAGTTTAATTACATTTATTAATATCGAAAAAAATACTGGTTTAAATATACTAAAATATAATTAGAAATTCGATAATTGAGATTATTTTTTTAGGAAATAATATTGCTGGAGTTAATTAACTGAGATAAACTAAATATATTATTTGTAACTTTAACATAATTGTAAATTATGTTTTTAATATTTTTCTGAAAAACATGTTGGGGTTTTCATTTAACAAAATCATACTTGTTAAAATAACACAACATACTTCTGTGATTTCAATTTAAATCACACACTGCAGTTTTAGAGTAGACACTTTTGAAATATGTTGTCGTCAAAGAACTTACTTTATTAGGAAAATAATCATATATGAGATTATATTAAATATTTAAAAAAGGTTTAAAATTACCAATGTCGTATATATAAACTTTTCCTATAGGTCTATAAATTTTTATATATTTAAAGTACCTCACCATATATAGACTTACGCTGGGGAATATAAAAAAAAAATGACTATATACTCCCCTCAAATCTCAACACATTTCTTTCCGTGCCCGTTCCCCTTTCCAAGTGGATCATGTTAAGAGCTCGGCATTACCACATCTTTGTGCGAATCGACTGCTATCGACCGAATGATTCTGGTCGATTTTTCATCCGCTAAAAAGATTCGAGTATTTCTTTGTGGAAGTTTAAAGGAAAAAATTCATACAATAAAATGTGGTATGGGGTGGGTGTTTTTTTTGTTTCATACTGGTATGTTTATATCAAAAGAGACTTTTTGAAGGAATTATGCCATACCTATCGATCTATTTTCTTTGTTATTTTAACAGTATTTCAAAATACTTTAGGGGGGGGGGGTTATAAATAAACAGTGCCTTTCAAAAAATCAAATAAATCAAACCATGTTAAATATTTTGTTTTTATATTTTTAAATAGCGTATTGCTTGTGAGTCCTACTTTAATATGTATCTCCATATAGTTTAATGGTAATCTGTACAAAATTGTTTTTAGTCAATATTGATCCACTCTTTTGAGTTTATTATTTCGGGTAAAAGTCATAAATTTAATTTTGATAAGATTATAGATGTGTGTATCATTAAATGATATGTGTATAAGCATTCAGTTGAAATGCAATGATGGATACACGATACCCTAAAAAAGCAAAGACATATGTTTACATTTTTACACATTTTTAAGATATGTTATAAGGAAATATTAAAAATGTAATAATATGCTTGTAAATATTATAATAACAATATAATTTTTAAAAGAATTATAAATAAATATATAATGTTTTAATATGCAACGTTATTTAGGTGCAATCTACGTAAATCTATAAATAAACCAATGTGCGAACCTGTCGTTATTTTTAAAATTATATAAATTTGATGATCATGACAATATAACCTATATTAATGACGAATTTATCCAATTATATTAAAGAGTATCAAGAAATCTTTAATGCTCAGAATGCTATATTTTAGACATATTTAGTTAGACACATTTTCTCTTTAGTTTAATACATATTTAACTCCTAATAATACACACCAGGCTATAATTTACTGCAATACAACTGAAGTTAAAGAATACATAATTCATTATACCAATGCCATATACCAATTCCAAGTAATAGCATTCCTTTGTTCCTATCACCGTTTTTCCGAAAGAACGGAATTCGCAATTAATATAAATTAAGAGCCGGGTAATTTATCGTCTATCTTCTTCCAAACTTCTGAGATTCCTGTCTCCTTTGCTAAAAATTATAGCTGCAAATAAAAATGATTCTCAATCGATGGAATTTCTCTACGAATGCAGCCGAGCATTTTATAGCCGGGATTCCGAGGCGATTTGCGGGATGGGGCTAAAGCAATGGGCGTCGGGCTTCGTCTGGCATTGTGGAAGTTCTTTTCTAGGCGGTAAAGAACTGCTTTGGTTTTTGAGTGAAATAAATAGACGGTTCTTCTCTAACTTAAATACTTAAGATGTAATAAATAGAATCTGAAGGAACTATGGAATAGATTGTTTATTTTTTCATGTATCTAACCATTATAATATGAATAGTTTTTTAATACCTGAAAACAATTACATACAATTTAATTATCGCAATATAATTTAAAAAATCAAATGTATCTATCTATCTATATCCTATTCAAATTTTTTCTAACTATCTATCTATCTATAGATATATATATGCAGGCAGGCAGGAAGGCAGGCATATTTAAAGATATACATATATTTATAGATTTAAAGATGGATATATTTATAGTTTTATAGATATATATTTATAGTAGATTTAAAGATGTATATTTATAGAGATATATATTTGTAGATTTAAAGATGGATATATTTAAATTTTTATGGATAGATAGATATTTATAAATTTATAAATATATATATATATATATATGTATTTATAAATTTATAAATAGATATATATATATATATATATGTATTTATAAATTTATAAATAGATATATATTTATAAATTTATAAATAGATAATATAAATATAATATAAATAGATAATATAA
Source organism: Troglohyphantes excavatus (assembly GCA_963932185.1). Lineage (NCBI taxonomy): Eukaryota > Metazoa > Arthropoda > Arachnida > Araneae > Linyphiidae > Troglohyphantes > Troglohyphantes excavatus. The sequence goes on from OZ010668.1 coordinate 10,536,140, forward strand.
TTTATAAATAGATAATTAAATATAAAATACATAATAGATATATAGATTTAGTTATAAATATATAGATTTATAGATAAATAGATATATTTATAGATAGATATATTTATTGATAGATAGGTGCATAGATATATAGATATATATGTTAGCAATGATAAGATAATTATAACTATTTAAATGAACAAGATAGGAGAATAATACTAATATTGAAAATAATTCAAAGCATAACGTGCAAAAACTTTAGTAGAAACTAGAATGTAATAAACAATATAAATAACATTATACATCAAAGTTAATCAGTAACCTATAAAAGATCGAAAATAGGTCCCAAAATAGGCTAAAATAAAAATATTGAATCCAATCAGTCAACATTTTATTATGTTAAGCAAAATCTCTTAGTGTAAAAAAATTAAAAAAATTATCTTTCTCATCAGGACGGCTCAGCCATAATGATAAACGTTTCGAATAAAGAACCTCGATTTATTTCATTAGCAATCATGACCAAAACAATAATAAAGTTACTAAAAGACGAAATGTTGAACAATAGAAAAAATTCAAAATTAGATAAAAATACAATAAAGACAGGACAAAATAACGAAAACTACGAAAATTTCAGTTAAAACATCATATACAAATTTTCATAATTTTATCCTTGTATTAATTTCAAGTATTATTTGCACTTTATTTTGGTTACAGTTACCGATGAAATACGTCGAGACTCTTCATTCGAAATTTGTTTCCTGTTGGATGTGCCCCCATGATGAGAGAGAAAGGGAACAATTTTTATTTTTTTATCCCAACAGATAATTTCCTATAGCCCTATAAAATATTGACTGATTGGACTCAATGTTTTTAATTGTTCCGTATAGGCCTATTTTTAATCATTTATCCATACCGTATATATATATATATATATATATATTATGTTTATGTACATCTGTTCAATTGAAGAAATATATATATACATATATATATACATATATATATATATATATATATATATATATATATATATATATATATATATATATATATATATATATATATATATATATATATATATATATATATATATATATATATATATATATATATATATATATATATATATATATATATATATATATGTATATATATATATATACATATATATATATACATATATATATATATATATATATATATATATATATGTATATATATATATATATGTATATATATATATATATATATATATATATATATATATATATATATATATATATATATATATATATATATATATATATATATATATATATATATATATATATATATATATATATATATATATATATATATATATATATATATATATATATATGTATGTATATATATATGTATATATATATTTCGTCAATTGAACAGATGTACATTTTTTTTTATTTAGATAATGAGCCCACTCCTTCATATATAAAAGCCCGCATTCTCTTCCTCAAGACTCCATCTTTTATAAGGATATTTTCACTTGAGTAACTTTACTTTCTGTTCCTCCTATCAATTCTTTATTTCCTCCCAATAATACAACACAAAAGAGGTTGGTCTCGGATGCCACTTTTGTTAATAAACTCCGATTTTGCTCGGTCAAAATTGACTTTCCCCGACATCTGTATTGATTATTCGCGTACAAAACAAAGTTTCAAGTATCTCAGAGGCCCATTCTTTTCCTTGGAAAAAAGGAATTCAACCGTCCTCATTGATATGTCGGAACCCCCGACCTGATTTATTTTTCCTTTAGCAAATGATAAACCAGAAGTCAAGACAGGGTTTTGTGACCGACGTAACTTTCGAGGTAGGATGGGAAAGGCGGTTTTATTAAACACTGATATTAAAAGATCTTTGTTATTGGCAAAGGTAGAAATCAAAAAGACCTCAGTGGCTGTCTTAAGTTTGGGATTTTTTTGTGATTTAAACTATTTTCGAAGTTAGCTTTTTGACATCTTAACACGGATTTAATTTCACGTTGCTACATTAACATTTAAGGAAAATGGAATGAGATGACGTTTGGCCCTTTTGTCGTAAGAAAATTTTGACTTTGAATTTAATTTCTTTTTTTATATAGTAATATAAGTTGAATGATAATATTGAATTTCGAAGGAAGGATGACAAGAATCAAAAGAAGATAATTTCATTTCCCAAAGAATTCTTGAAAACAAATCTGTCTGCTTTCTTATTTCCTCGTCATCAAAGAAACGCCAGACCTATTTTTTTAAAATTTGTTTATCGGAAAACAAACTTTTACGCAATTGTTTATTAATATAATAAATTTACGAAGTTCCTTAAATTCACTATTTGTGAAGTTTGTTAATATTTTTTGTAGGCATTTTTTAATGAGATTTTTATGAAATTTGGAATACCGCATCTCATTAAGGGGACTAGGTACCCCAAAAATTATTTTCTATAATTTGAGATAAAAATAAATATTATTGAGATTTTTAGTTGTACACTAATAAGGAAAGAGGATTTAAAAGAAAAAATTATGAAATGCTTTCAAACTGTTTCAAAAAATAAATTTTTATTAAAAGTTTTGAAGATTTAAGACATTTTTCAAAACGCGGCTTCTTTTTTCTTTCTTTTTCAGATTTTATTTTTTGTTATTAATTTTTTTGTAATGTATAGTTATTTATGCTATATAACTTTAGGGTCGTTTTTTATATAAGTGCTTTAATTTAGGATAAAATAATTATAACTCATGCTAATTCGTATATATTTGAATTTTAGTATTTTAAGTATGTATATGTTTACAAAATCACCAAGCTGAGATAAATATATTTAAATATTACAGAATTGAAAATAATTTGTTAGAAATCAAATTATGTCAAATTATGTAAAATTTATGAAATATAATTATTATTTTATTTTTTTGCAACCTTAATGACAATGTCGCTTCCAGTGTTCAGTGCATTTAAAATGTGAAAAAAACTCAATGAAATGATGACTCAATGCCAAAGAAATATTCAATCTTGTAAATAATTTTTAGTAAACCTCCAACTATTGAATATTATTTTAAAAAAATAACTACATAAGTTTATATGAGTGTAATGCAGGGAAAACTGCAATGGAAAATTTTAGTGGTATTATACAAGAAACTCACTGTTACATAAAAAGCGGCCTACAGTATAACTGACTCCTTTTTTTTTCTTAAATTACCTTTCTCTTCTTTGTGATATTATTAGTTTAAATATTTACAATTACTACATGATTGTAAATGTACACTCAATATATAATAAGAATTTGGAGACTACCCCAGCAAAAAAAGTCAGCATGAAACTTTCATCAAAATTGTCAAAATGAAGGTTTTATAAAGGATATTGAAACAAAAAACTGCAGTTTTTTTGAAGTTTTTAATTTTTCTGCATAAAATCTTTAAAATATCTGCATTTTCCCTTCATGATTAAAACTTGAAGGTTTTTTGCAGGTTTTTATGAAGGTTTTTGCAGGTTTTTATGAAGGTTTTTTGCAGTTTTTAGGAAGGATATTGAAACAAAAACCTTTAATTTTATAGATCGTCAAAAAAACTGCAGTTTTCCTGCATAAAACCTTCAATTTCAAAATGTTGATGAAGGTATTATGCTGACTTTTTTTACTGGGACTTGTCACAACATCTACGCCGAATAGAAATTGCATATTTACAACTTTGGTTTCGCACATGTGTATTAAAAAAATTAAAAATACAAGAGCAACAACATGTTCTGTTAACAGTAAAAATTACCAGTACTATAAATGTTCATATAGTGTTAATTTTGAAAATTATATTCGATTGATACTAACAAAAATGCATGCCAAAACAGTTAATGTATTTTTTATGAATGATCGTTTTTTATGAATGATCGTTTTTTACAATATTATTTTATTTAAATATAATTTTAATGATTTGGTAAAAAAATGTAAACATAATTGTTATGTTTCAAAAGGAATTGCATTAGTTAAACTTTTATTTCTGATGATTGTGTTTAAAATAAACTCGTTTGTATGCGTTTATTCTTAATATAATTTGATTTCGCTATCCCGAATATTTTTATTTACTTATTATTATAACATGTTATTAAAAATAGTAAATATGCAATTATGGATTTTGATTGTAAAGTAATTAAAAACACATGAATGATTACCATACGCGATACGATGCCATACGAAAACTCGAAACCCAATATAATGTTCACATATCTTCACCTATTTACCTAAATATATTATTGAATTTTTCTTCAATTACTTGCCATAGGCTCACATACAAATATGTTTCAATTAACAGTACAATTGCGTAACACGACATCCATTTATCAGCAACACTCCTAACTAGAAGAAATCCCAAGACTCGCAAGATGGACAATCGAGAACAAAAAAAAAACGAATCGATTGAACAAGCGAAAATAAATGAACAATTGAAGCAATTCCTTTAGAATCAATAAATCCGATAATTAACACCAAAAGCCTATAACCCAATTTCACGCCGTGTGAGTGCTGACTTTGCGGGTTTGATTTTTAGGAACTTACATCGAAGTATGTGCTATTGAGTACGTTGCCACATAATCTATTCTGTGGTTAAATGACGCATGTACTTAATTAATCACGTACGACAAACATTTTAAGTAGTTTATTAATTAATAATTAAAAAAATAGTCAGCTATGCGCTATATTCATATTCTGGTAGTACTGAGATAGAATATTACTGTGCGACAATGTCCTCTATACTGTTAACATTTATTACAACTTTGCACCAAAATTTGGTATACATTTAGCTGCAACCAACATTTGGTGCTTAGTTTCACTATTTTACTGTGCTACCACGGATACCTTTTAGTGATGAAACGTTTCCACGAAACTCATAGCGTTGCATAAAACTCTAAATTACAGTTTACTTAGTTTTTTTGTAGCGATTCTGGCAACTCTCCGAACGAAATATCACAACTTTTTTACTTTTATGTGTCATGTCCACCGATCGGGCACGAACTAGGATACTCTGATTCATAGCTGGGCGCCTTTATCCGCGGGACCATACAGGCCCTTGACCGTCGTTGTCATTTTTGTAAGGGATTCCTCGGCTTGTTGATGTAGCGACAGCGAAAATTTCGTTCGCAGTTAAACAGGTTAAACCAATTATCGGTGAAACCACCGCTTTTTTCAGATAAATTATTTTTGGTTTAATCTATATTCCACCCTAATATGATGTAATTTGCTGCAGAACCCTGTTTTGCATCAAGATATGGTGCATTGTTGAACTGTAATTTTAACAGTGTAAATCCTGTTGTGGTACTACTGAGATATAATATAATATAACTATAAGCACTGGAGCGAGGACTCCGATTGAGCGACAATGTATTTACCATGCCCTGCGGATGCATACAATTCGAAAGAAAAGTTGAGAAAACTTTCGTCCTTCGCTGTGACGTCTCAAGTGACGTCATACACAAATGTTTAAAACTGATTTTTTTGGTGCATTTTTTCTTCTTTTTCTTGTTAGTAAGTGTGAAAAATACTAAATGTGTAACATTTAATGTATTTTTTTTAATCTGTGACATTTAATTTATTTTTGAAATACTTTTAAAACCTACGCAAACCTATGTGAAAGAACTACTTTTTCAACCTTCGCTCAAAAAGGTGTAAGTTTTTTTTCCATTACATTCCCAAATTAATATAAATTTGAATAAAAAAATAATTTAAAAAAAAAGCGCTTAAGTAAACTTAGGATGTCATATTTAGAATGAAGCGACATATGATTAAAATACAATACTTCAGAAAAATAACAAAACATGAGTTAAAAGTTTACAAAACATATTCCTATTGCTAACAGCAACCTAGAATAACACTTTGTAAATAATAAAGGTTTGGAATCTTTATACAATCTTGGTATATTCGGAAAGGTAATAAATAGGGAAATATTATTTAGTAAAAATATTTTTTGTAACTTTTGGTCTATTCCCGCATTTATTTTAGAACCAAAAGTATGTTATATTAGGACGTATTTACTTGTTTTAGTAACTTTACATATGTTTATAATACGGAAGCATATGTTTCATAGTCCACTACCCTCACTAATCAATCCACTATTAGAAATATGAACACAAAAATAAGTAAAATTTACTCATTTTTGAGTACATTCGATGCTTTATCATGGCTCCGAATACTCAAGTTTCAATTTTGATGGAAAAATGTACTCAAAAATGAGTGTAATGTGTAAATATTATAGCCTACATAGGCTGCCTTAATAAATCACTTTCAATAAATATTGAAAATTACAACCAAGACATACAGGAACTCGAACACATATATCCAGGTACCGCAGTCCAGAGCCTTATACTTTAAACTACCAGGGCGACTTGAAGAACTCTAAACAGAAGACATGTTAAAAATGTTTTCCAATTGAATGAAAATTAAGATGATTGAGTAGTAAGAACTGAGTTTTCATTTAAGCAATCGACATAAAATTATGTGAAAAACCATCTTCTGAACAACTATTTTAAGTTTGTCAGGTCACTATATTAAGATGACTTGAACATAATTTGAGATTATCAATATTAAATCCCACTGCTCATTTTTGGGAAAGTGCGGTTACTTAAGTTTGAGTACATAATCGCTCATTTACAATGCAATTGTACTCAAAGAAGAACGAGTAGGTCCAGGTACTCATTTTTAAGAACCCTTTTGTTGCAGTGATGTTTTCATTTATTTTTTGTTAACATCAGTTATATAACTTTTTTTTAAAGGACATGGAACAACAAATTAATCAAAAAAAAATTGCAACATTAATTTTAATAACAATCACGCACTTAATGCTTAGTAAAATAATCAAAACTATTGACAAACACAATATAACTTTATTTTCCTAATACACACATATATCGTCATTAAACAAAATTTATTGGCATATAAAGATAATAAACATTTAAAAAAAAAATTATAACCATATTGCAATTACATTATATGTATTTTTTTTCAATTATTTACTTTTTTATTAACTAATATCCAATACAGAAAATGACATAAAGTCACTTAAATGCAATTACTAAACTGAATTTGAGATAGTTTTTTTTTATATTCGTCATATTCTTTTTTAAACGGAGTTATTATCACAAAAATGTTTTTTTATTTATCAACAGTTTTTGAGTAGATTCAATTCCCAATGCTTCTTAAGTGATTAGCATTGATCGTACCATTCTTAAGTAGCAAATTGCGAAAATATATCAAGCATTTTTTTCAGAAACAGTCACTTTTTGTCTCTTACAATCCCTTTCGACATTTTTTTTCGTACCCTTTGCAAATCCCACTTTTTTCTGTTTTTAGAGGTAAATAAGTTTTTCTTACATCATTACAAAATATCTTATTTTTTAGAAATATTTACGATCGAACGAACCTGCGTACTTAAAATAAATACAAAAACTAAAAAAATGGTGCGAAAAACAAGAGATAAATACGCAACAGGAAACGTTTTATTTTGTTTTATTTATTTGTTCTCTTTTTTTTTAAGATAAAATACATTAACCGCATGGAACACAAGTAAAAAAATCTTGAACAAAATAAAATACAAAGTAATAAGTTTATTTACTGGCTTGAAAGCTTATTTAGTTAAAAACTCCAATTCTCCAAATGGTAATTGCATAAAATTCCTTGTTTACTTCAACGTGGTTGGAAATGGTTTGTTTCAATATTCAATCTTGATAAAAGTTTTTATATCAAGACTTAATTAATTATTTCTGAAAATGGTAATAAAAGAATACAATCTAAATTATTATTGTTTTATTTTAAAATTTATACTTTTAGACAAATTATTTGACAATATCCTAATTTAATGTATATATTATTCGTTATTGAAGCTAAGTTATCTTTTAATTAAAATATTTAAGAATTACATATGTTTCTTGTACATGCACTATTTTAACTTTTGTATTTGCTGTGGCACTCATTTTTTTGCTACACCTGTTTCTCAGCACTTTATTTTTCCATCCTTTTGGATTGTTGGTCATCACAACAATTAAAATATTTTGTATATGTCTGTCCGTCTGTCTCTCTGTCTGTCTGTCTGTCCGTCTGTCTGCCTGCCTGTCTGTCTGTCTGTCTGTCTGTCTGTCTGTATGTCTGTCTGTCTGTCTGTCTGTCCGTCCGTCCGTCCGTCTGTCCGTCCGTCCGTCCGTCCGTCCGTCCGTCCGTCCGTCCGTCCGTCCGTCTGACTGCCTGTCTGTATGTCTGTCCGTCCGTCCGTCTGTCTGCCTGCCTGTCTGTCTGTCTGTCTGTCCGTCCGTCCGTCCGTCCGTCCGTCCGTCCGTCCGTCCGTCCGTCCGTCCGTCCGTCCGTCTGTCTGCCTGCCTGTCTGTCTGTCTGTCTGTATGTCTGTCTGTCTGTCTGTCTGTCTGTATGTATGTATGTCTGTCTGTCTGTCTGTCTGTCTGTCTGTCTGTCTGTCTGTCTGTCTGTCTGTCTGTCTGTCTGTCTGTATGTATGTCTGTCTGTCTGTCTGTCCGTCCGTCCGTCCGTCCGTCCGTCTGTCCGTCCGTCCGTCCGTCCGTCTGTCCGTCCGTCTGTCTGCCTGCCTGTCTGTCTGTCTGTCTGTATGTCTGTCTGTCTGTCTGTCTGTCTGTCTGTATGTATGTCTGTCTGTCTGTCTGTCTGTCTGTCTGTCTGTATGTCTGTCTGTCTGTCTGTCTGTCTGTCTGTATGTATGTCTGTCTGTCTGTCCGTCCGTCCGTCCGTCCGTCTGTCCGTCCGTCCGTCCGTCCGTCTGTCCGTCCGTCCGTCCGTCCGTCCGTCCGTCCGTCCGTCCGTCTGTCTGCCTGCCTGTCTGTCTGTCTGTCTGTCTGTCCGTCCGTCCGTCCGTCCGTCCGTCCGTCCGTCGTCCGTCCGTCCGTCCGTCCGTCTGTCCGTCCGTCCGTCCGTCCGTCTGACTGCCTGTCTGTATGTCTGTCCGTCTGTTCGTCCTTCTGTCTGTCTGTCCTATCCGTCCATCCATCCATCTATATATCTATATATTCTTTAAAACGGTTTACAAGTAAATATGACACTCTTCTATTGCTAATTTATATGTGGATCTTTAATAATAAAAAAGGATTTAAGACAAATTATTTTTTAGCAGTATCAAGCAACTTTTATTTATCTGATGCCAATTACCTCCACATGAAATTTCAATAAAACAATTGTTTTTTTCTTTCTTGGTTTGGATGTCGTGAAGATAACAAACAAAGAAATTCAAAATGTATTGTAATATAAAAAAAAATAGTTGTTCATATAATATGTATGTTACGATCGAGATATTTTGTGGGAATCTAAAACGGTGCAATATGAAATTATATTTTTTTTTCAAAAAAGAACAAATAACTTTAACAAAAACAAATCTTAAAAAAAAAAAAAAAAAATATTTTTTAAAATAATTGAAACAAAAAATAAATATGTAATAATTATTTTATACTTATTACAACGTTTTGAAAACGAATCGAACCTAACAGTAAAACACAGTTTGGTAAAGTAAATTGGCTCCAAGTTCGAAAAATTTAATAGGTATAAAAGTACTATTAAATATTTAAAAAAATTCTATTTGTTGGTAAAATAAAGTTAACAAAAAATTTAGATTTTTAAAAAAAATATATTTTATTTCTCCCTATTGAGTTTGTATTTCAGCAGTGGACCTTCGTCCCCTGCTATTACTCACCAGGACACATAAATGTTACTTCCATCTTCCAACCCCACGGAGAGCATATTTTGATATTATCCGGTTAAAAAAATACTAGGTAACATAACTTAAATTTTTGAATAACCAATTTCCATAAAAAAAAATGAAATCGAAGTTTTCTTTTTTATCCCCCAAAAAAGTTTTCAAATCGGACAACATGTTTTAAACGACCCAATAATTTGTCAGTTCCGGATAATTAAATAGCGGTTAACCGTGAAAGTTACTGGGAAAGTAACCAGATTATAGAAAATAAGGAAAATTTAAATGGTTAAACGAAATCCTTTGAGAAGGCTCCATGTAATTTACAGAAATAAATATTTTTGTCTCCAAATTATTTAAAAGAACACTTAAAATGACGAAGGAAATTCATTAAAGTAAACAATGATTTCCAACGAAATGCATAAAAATAGTAGAATAGGTCATTAGACGCATTTTCTACATAAAACACATTTATTCATAAATATAAATCATGTAATTCTTAATTACTTTGCTTAATCATGTAATTCCTAATTACTTTACTTAATCATATAATTCCTAATTACTTTGCTTAATCATGTAATTCCTAATTACTTTGCTTAATCATGTAATTCCTAATAACTTTGCTTACATGTATTTCCTAATTACTTTGCTTAATCATGTAATTCCTAATTACTTTGCTTATACATTTAATTTCATATTACTTTGCATAGTCATGTAATTTCTAATTACCTTGCTTAATCATGTAATACGTAATTACTTTGCTTAAGCTTATAATTCCTAATTACTTTGCTTATACATGTAATTTCATATTACTTTGCTTAATCATGTAATTCCTAATTACTTTGCTTAATCATGTAATTCCTAATTACTTTGTTTAATCATGTAATTCCTAATTACTCTAAGTACCTGAAGCACTTTTTTCTAATATAATCAGGGATTATTCCACTTGCAAATTCAGTTATTCCCAAAAACTGTTACCAATATATATTTTGGTTTAAATTTTAAATATATTCTTTATTAATAATTTTTTTTTAAAAAAGTAGTCACTTACTTTAGACCCAATGGTAGTTAAATACACGTTAATCAAGTTTCATACAAGATGCAAAAGCAGTTATATCCAACACACGAAAACGTTCAAGTTGTCAAACGTGGTTTATGATTGGTTGAAATGTAAATGTTGCTCCTTGAAAAAAATCAAGATGACGACACATTCCTTAGTCCAGTTTCAAAACAAGCTATGTGAAAATTAAAATATTAATAAACAATTTATCAGTGATCTGATTGCTTACACATTATAATAAAAAAGCTTTATATTGTTTGTTTTTTCATTTTTTACAAACATAAATTATTTTTGTAGTAATAATAGTTAAATGTTTACAAATTTCCGTGATTTACTAAAAAAAAAAGCTTTGTTGTGCACAGCTACTTTTGTATTTGGACTATTCAAAAGTTCAATATTCATCCCAATGGCTACTAGCTATTAAGTAGTATTTAGTTCCACCAGCCAATTATTTTCATTGGGGAAACCACAAATCAAAATATATCTTTATAGAAGTTTAATTATTCTGTGAGTTATTGAGAGAAATACTACTTGTTTGCTTTGCACTTGCACAAACACAACTTTCACGAAATAATATCATTTACCTTAACACACTTCTGAAACGTTAAGCATTTCGTTAGGTAATTAATTTTTATGCTACTTTCACTTGTCATAATACAGAAAAGCCAGTTAAACTGACGGCAACTTAACCGGTTTAACTGACGGTAAATACTGAATATTTCGGCAACCATAACTCACGTGTATGCTGTGAAAGAGAAATTCCTCAGCCCTACGTAACAATGCCCCTGTCTCTGTGAAGTCATTTTAACTTACACCTTACATTACTTTCAAGATAAATGCCGGGAATACTTCTCCAACTGACGACAGGTGGCGCTGGATAAGTACAGATTAAAGGTTAAGACGCCATGACAGTTAATCTCGCACCCAATGCGAAATCCTACTCGGTGTAAATAAATGGGTCTTACAATGTTGCGAGATACGGTTTTTGACAAAATGGCGCTGAGGGTTTGGATTTTGGAACACTGGAACAATTACTTTTCTTCAAGAATAATACCAGATTTTTCACGTTTGCTGTAAGTAGCAGTTGGGGTTTGTTATTCAAAGATGTAGTGTTATTGAAGTCTATATTTTTTGAATTATTTGTTTTCTGATGTTGCGTAATACAATCGTCTTGGATAATTAAACTCAAGTAATCACGAATATGTTAAAATTATTTAAATACTTTGTTCTTGCGCATTATAGTACTTTTATAAAGTAAAAACCTCATTGGCATATCTTAGAATAAATATGTATTCGTGTATATGCTACTGTTAAAGTATACAATCCGTTATTCCATAGAATACCTAATATTTCAAAGGAATAACTGATAAAGTCAGTTAATGAATACACTTGTATTCTATACTTTAACTAGTTATTCCTTGGAATAACTGATAAAATCCGGTAAAGTGTAAAATACATTTATATTCTGTGTTTTAACTAGTAAGTCCATCGGATAACTGACTAAGTACGTTAAAGTGTAGATTACACTTGTATTCTATGTTTTAACTAGTTATTCCATAGATTAACTGATGAAGTCCGTTAAAGTGTAGAACACATTTGAATTATGCGTTTTAACTAGTTATTCCTTAGAATAACTGATAAACTACGTTAAAGTGTAGAATGTACTTGTATACTATGCTCTAACTAGTTATTCCTTAGAATAACTGATAAAGTCCGTTAAAGTGCAGAATACACTTGTTTTCAATGTTTTAACTAGCTATTCTATGGAACTGTTGATATTTAAAATGTAGAACACAATTGAATTATGTGTTTATAACTAGTTATTCCTTAGAATAACTTATAAAGTCCGTTAAAGTGTAGAATGTACTTGTATCCTATGCTCTAATTAGTTATTCGTCATAATAACTGATAAAGTCCGTTGATGTGCAGAATACACTTGTATTCTCCGTTTTAAATAGTTATTCCATGGAATAAGTGATTATTCTCGTTAAAGTGTAGAATAAACTTACTTGTATTCTATTATTTAAATAGTTATTCCATAAAATGGCAATATACACAATGTTAAAGTGTAAAATATATGAATAAATAAAATTCCGAATTCGTTTGGCTGCAAAGGGAGATACCCGATATACTGAATGAAAGTTTAAATTAAATATTACAATTATTATTATGTGGTGTAATGTAAGTATTATTAGTATTAAGCAAATACTTAAACTAATAAAAATAATTTTAAAATAAATAAATTTACTGCTTAAACTAATTTTTTTTAAAAAATACTAAAAAACGCATAATCTATATATTACTAATCCCTAAATACACATTAAAGTTACGTTTTGAAAATACAATGTAGCAAATTTGGAGCAGTTTCAATAAACAGATCTGAACATATATCAATTGAAACTTGATCAAACATGAACAAAAGTCACCACTAAGAAAAAATTAGTTATGTATTCAAGAAATGTTGTACCAAAGCTTAATATTGATTGAAATAATAGTTAGTTGTATTTAACGTAGATAAATAGTTTTGGTGTCGTTCAATAAAAATAAAATGAAATATTTTTTTTAAGTAATAAAATATTTTTGGATATTTTTGATGATAATGTGTCCCATATACCCCTAAAACCACCAACACTTTGAAATGCAAGTGCGTCATAAAATTTTTGCTTTCATATTCAAAACAGAAAGAATATGCATCAACAAAAATATAAAAAACAGAATCGGAAAAGAAAATATCTAATACCTTCCAACTGATTCCTACTCCTCCGATTCATTTGCAATACTACTCTCCAATGCCTACTGCTGAAGGAAGCTTTAATGGATTTTTTATACTGTCACTGAAAAAGTTACTCCGGAGTTGAACTCCCCCCTCCCCCCCCTCCCCCCGTCTCTATTCCAAATAAGTATCAACTTAAATTCTAGATGAAACCATGGAACCACCGATGGTTCAGACAGATGTATGTATGTACCTTCAGAACCATCCGATCGATTGGGAACTTTTAGAGCAAAATTTTCCAGTTTCTTTTCTGCGAAGAACCCCCTTAATAAGGCAAGAGTTTTACAGTGGGGGGGAATTTTCTTGACAACCTGTAAGCGATGAGTTTATAATGAGGTAGCGATCTCGTTTTCTTATGTATTTAAGCCTCGAATGCGGGGGGTGGTGTTGAACGAAATTTGAATTTTTCTCATGCCTAATTCAACAGTGAATCTTTAATGGAAAAATTGGTGGAGTGTGGATTTAATATCGGTTCTTCAGTACTTTGTTGTATTAAGTTATTGGTCTGAATTTCAAAAAAATGTATTGAGTAAGTAAAAATGGTGTGTTTAATTCTGGGTATAATGTGTTTGACTGGAATATTATCGGTTATAATTTCGCGTGGAATTAGCATAGATATCAAAGACGGGTGTTGAACATTTAATAAAAGATTTAAATTTAATAATTCCAGTTAAAGTGTTATTAGAAAACTAGGAAGAACTGGATGATTAAAATAATATTTTTTTATAAATAAAACAGACGCGGGAGTATGTTTAATAATAAAATCAATAAGATAAAAACTTGTCTTATAGGACATAACGTTAATAATTTTAAAATACAAATACAATGCTAAAATTCGCATGGATTTAAATGGATTTTTCTGATGGATTTTTATTGCGTATTTTAACGTTGTATTTGTATTTTAAAATAAAATCTATACTGAAGTACGTCGGGAAACTAATAATTCCAAAAATATGTAAAAATAATCAATCCATCCATTGTTATATAGAAAAAATGTATAATACCTTAGAGTAATCGTTAAGAACGTGTATGTTACCTTAATATTTATTTAAGAGGACTCGGTACCCCAATATCGATGAAATTGTCCAAAAAAATTTATTAGTTTAAAATAACGCTTTAACCTTCTAGCATGTTTTCCCAAAGTTTCAAAACGATTGAATAAATATTAATCATATTATGAACGTTTTCTTCACACCTTATCCAATGTGTTACATAGAGAAAGTCATAAACTTAATGTAAAAATGGGTATATCTAAGCAAAATAATGTCAATGTATCAAAGGATTGCTTCTACAGGACTGTTACACAGATGTGTTACATGCCAAACGCAATATGCCAACGAAATTGTACACATCATCAACTAGTTCAGGTATTCCAAAGATACATTTGTAAACAAAAAGCGAAGCAGTGTTTTTTTGTCAAATTTTGTATGTGAATACAACTAAGAATCATACATACTATGAAAAAGGCTTCAAAATCTTTAGCGTCAGACGGGAAATTAATTTACTGAAACTCTGTGTGTGAATTGATTTGCCCAAAAGACAATAGAGGAAAATGAGGCGTACTGCAAAATCACTTATTTTGCAATACGCCGCCTTATCAATGATTTTGCCCTCAAACTTGTAAATATTGCAATGCATAAAGAGAAAAAGTAATTTAAGAATAAATAAGGAGTAACTTATGCTGTAGGGTGCTTTAATTTTACAGTGAGTGTCATGTATAAAACCACTAAAAAAATTTCAGTTTTCCCTGCATTACACTCAACATTAAAGCAATTTATATAAATATCTGCAGTCAATTTTTGTTTCATAATGTTCAGTAGTTAGTGGTTTGCCAAAAATGTATTACAAGAATGAAAATTTGCTGACAGCGAGTGATTTTAAGGTGTTTTTAGAAATTTTACATGCATTGAATACTGAAAGTGACATTTTTATTTAAAGTTGTGGCAAAATAAAATAATTATTATTCGTCATTAATTTTGCATAATTTGTAGGATATATACGTTATTTATGTGAAAAAATATTTGAGTTAATTGGGACATTTATAATAAATTATTTTCAATACTGAAATCTTTAAATGCATTTATCTCAGCTTTGTTTTCGAGAACATAAACCTACTTAAAATACTAAAACTCAAGCAAATATGTATGAATTATTGGGAAATGTTTTTAACCTGTACACAAGAGTATATTAAATAGAATTAAGGATGGAATTAGAAAAATATTAAAAACAATTTATTTAAAAAAATAAAATGTATAAGAATTAGAGTTTTTTGGAAGAAAATGGGCGACTTTTCAATTATTATTTTTTTCTCCTAAACCAAAATACTTATGCAAAATCCGATCCCTAATGTTATTAAAGATAAAGCAATACAGCTGACAAAAAATATTCGATGCAAAAAAATGAAATCTGAAGGAGAAGAAGCATTTTAAAAAATGCCTTAAATCTTCAAAAAAATTAACAAAAATTAAATTTTTGAAAAAGTTTGAAGATATTTTTTTTTCTTCTAAATCTTTTGTCCTGAATATTTTACATGTAGTCATCACAAAAATATTTAATTTTATATCAAATTATAGAAAATAATTTTTGGGGTACCAAGTCCTCTTAAAAGTCAAACATGTCTGATTTTGAAACTAGAGGGCACAAACACGCTTGCCTCTCGAAGGATAACTTCAATCAAATAATTTATTATTGTTTAATTATTAAGTTAAACTCAATGTTGTACAATACCTATATGTCTGTTTATGGTCGTCAATATTCGTATTTGTATTTGGATTTTCAAACCTGATAAATCCGCATTTTCCCAAAATATTTTTAAATATATTGTTTTACACGTTTTCAATGCACTACGCCTGGTACTACGTCTCAAAATCATTCGTACAAAAATTCGTGTCTGTCAATCGTTTACAGCGTCTCTTATAAAGTTTATAAAAATGGTTGTGAAATAAATATCTGCTTTTGAAACTAGAGGGCTCGAAAATGCTTATCTCTCAAATGTATTCGTATTTTAATTATTAAGTTTAACTAAATGTTGTACAATATTTATATTATCAGTTTTTTTTTTAATTTAAAAGCTCAATTAAAAAAAAACACATTTAATTTCATTTATAAATTATCTAAAATAATAACTTATACAATCCAACTCACATTTTAAATTAATAAATAATCATCATATTATGTAAGGTTTTCCAGATTAGTAGATACAGATGGGAAAATAAAAGCTTCTGCTAGTTTTATAATTACAAAATGAGGATATAAGCTATATGCAAATACCTATAGTAAATAAAATCTAAATATTTATTTTTACAAATAATTTCTTAAATAAATAGATTTTAATGAAAATATAACACTAATTTTAATTTTTAACTAAAAACTACTGAAAAATATTATATTTACAGGAATATTACTTTTTAAAATTGCTTTCAATTATTGTTTTATTATTGCTTATCATGTTCTGGACAAAAGTTTATTGAAATAATATAATTATCTGTTTTCCTCGCTCATGTGTATAAAAAAAGTTTTAAGTGTTTTGATATTTAAGACAAGTTAGATACCACAAGCCATATACGCTACTTTTAGTAATAAATAATATTGTTATGAATAAACCATTTACTGCATTATAGAACAAAGCAAGCCTATATCTTTCAAAAATAAAACGCACTATTTACCCCATATTATATCCGGTACTGTATGTTAATGGAACAGAACGCAGGCCCCTCAAAAGAAGAAAAAAAACAATACAGATACAAAAACAGACGCAACTTCTACAAGTGGGCAAAGGTTCCGTACCATTACTCATGCTGTACAGATTCACTTCGCGCGCGATAAACTAAACTTACAGCTGGCCCGAAACAAAAAGAACAATCACTTTTCCCTAACCGTAACCATCGGAAACAAAACCTTATAGTAATTTATTCCGTCTCATAAAGCCGAGGCAAGACGCAAGGAAAACAAATGACACGGTTCTCCGGAAGAAGAAAATATATTCGAAAAAAGAAAGTTTCGAAGAAAAGAACGCGTTATGCAGGTATAAGCAGAAACTGGAAACAAAAGTTGGAACATCCATGATTCCGGTCAATATACCACGCAACCCGAATTTACCTCGGGTAAATTGTACCGCTGGGTACCGTTCCTGGGCAGACCTTAAGTTTACTGCCCGTAAGTCTACTTTCGACGCGGTCTTAGCGATAACCCAGAGAGATGAACTGAGGCTAAGAACTGGGGGATATAAAAAAATAGCGAAGGTTTTTTTTATGGATGGAGTTTTAAGGATAAGTATGGTGGACGATTATCGTAGTTGTTTGAAGAGATGCAGTTTTTAAGAAAAAGTAAATGCAAAGTACGTAACATTTACATGTGGTTTGTTTACTGACACTGCAGATATCAAAAAGAACACACACACACACACACACACACACACACACATATATATATATATATATATATATATATATATATATATATATATATATATATATATATATATATATATATATATATATATATATATATATATATAATAAACCATTATTTTTTCTATGTATTAATTATTTTGTTTATTACTACTAAAACGTTAATTGCTTTTATTATATGCATACAAAATTTAACAAAATATTCCTTATATTAAATTTTCAGAAATAAACGTATATATCAAATAATAAACGTATATATCAAATAAAAAAAGTATATATCAAACAATAAACGTATATATCAAATAATAAACGTATATATCAAGAAATAAACGTATATATCAAATAATAAACGTTTAAATCAATTAATAAACGTATATATATCAAATAATAAACGTATATATCAAATAATAAACGTATATATCAAATAATAAACGTATATATCAAGTAATAAACGTATATATCAAATATTAAACGTATATATATATATATATATATATATATATATATATATATATATATATATATATATATATATATATATATATATATATATATATATATAAAATATTAAACGTATATATATCAAATAATAAACGTATATATCAAATAATGAACGTATATATGAAATAATAAACGTTTATATCAAATAATAAACGTATATATCAAATAATAAACGTATATATCAAATAATAAACATATATCAAATAATTAACGTATATATTAAATACTGCATCGTATTATTCGTTAAATACATACACATAGCTGGACGTGGTGTTCATTTTCATAAGAGTTTTACAAATAATTATATACGTGATCAAATTGATAATGAATTACATTATGATATGGTAGTATGTGTTTATCAATGAAAATATACTTGTTTTTTTAAAGTTCTAAATAAAATTAACTAATAATTTCCAGCATATTTTTGTTAAAGTTAGTTTTATGAAGTAATTTCCTACTTCTCATTTTCTTAATAACTAATCAATGTACTTTACAAATTTATATTTATTTATTTAAAAACTCCTAAAAAGGAATTAAAAAAAACACTTTTACTTAGAACAAAAAAATATATAGAAAAAAAACACAATTTTCTTGAAACAAATTAATTAGTCGCGATAAATTAATTCTTCGAACGAATTTTTTTTTTATATTAAACACTCTAAGATATAATGAAAATATATCTAATCATTGTTTCATTTTAAATAAATTTTCTGAAAAGTTGAAATATAACGGTGTCATTTATAACCAAAGGATAAAACTCCTTATATAATACCTCGACTTTTTTTCTCTTCTCTGCGTGATGGAGACATAATGCGGGCTTTTCGGAAATAATTAGCATAATGACTTTAAATTATAATACCTCACGGGCAATTTAATAAAAGGATCGCCTGTTGTTTTCAAAAACGACATTATCCTCTAAAGTTTTCTTAATTTCCCAAGCCTGAACTTTTTTTCTTAAAAAATATCTAGGGAGAAACTTAGAAAAAAAATATCCCAGGATGAATTTTTTGAAACTTTCTTACTCTCAAAAGACACTTTATTTTTTACAAAGATGCTTTCTTTATTCTTATTCTTGTAATTTTGATCATTATTGATAGACATGAAAAACCCCTTCGAAGTATTGCTGCTGTTTTTTCTCTCGTCTGTTCCCATTTTGGGAAAATTTTCCCACTTTTTTATTTTACGTCCTACACATATTTTTTTTCCTACTTTTCCCGTGTATCGAAGTAATTAATGACTCCCTGGAGATTTTTTTTATAAAATGGGAATGGAACCAGAAGTGGAAATTCTACTGTGGTTTGTTACTGTTTCTACAATGTTGGCAAACAACATTTTTTTTGCGCAAAATAAGTTTAGATCGATTTAACTCAAAAATATAACTAACACCTTTTTCGAAAATTTCTACCGGTTTTTTTCTCAACTGAATGAGAAGAAATATATTATATTGTTAAAAATTATAACGATCTCGCAACAATTGTTGTTACCAAGTTAGCTGCAACCAACATTTGTTGATTAGTTTCATCTTTTTTACGGTGCTACCACGGATGGTTTGATAGTGAAACGTTGCACCAAAACATCGTAACGTTGCATAAAACTCAAAATTCGCGTTTTCTTAGTATTGTGGTAGTAGTAGTTTTGTATAAAAGCTGGCAATCCTCCGATCGCAAATGATAACTTGTCACCAATCGGGCTCGAGCAAGCAATCTATTGATTCATAGTTAAAAGCCTTTAACTACTGTGAGACGGAGGCCCATGTTCGATGTGGTCTTTCTTAGAGGTGCTTGTTGATGTAGCGAAAATTTCGGTTGCAGTTAAAGAGGTTGAACCTATTATCGGTGAAACCTACGCATTTTTTATAAAGGATATTTGGTTCAACCTAAATTCCATCATAATATGGTGTAGCCCTCTGTTTTGCATCAATATATGGTACATCGTTGAACTGAAATTTTTAATAGTGTAGTTTATAATATGTACCCAGAGATTGAATTACGACATGGCATACAGGCACTTGCCCAAGGTCCCGATTTTAAGGGATCCCTTATACACTTACAAATTTCAGTAGCACCATATCTTGGTGCTCTGCAGCAACTTTCACATTATTATGGTGCAATCTAAGTTGCACAAAAAATCCTTGATCGAGAAAAGCGCAGCTCTTACCAAAAAATCGTGCAATATCCTAAACTGCTACCGAAACATTCGCTGAATCTACATCAACAGACCCACATACAGGGGGGTACCGTGGCGCGGTTGCTCAGTGGGTCAAGGCGCTCAGCTTGTAATCAGAGGATTACTAGATCGACCCCGTGCGGTGACATATATAAGAAAAAAAGTATTGCTCTTGTGATCAGAGAGTAAAATATGGAAAAATTTGATCTAAACTAAATTTTAATGGGGGGGGGTGCTATTTTGAAGAAACGGTTCACCACTAATAAATGGTATCCGTGGTAGCCATAAAGTGGTAAAATTAAGCATGTCATCTTTTGCATTGCGTTTGTCAAAGGCTCTTTGCAAAATTCAATTCTTGCGATATAGCATGATCTGATCACTTTCGTCAAATGAATGCGTCTCATAAAAAAATAAATTAAAATAACAAAATATGTTGGTCTCGAAAATATTGTTAGTCTATATATATAAGTAGGCATATCATTTAATAATTAATTTTACTTAAATAAAACAACGAAATATATTTAAAAAATGAAAAAAAAATTACACAGACGACATAGGTATAATGTCATTGGATTTTTTAGAAGCATGTTTATAAAAAAAATCTAGTTTTATTTAGCAACCTCAAACCACTAGCACATGGTATTTTTTAAACATAATCTATTTAAACTTATTGGGAAAATTCAATTAATTATTTTTATATGTAATTATTATTTAATTATACTTATATATGTATATATATAATTATTTTTTATCATATAATATTAGAAAAATATTGTTATTAATGTGATACAAACCCTAACGATAAACCTAGTTTGTTATTTTGTGAACCATCACAATACATATAATTCTTTATCGAATCAATATCGGTAAATATAAAATAACCTAAACAATTATATTTATTTTTTCAGGTAAACCTCGACCAGCTGTGACCTGGTGGCGAGATTACTCCCTCCTCGATGACACATACACCTTCGTCACAGGCGACAATTCCGTGAGAAACGAACTGGAGATCGAGGAACTGCGCAGAAACGACCTGCTGGCCGTGCTGCAGTGTCAAGCTTCCAACAATAACATCACGGTTCCTGCATCAGTATCCATTACTCTGGACGTCAACCGTAAGTGGTTTTTATAGTTTCGTAGGGGAGCGTTGGGGTTCAATGGCGCAGTGTTCGGGTAGCAATCGGGGGATTGAGAGATCGAATATGACGTGGAGTTGACAAAGTTTAGTGTAGTGATCTTGTGATGGGAGGGTTGCAGGATTCGCTCCAAAGAGCCTCCAGTGGATAAAATCGTTTAGCTAGTAATTAGAGGATTGCTAGTTCAAATCAGTGCGAGGGAGTTGGCAATGAAATGTAAAAAGTAGTAATCTTGCCATCAGAGTATCACCAGCTTCACTACAAAAATACTAGAATGTCGTCCAGAACATCCAAAAAATTATACTGGTGTGTGTATACGGGACTTTTTTTCTGTATAAGCCATAACGGATTCCCTAGAAGAACGGATTCAAAGATCTAGTTATTTAATATGTGCATTACTCGCATAACTGGAAAACAATTATGTCTAATACACAAACAATTATGCCAGTAATACACAAAACAATTATGCCAGTAATACTTAAAACAATTATGCCAGTAATATACAAAACAATTATGTCATTAATACACACAACAAATATGCCAGTAATACAAAAATAATTATGCCAGTAATTAAAAAATAATTTTGCCAGTAATACACAAAACAATTATGCCAATAATACACAAAACATTTATGGCAGTAATACACAAAACAATTATACCAGTAATGCAAACAACAATTATGCCAGTAATACACAAACAATTATGTCATTAATACACACAACAATTATACCAGTAATACATAAAACAATTATACCAGTAATATACAAAACAATTATGTCAGTAATACATAAAACAATTATGCCAGTAATATACAAAACAATTATGTCATTAATACACACAACAATTATACCAGTAATGCAAACAACAATTATGTCAGTAATACGCAAACAATTATGCAAGTTATACACAAATCAATTATGCCAGTAATACACAAAACAATTATACCAGTAATGCAAACAACAATTATGCCAGTAATACGCAAACAATTATGCCAGTTATACACAAATCAATTGTGCCAGTAATAAACAAGAACGCAATAATACTTCTGTAACACGCAGGATATTTAAACTGAATTTATAATGATACCTCAGTGAAAATTTAAATAGTATGTTAATATTAAAAAAAAATTGATGTTCTACTTGTGTCATTATATTTTTATATAGTTTATGACGCATTAATTCACCCAAAACTTTTAGAAAAATTGTAATTCGTTTAACAGATTTCTGATTAACCAAACCTTTTAAATATGTCTAAGTATGCAGTACTCATCTAAATTTTTAAATGAACAACGCGTATAAAGAATATAATAATAACATTACTGACGGCGTTTTCCAAAATTAAAATAAAAATGTAAGTGTCCCTTGTTTCCTAATTTTCGTTTTAGAAACTTAATTAAATTTTTAAATATATTTAAGGCATCTAACTATATTATTTTTTTCTTTCTTTCCTTTTTGAAAAGAAAAGGTTTAAGAGAATATTAAAGAAATGTTTTATTAAAATTTAGAAAAGAAATAAAGCATTAAAATTATTAAAAAAAAACTAATTATCCTAAAATCCTCAGTTTAACCCCCCCCCCCAAAAAAAAAAAAAAAACTTTAAAATTTACTAAACTATAAAAATTAGAATTTATATTTTTAACATGATTATTTTTCAATCAATCGGAGCAATATGGGTAGAAATCTGGGATAGTTAAAACCACAATATTCCAAAATTGAATTTATTTTATTTTTTAATAATTGTAAAAAGTGAAATTGAAGGATAATGAAACCAAGCCCACTTAGTTATAAAATATAAATTACATGCATTTTATATTAATAAATATAGCTACATTTTTTTAACAAGTACGTAAAAGGCTTAAATATATTTAATAAGTGGGAGATTTAAACCTAGAGACCATTCAATATAACCATATAAAAGAAAATTATGTATACATATTAATAATTAAGGATTAAAAAATATAAAAAATAATAAACGGACTAAATGGTTTAAAACTAACAAAATAATAAACACACGAATCGTAGTACATTGATAAAAATTTAAGTTCAGCGATGTACCATATTTTGGTGCAAAACAGAGGTCTGCAGTAAATTACACTTTAGTATGGTTACACCTAGGTTGAACAAAGAATCCTTTATCGGAAAAAACCGGAGGTTTCACCGATAATTGCTTCAACCTCTTTAAGTGCAACCGAAATTTTTGCTGCCGCTACATCAACAAACCCCTCTAAGAAAGACAATGACAAAGAAGGGACTCCGTGGCCCAGTGGATAAAGTCGTTTAGCTATGAATCCTATGATTCCTAGTTCGAGCCCGATCGGTGGACTTGGCGATGAAAAGTAAAAGAATTGTGGTTTTGTAGTCGGAGGGTTAACATTTTCGATACAAAAATACTACTAGTAAATTTCTAAAAAAATTCGAATTTTGATTCACCATATAATGGGGAAACAAAAATATGAGTATTGGTGCAATGTTTCATCACTAATTGGTATTCATGGTTGCACCGTGGTAATATGATATACACTCGTAATAAAAATGGTGAAACTAAGCCTCAAATGTTGGTTGCAGCTAAATGGGTACCAGATTTTTGCACAAGATCGTAATAATTTTTAACAGTGTAGTATTTGAACACATTTTCGGAAATATCAGTAGTTTTTTTAATATTTACTTTGTCAAAAACTTACATTATTTTAAAAATTCTATAAAGTGCACTTTAATAATAACATAAAATAAAATTTTATCGACTGATATATTAAATTTTCAGAACCAAAGTATTAGAACCAAACTAGAAAGCAAGATTTAACCAACATGATTCATTACTCTAACGTTGTATGTCATAAATTTTATGACACTGTATTCAAAATGCTTTTAGGACTTTGTCACGTCTCACAATCATTGCTGCTTTACTTCTTCGTCTTTAGCTGTTATACGAGAAAAAGGACTTCCTTTTGATATGTTCTTCTTCCAAATCAATTCACATTTATTTCAATAAAATGAGCTCCAATCCGATTTTAATGTTTCTTTTATTTCGTTTTTCTTTTAGTAGTATCATATACACTCGTAATAAACAAAATGCTTGAGAATATATATACAATTGTTTGTAGGTTATAATTTTATATGCGTGTTGCATTTGTAAAGTTTTGACAGAATAAAATAATCGCAATACAAAAAAAATCTAAACATGTAGGTATCATTCAAAATTAGAAAACATATTTATTATTTTGTAAACAAAATACTTCAATGCATTTTGAAAGGTTTAATTTTTTTCAGTTAATAATTAAAAACAAAGTTATCAGTATAATTTTTATAGATTTTCTTTTAAATAATCTAAATACTAATAAAATATTCTATTTATATAAGTGTTGGTTCCTCTAGCATTGTATGTCACATATTTTATGAAAATAGATTCAAAATGCATTCAGTACTTAGTGACATTTCACAGTCATTGCAGTTTTACTTCCTTGTCTTTAGTAGTTATACGAGAAAAAATACATTTACTTTCCATGTTCTTATGTTCTAGTCCATGTTCCATGTTCTAAATCAATACACGTTTATTTCAACAAAATGATCTCCATTCAGATTTCAATTTTTCATTTATTTCACTTTTTAGTAGTATGATATACACTCGTAATAAACAAAATGAATGAAAGTATATACAATTATTTTCTTTACATGTTATAATTTTCTTCGTGTACTTACATTTGTAAAGTTTTGACAGAATAAAAGAATCGCAATACCAAAAAAAATCTACACATTTATATATCATTCAAAATTAGAAAATACATTTAATAATTTATTACTAAAATACTTCAATGCGTTTTGAAACGTTTAAATTTTTTTATGCAAATTTTTCATTTTAAGCAACGCATTTTGAAAACAAAATCAATATTATTATGAATTTAAAGATAAAATTAAAAACAAAATACTCAGCAATAATTTATATATATATATATATATATATATATATATATATATATATATATATATATATATATATATATATATATATATATATATATATATATATATATATATATATATATATATTAAATAATCAATATATTAAAAAAAAATATTCTATTTATATGAGTGTTGGTAAATGGAATAACCGAATTTATTTCTAAGAAAAACATACAAATGATAACATTTTACTTCCAACCAAAAACTGAATTTTAAGAATATATTTATACTCATTAATATCTCATTGCTATACAAATATCCATTTTATGTGTTTTTCCAAGAATTCCACATTTTAACAAGGTGTCAGAAAAAAATACCTTTAAAAGGCACTAAGTCAATTTCAATTTTTATCATTTTAATCTTCTTCAGTTTTAATCATCTATATGTATATCGCTCAGTAATTTGTTTCTGATATAAGATAAAAAGAATAAACTGTTTTTTAAAACTTAACTTTCAGCCGTATTTCTTCTTAAAATCATCAAATTGCGTTTGACTCAAAAACATGTTTTTATCAATAATATATTTTTTTTAGACCTGAAGTTTTTGAGAAAATTTTATTTTTCTTAACGCTTCTTACCAAGTATAAAATAAAAAAATTTTAAATTCCCAACATTTCTTTTACTAATTGAAATAACGTATATATACGTTATTTCAATTAGTAAAAGAAATGTTGAGAATTTTAATATACATATATGTATGCGTAAAATAAAATAATTGAAAGTGTTAAAGTTTTTTTTAACTAAAAATTAAAAATAAGTAGTCACACACACTTATGCTTCGAAAAACTAATTAAACAAAAGATACACAATTCCTTAAATAAGTGAAAATATTTCTAATTTTTAACTGAAATTATGATGTATTATTGATGATAATTCATATATTATTAGAGGTAGAAATAATGACATTGTTATTGTCAACACGTTATATTTTTTAATTATAAATATATAGTAATTGAAATATAAAAAACTATAAGGAGTGTATAAAGTAAACTTTTAAATTGAAATATAATTATGTTTACATTGACAACCCAAGTATTTTTTAATTAAGCAATTACTTGTATTTTTTTTAAATAAATATTTTAATAGGTCTTTCAGTCTTATTTTTTATAAATTAAATTTCCATTATTACATTTACATATTTGAGTTTGACTTAAAATAATATGCATGTATCTAATTCAAAGATGCATTTGTAAAATACCAATAAACCTTCTACGACATATTTATTTTTATCATTATATACTTATTTCAAATTAGAAACACACACTTGACTAAGTATATATATATATATATATATATATATATATATATATATATATATATATATATATATATATATATATATATATATATATATATATATATATATATATATATATATATATATATATATATATATATATATATATATATATATATATATATATATATATATATATATATATATATATATATATTGATTTAAGTAAAAAGTAAACACACACTTAATCAAGTGTGTGTTTCTAATTTGAAATAACTATATAATGATAAAAATAAATATGTCGTACAAGGTTTATTGGTATTTTACAAATGCAAAATGTATCTTTTATAGTTCCTACCAAACACAAAATATGAAAAATTATTAAAATAATATTTTAATTATCTAAAACTTTTTCTCGACTATTTTTGGCTTGTACAATGAAAAATCAATATTTTAATCTTTGAATTAGATACATGCGTATTACTTTAAGTCAAACTCAAATATGTAAATGTAATTATGGAAATTTAATTTATAAAAAATAAGACTAAAATACCTATTAAAATATTTATTTTTAAAAAATACAAGTAATTGCTTAATTAAAAAATACTTGGGTTGTCAATGTAAACATAATTATATTAACCACAGACATACACTCAATTCTTATATATATATATATATATATATATATATATATATATATATATATATATATATATATATATATATATATATATATATATAAGAATTGAGTGTATGTCTGTAGATTCGAATAAAACCCCTCATCTTGAATTTTTTGGATGCATTAGGATACACTAACTCAGAATATCTTATTAATTTTTTTTTTGTCTCTCTGTCTGTTTTTCCGGTTTTAACTCAAAAACGACTGAACATATTCTTATGACATTTGCGCCATTTTAACAATATTTTCTCAATGTAAAATCAGCACTTTGTTTTATGTAGATATCTGCGACCGTTCAAAAGTTATAGAACTTTTTCCATTTTCCCATACGTGATTCATATTGAAAATGTACATGTATATATTACCTTCATAACAACTATAATGGTACAAACAACATTAATGTTACAAACAACATTAATGTTACAAACAACATTAATGTTACAAACAACATTAATGTTACAAACAACATTAATGTTACAAACAACATTAATGTTACAAACAACATTAATGTTACAAACAACATTAATGTTACAAACAACATTAATGTTACAAACAACATTAATGTTACAAACAACATTAATGTTACAAACAACATTAATGTTACAAACAACATTAATGTTACAAACAACATTAATGTTACAAACAACATTAATGTTACAAACAACATTAATGTTACAAACAACATTAATGTTACAAACAACATTAATGTTACAAACAACATTAATGTTACAAACAACATTAATGTTACAAACAACATTAATGTTACAAACAACATTAATGTTACAAACAACATTAATGTTACAAACAACATTAATGTTACAAACAACATTAATGTTACAAACAACATTAATGTTACAAACCACCTTGGGGACCAAAAATGTTTTTCGCCAATACAGCTGTTTGTCTGATGCCATGTGTATATGCCGCGGACGATGCTTTGTTTCGGTTTTAATGACTTTCCACTTAAATCAGGGAGTTTTATGCACACAAGATTTGATATGGCCGTTTAAAAATAGAAGCATAGTGCAGTCCCTGTTGGAAAAGATGAACATTTAAATTGAACTGTTACATATATGTTTTTCCATAACTTTACCTTCCAGGGCCCTTGTGCACGATCTCTCCAGGGTGACATTCTCAATATTTCAACCTTTCACAAATTGAACAAATACATATAGGACAATGGATTATGATTTCTCGAACTCTTTCAAATATGAAAAATGTCACTCACCAATGGACTTTGTTTTTGTGCGTGTTTTTTTCTTTTTCTTTTTAGTTTTATTTTGTTTTCCCTCTGAGAGTTTTACTCCCAATACTGAGATATATGTAAAAGTTGATTGATACTTTATGTGAAACCTCCAAGAGCGTGTTGCTCATTTCCCACTTGGAGTGTGTAAACAACCATTGTAATACCATTCTATGGAGTGTAATTTGTCACTCTGTCGTGACGATGGAGGCAAAATTGGCCACCTGTATATCCCTCGGGAGTGGGCAGGAAATAAAAATAAAACTTATTATCAATAGGGCAATTTTCTTAGATTCAACAGTCTTTAAAATTGAATATTTTTCTCAAATCAGATACATACCATACATAGAAGAAAAAAAATTATGATACAGCGAAACTGCCAGCTACAGAATGGAGTGAAGGAATAAAAAGTTATAACTATCAGATCTACTTGAAAAAAAAATCTTTTCGAAATAGGAAGTACACTCAAAACAAAAGAAAAGGACGAATTTGGAAAAGCGAAAAGTTCCAGCTAATACTTGTGACTTCCATGTCAAACTGGGGTGACAATGCTATCCATTTCCCACGCTTTTGACTTCAGTGTCCTATCTCTTGTTTCTCCCGGCGCATCTGCCCCATTTTGTATCACTTACGTGTCTTAAATCATTCCCTTTTTCCCAAAGGCTGCTTTCTATTTGCTCTCTAAGAGATTTAAAAATGCAATCGTCTCTGTGTTTTTCCTTATTTAAATTGTATTGTGTGTACTGTTATTTCTTGTTTAGATAGTTTTTGGGAATTTCCATTTGGTTGTGGAAACTAATTTCAAACTCACCTATTGTTTGAATTTTGGGAAGCATAAGGAAAAATAAATGTTTCGAAGTTTAACTGAAAAATATAAATTCGTATATGTTTGTTTTAATATATATATATATATTGATCCCTTCTTTGAAGCCTCCACACTGTACAAAAAATGTGCTTAAAAATGAGTAAATGGAAGTACTCGTGTTTATTTGAGTACAATTGCATCGTAAATGAGCGATGGCGGATTAAAATTTAAGTAATCGTACTTTCTCAAAAATGAGCAGTGTGATTTAATATTGATAATATCAGCTTCTGTTCACGTCATTTTAACATTTTGACCTGATAAAATTAAATATAGTTGTTCAGAAAATGATTTTCCACATCATTTGTGTCGATTGAGTCAATGGAAACTGAGTTATTACAACTCAATCATCTTACTTGCCGCTCTTTCGACAATTTTATTTTAATGTTTTCTGTGTATAACTTATTCACGTCGCCCTGGAAGCTTAACGGAGTACACTGATCTAGGTTCAAAAAATTATTTTCTTAAATTTAACTGAATGTTAACTAGGTCCCTGTTTTAACTCGTTCTTTCATTATTTTTTTCTTTTGTCCGTAAATAAGTTTTGTTGTTTTTTGCACATTTCCGACCGAATGCACTCTTTGGTGTTTTTCAAATTTTACATGAACTTTGCTGAAATCAATTAAATAGAGGTATATATTTTTTTATATTGTTATGTATTATTTGTGGTCGCGAGGTCTACTGTACACATAACTACTAGTTATTTCTATATGTGGCATTTTGTGATTCCTACTTAACTGAAAAAAGTTTGATGTCATCAGCTAATCTAGTAAAATATACAACTGGATGTCAAATGTTTCTAACATAAAATCAACCTAAGGAAACAATTTTTTTTTTCATATCCTGAAACTTGACAAGGTTAGACATTCGTCTTTTTGCACTTCACACACCGATATGTCATATGTTTTATAAGTATGGTTTTCAACAAGTTAGTAGTAATGGGAACAATACACCTCGCGAACAAAATATTAGCTGAACTTTACATTAAACGGTCATCAACACCAACTTGAAAATGAATAAAAAAACTTAATTTTTAACTTAACTTTTAACTTAAAAAACTTAAATTTTAAAACGCGCACTTGCTTTGTTTTTTAATATGAACATGACCATTTATGCCAAATTCTAAGTAAAGCAAACAACGCATTTAGTCGTAACTGCATTATAAACAAATTTGCAGAAAAACAGACATAATGCGGAACAAACGAGTTAAAATATATGTAACCGATGTAACCTCGAAGCTAAGAGGTCTTGCTCTGCTGTCCTGAACAATATAAGATGTGAACTCAGCCTTTGTTTGATACCATCCTAACTGAACCTGTCAATAACAATAACGACTGCCCATCTAAATATTAAGCTTTATAAATAAATAAATAAATATATATATATATATATATATATATATATATATATATATATATATATATATATAAAGCTTAATATTTAGATGTGCAGTCGTTATTGTTATTGACAGGTTCAGTTAGGATGGTATCAAACAAAGGCTGAGTTCACATCTTTTATTGTTCAGGACAGCAGAGCAAGACCTCCTAGCTTCGAGGTTACATCGGTTACATATATTTTATATATTTACCGATATATATATATATACATATATATACATATATATATATATATATATATATATATATATATATATATATATATATATATATATATATATATATATATATATATATATATATATATATATATATATATATATATATATATATATATATATATATATATATATATATATATATATATATATATATATATATATATATATATATATATATATATATATATATATATATATATATATATATATATATATATATATGTATATATATGTATATATATATATATATCGGTAAATATATAAAATATGTGTAACCGATGTAACCTCGAAGCTAGGAGGTCTTGCTCTGCTGTCCTGAACAATAAAAGATGTGAACTCAGCCTTTGTTTGATACCATCCTAACTGAACCTGTCAATAACAATAACGACTGCACATCTAAATATTAAGCTTTATATATATATATATATATATATATATATATATATATATATATATATATATATATATATATATATATATATATATATATATATATATATATATATATATATATATATATATATATATATGTATATATATGTATATATATATATATATCGGTAAATATATAAAATATGTGTAACCGATGTAACCTCGAAGCTAGGAGGTCTTGCTCTGCTGTCCTGAACAATAAAAGATGTGAACTCAGCCTTTGTTTGATACCATCCTAACTGAACCTGTCAATAACAATAACGACTGCACATCTAAATATTAAGCTTTATATATATATATATATATATATATATATATATATATATATATATATATATATATATATATATATATATATATATATATATATATATATATAAAAATATATATTTATATATATATATGTGTGTGTGTATGTACTCAGAATATCAAGTTGTGGCTGGGTTTTATAAAAAAAAATTTGTTTCAATTTTGTGTAATTATACGTAATTTGTTTACAGTAATTAGTTTATCCAAATTATTCCTACTCTTATTCTTTAACAAAGGAATTTATTTTTGAATACACAATCAAAAGCCCATAAAATCTTTATTTGTCCTCTACCTTCCAGTTTTTACATCTCAAATGGATATAAAATGGCGATACAAGTGAAAACGCTTAAAAGAGATTCCTCGCTCCTTACTTTGCTGGTAAAAAAAATCCACTTACATTTTACTAGAAAATATTTAAAGGAATAAGGAATTGGGAGGCACGACCGAATAACCGGAGTGTGTGTGGTTTAAAAGCTGAAAATACTTTTATGTTACAATTCCATGTGATTTATTCTTGTGTATTTTTCTTGAGCAAAAGGAACGTTTTAGAGCCTTTTTCCATCAATTCTGTCAACCCCTTTGCATCGAAAAAGACAAGAATCCATTCACTAGAGTAAAATACATTTTCTTTCCTTAAGGTTCCGTATGAGACAATGGGCTCTGAGGAATAGCTTTTGTCAAAGGAATAACTTTCGTCATGTTTTTAACTTTCATAGTCAAATGACTTTCAACTAGTTTTCAAAAACAAGTTGAGGTTGTTGGTGTGTTAGACCTTTTAGTTAAACAGAAAAAAATATTACTTGTACTTTTTATTTCACAGAATTAAGTTCATGTTTTTACATGTGTTTTAATTTTTTAACTATTGATGATTATATATATCGTCATATCGTTATCGTTATATATATATATATATATATATATATATATATCGTTATCGTTATATATATCGTTATCGTTATATATATCGTTATCGTTATATATATCGTTATCGTTATATATATCGTTATCGTTATATATAACGTTATCGTTATATATATCGTTATCGTTATATATAGGGTTATCGTTATGTATATCGTTATACTCAAAAATATATTTGAGTTTTATGTACGCTCTGTTTTGCCTTTTAATATATTTTCAATGATAATTTATGCATATCCCCGAACTATTTTAAACTTACTTTTAAATACGTTAAATGAAAATAAAATATTTTTCCGATTATCTTAACGAACGATTTGAAATGAAAATATTGTTAGTTCAGGTTTTTAAATATGTTTTATTTTTTAAAACTATTAATGTTTTCAGTATATCCAAAAATATATGTGAGTTTAATGTACACTCTGTTTTCGTGTTAATATATTTAAAACATAATCTATATTTACTATCGAATTATTTTAAACTTTTAGTCAAAGAAAAGTCAAATATTGGTTCTATTACCTTAACGAATAATTAGAAATAAAAATATTGTTTAATCAGATTTTGACATGTGTTGTAATTTTTAAACTATCATGATTTTATCGTTATACCCAAAACTATATTTTAGTTTTTTTTATATACACTCTTTTTTGCGTGTTAATATTTAACAAAAATAATCTATGTTTACACACGAACTATTTTAAAATTTTAAATACGTTAAATGAAAGTCAACTATTTTTCTTATTACCTTAATAAATGATTAGGAATGAAAATATTGTTTGTTCAAGTTTTGTCATGTGTTTTCTTTTTTAATTTATTGATGATTTTATCGTTAAACCCAAAAAGTTATTTTAGTCTTATGTACACTCCGTTTTGCGTATTACATTTTTTTTATAGATAATATATGTTGGCACCCGACTATTTTAAACTTTTATATACGTTAAATGAAAGTCAATTATTTTTCTATTTTCTTAACGAATAATTAGAAATTAAAATATTGTGTGTTCAGATTCTGACGTGTGTTTTAATTTTTAAACTGATAATGATTGTATCGTTAAACCCAAAAATATATATTACTTTTATTCACAATCTGTTTTCCGGGTTAAAATATTTTAAAAGATAGTATATGTTTATATCTAAACTATTTTTAACTTTTAAATGAAAGTCAATTTTTTTTTTCTATTTCATTAACGAAAGATTAGAAATGCAAATATTGAAAGTTAATCAATATATCGATCTGGGTCATTTTTCTGATTTTTCCATGATTCTGGTCATTTTTCCATGATTTTAGAAACAAATTAATTAAACAGTTTTTTATTAGACATTATAATGTTTTTCTTTGTTTATAAACACAGCAAATTAAAAAGGGACCATCATAATTAGACATAATAAACTATCATTTTTGCAAAAATTTTACTACTATGTTTGTTGCTATGAAATCTAAGCGACTTGCTTAAAATATAAGCTATATAGTTGATGCTGATAGTTGTTAATAATGATAATAATAATATTAACTATAACGATAATGACAATTTTAACTTTAATGACAGTGATAATTTTAACTATAATGATAATGATAATTTTAACTATAATGATAATAATAATGTTAACTATAATGACAATAATAGTTTTAACTATAATGACAATAATAATTTTAACTATAATGACAATAATAATTTTAACTATAATGACAATAATAATTTTAACTATAATGGCAATAATAATATTAACTATAATGACAATAATAATTTTAACTAAAATGATAATTTTAACTATAATGATAATTTTAACTATAATGGTAATTTTAACTATAATGATCATTTTAACTAAAATGACAGTTGTAATTTTAACTATAATGATAATGATGTTTAACTATAATGATAATGATGTTTAACTATAATGATAATGATGTTTAACTATAATGATAATGATGTTTAACTATAATGATAATGATGTTTAACTATAATGATAATGATGTTTAACTATAATGATAATGATGTTTAACTATAATGATAATGATGTTTAACTATAATGATAATGATGTTTAACTATAATGATAATTTTAACTATAATGATAATTTTAACTATAATGATAATTTTAACTATAATGACAGTGATAATTTTAACTATAATGACAGTGATAATTTTAACTATAATGACAGTGATAATTTTAACTATAATGACAGTGATAATTTTAACTATAATGACAGTGATAATTTTAACTATAATGACAGTGATAATTTTAACTATAATATTAATGATGTTTAACTATAATGATGAACTAATGACTATAATGATAACAATTATTTACAATTACTTTACTTATTTTCTTCCAGTGAAACCACTAATTGTCCGCGTGGACCCGCACAAGCGCCCGGTCTCGGCAGACAAGGAGTCCGAGCTGAAGTGCACGACCACGGGTTCGAGACCCCCTGCCGTGATCACGTGGTGGAAGGACAGCAAGGAGCTGAAGTCCGGGCGGACGGACACCCAGACCAGCGACGCCACCACCAGCGTCCTGAGGTTCGTGCCTTCCGTGGAGGACAACGGGAAGTTCTTCTCCTGCAGGGCCCATAATCCGGTTATCCCAGGGAGTGCCAAGGAGGAAGGATGGAAACTGGAAGTTTTTTGTAAGCAGACGATAAATGTGTTTATTATGATATAATTAAATATTATATGATAAACAGGAAGTTTAAACCTTCTCTGCATATATTTTTTCTTCTGAAATAAAATGTATCCACGCAAAATACCACCCAGAAACCCGACTTTTATACTTAAATATCCGACTTCCAGTCTAGTCCAATACAGTCGAATCCCGTTATAACGAACCCTCAACGGACTGATTCAGAAGTTCCCTATATCCGATTTTCAAATATTGGCCGGGGCGAGAAAAAATGTCCATGAAAAACCTGAAACTCAAGTTTGAAAGTGCGAATGTTAGTTCGCTATATCCGAATTCCTTACTTTTGAAGATCGTTATAAGCATTTGAATATACATTAGTGACATAGGAGTTTGATTAGGACCATTTGAAAAGTTCGTTACAACCGAGGGATCGTTATATCCAGGGTTCGTTATACTGAGGTTCGACTGTATATTACGGGAACTCGGCACCCAATATGCGTGCAATTTTATAATTATTTTGATGTACTGTATCTTGAAAACTTCTCGACTCATGTGTGTGAACATTTTTATATACTTTAAAAAGGTATTGTACATTATATTTGTATTAACCTTTTCAATAAAAGTTATTAAAACTTGGTTAAAATGTTACGTAAAAATGCCATTTTTCGATTTATCATTTCTCGGAAACTACTGAACTTAAATGCTTGACACTTTTTATAAGCATTTAATAACTTGTGTTCACTAAATGGTGGTTATAATTTAGATTTTGTTAAAGATTTTGTTAAGTTTTACTAATTTTCAGATAAAAAGTTACATTACAAAATACTGATTTACGAAATACTGAATTACAAAATACTGATTGTGTGCTGAAATTCTTGTTTACTACTGGGTACATTTATAAGCGTAGTTTCGTTGGATCATCTTCATTAAAAATATTAAAAGCCAATCGGCCATGTTTTAATCATGCTACTTCTTCAAAGTAATTGTTTTAACTGTCAAATATCCAAAATATTTAATTTTATTTCAATTATAAACTAAGAATTACACGGGGTTCACATCCCATATTTAAGGCACAGTTTTAAATATTTTTAGATTTGTAACAAAAATTAATTTCCACCATATAGAAAATGCTATATAGTACCAAGTATAGTGAGAATTTAATTGTTAGCGCAATTTCATTTTTAGACAAATACAATTATGCACTAAGAAGGAACGTAAAATAAAAGTGGTGCACATACCATACTTAGTATATATTTTTAAATATTTAGATTTTCAACAATATTTAATTTTCCCTCCTATAGCAAAGGCAATCCTCAGTACAGAGTATACAGAGGATTAAATTGTCTGCACAATTTTCAGTTTAGATAAATAAAGTTAAAACTGTATAAATTCATCTAATAAGTATTTATTTATCAATCCAATCAACATTTATCAAATTTAATTTAATTTTCATTTTTTTTATTTTTAAATAATTATATGTGTTTATGTATATATATATATATATATATATATATATATATATATATATATATATATATATATATATATATATATATATAGAGAGAGAGAGAGAGAGAGAGAGAGAGAGAGAGAGAGAGAGAGAGAGAGAGAGAGAGAGAGATTACCTGAGAAGGAGAGATATATTCACCGATTCACCGACAGCGGGATAAATTCATACTATATAATCAAAAATTGTTCACATTACTCAAAATAGTTACTAACTATTCCGAATAGTTTGGTAAATTCCTGAAATATTATCGGGGCCAGCGGAAATCTCAGACTCGATGCCAACATACCTTAAAAGCCAATAGTCTCTGAAAACGAAGTTTATGGAATTCTTAGTATCACGAACTCATTTTG
Organism: Troglohyphantes excavatus; assembly: GCA_963932185.1. Classification (NCBI taxonomy): domain Eukaryota; kingdom Metazoa; phylum Arthropoda; class Arachnida; order Araneae; family Linyphiidae; genus Troglohyphantes; species Troglohyphantes excavatus. Next base: position 10,573,588 of record OZ010668.1, read on the forward strand.
AAACAAAACTTGCATGCACAAACTATTTTGCAGAACTCTTGCAAGACTTACACAAGACATACTTCTCGTTTGAATATCCATGTATTCATATATTGCTATTTATGAAGCATAAACATCGTTCGGGTTTTAAATACATGAGGGCAGAACTTATAAAACATAGAATTGTACATTACTTCCTTGGTATTTGGTATACAGGACGGGCATGATTATCAACAAGAGACTGTCACGCATGCGCAGACCTATAATCTTACCACTGAGCTCAATATTCACTGGAGTGATTACTAAGCGTGTGCTACCGTATAACACCCTTTCGATAGAATAAAGCAAATAATAGTAATTTATTTTGGCAACATTGATTACAAGTGGAGAGTAGACTAAACATTCGTTTATTCTACAAAAATTACAAACATCTCCACTGTATTTAACTTTTTTTTAAAAATTCAAAATGTAAAAAACGGGTAACCGAATTATTAATTCTAAGAAACGGGAAAATCGAATAAAATTGAGGCTATTCAGAGAAATTGCAATAAATTGCACTTTCAGGTTCTTAAATGAGATTAAATAACTACAAAATATTCAACTCTGCTTTTATTTTAAGATAATAAAGTTATATTACATTTTTTAAGCAAACTTTTCTCAAAACGAGCACGTTTAGAACACAAAATGCATTTGCATCCTCTATTAAAAAACAACAATCATAATATTTCAAATGAAATAAAAATCGCCTGTGAACAAAGTACCTTACGTAGAAAGTTAATTTCAATATATTTCAAAGTTTATATAATTCCGAATTGTTCAAAAAAATCATAAATAGTTAACAATAAATCGTAAACAATATAACATGCAAGCATATATATATAACGATGCAAATTTAATATTTTTCCCCATTTTTATCTAATGTTCCGAGACGATAGGTACATCCAAACACGGCATAATAATCTACCAAACTTGACTTTTCTAATTACAAGAAGATAAAAATAGAATACTAATTAATTCATTAAATATTACAACTGACGGAACACGACGATGTTACCCATGGATAGGTTTGGATTACTCGCTTGGTCAACAAACATCCATTTGGGAGGCAGAAAAAAGAGTTATCAAAGGTGTGTGGAACTTGCCTTACAAAAAGAGACGTGTAAGTGTCTGACGGAGGAATCGTTCACAATCCTTTCTGAAAGCACGTATATTTACAGATTCGGGGTAGGGCCATCCAGGTAAAAAAATACTGAAAAGCACAATAGAAGACAATATGTAGAAATCATTAGCGAAACTTCACTTGTCCGAATAGGTGTAATTATCTGTTATTCCGCAAAAAAGTACATTTCAGACCACAGTGTTTTAAAAATTATCTCCCTATACTAAAGATCAAAAGTGTCCCAAGCCCACCACTAGATATCTATACCCAATGGACCAAATGTCGTCCAACACTCACATAAAGTCTAACTAAATATTTTAATTAAGTTATGTCAGAAAGTGTACAGTCGTCAAAAAATATTTTCTTCGATAGTCTAAAGTGATATAAACCGTTGAAAATTTGTATATATAGCATTGTTAAATGTAGAAATTTATGTTTAATTTAAAAGATCAACGTTATCACTGAGTCACGACTTCGAATTTCGTAAGTAGAGTAGAATATGAAAAATGCAAATCTGTTTTCACTGGATCCGTGTAGATTTATATTTCCAACACATCTCTGAATAAACAAATTGAAATGTCTATTACTTTAATAAACATAGCTTTCAAAACAACACTAGACTTTATATTTGATTTTTTTTAAAAAATTCGTGTATTTTTATGAATTTAAAAATAATGTGGAGTGTTGATAAAATTGCGGAAACACGGACAAATATAAATCCCTTTTTCTTTGAGTTTGAGGTGTTATTGCAGCATTTCCATTTTAAATAGAAATTTAAGTCGTCACATTAAATATTCACCCGTTGTCTTTCTTTATCAGATAGATGGCATGTTATGTAGGTGTATATTCTCTATTTTCGAAAGGATCAGTTTACATAAAGTGAGAGTTCATTTACAAATGTAATTGTAAACTAGACAACAGTAAGACATCTGTAGTTAAACAAGACAGGTTAATTCCAAATTTTAGGGATGCAAACTTCTATATGTCGCGAACTGAATTAACTAATGTTTTTAAGGATGGGTTGGAGCATTCTCATATAAGTACAACAATGTGAGAAATTTAAAAATAAATTAAATGTAGCTGTAAATAAACATATTTCGTTTAGGCGGGAAGAGGTCGTTTAAAAGCTTTATACAATGTGGTTTTTAAAGGAAACTAAACGAGCTCTTAAGTTAAACTAAAATATATATAAAATATAAGAAATAGGTTGGGACTATGATTGCAAGACGTATTAAAAATCTAGAAGGAAGTTTAAGTATATTAGTAGAAAACAGAAATTCGTATTGGAGGTAAAACTTGTTAGGGATATCAATAATAATCCAAAGGGTTTTTGTACTTACGCCAGTAGACATAATAAAGGAAATAATCATATGGGTCCGATCGAAGATAATCAAAGCAATTTAATTCAAGAGGATGTGAGAATGCTTAATATTTTAAATGAATCTTTCCTGGCAGTTTTTAATAAGGATTTAAATCTGATTTCATGCCAATAGAGGGAGATATGCGTCCGATTATTAAAATATGCAGTTTTACTACAGAAGAAGTAGTTTATCATTAAGGAAGTATTAAACCTGTTACCTCCAGGATCGATGAAAATTATCTGAAAGTACTAGTGGAATGTGCTGAAGCCACTGGGGGATGTTCCCAGCAAAAAAAGTCAGCATGAAACCTTCATCAAAATGGTCAAATTGAAGGTTTTTTGAAGGTTTTATAAAGGATATTGAAACAAAAAACTGCAGTTTTTTTAAAGTTTTTAATTTTCCTGCAAAAAAACCGTCAAAATATCTGCATTTTCCCTTCATGATTAAAAATTGAAGGTTTTTTGCAGTTTTTATGAAGGACATTGAAACAAAAACCTTTAATTCTATAGATCTTCAAAATAACTGCAGTTTTAATGCATAAAACCTTCAGTTTCAATATTAAGTAATACAAACTTAAAATTGATGAATGTTTTATGCTGACATTTTTTGCTGGCTTGTACAAACTATTTTCAAGTCGACGTATTATTTGGGTTATGTATCAACATACGGAAAATTATGTCACTCTGCTTATTAAAAAATTTAAAAATAGAAACCTGATAATTATAGACCGGTTACTTTAACATCTGTTTTATGTAATATTTTTTAAACTTTAATAAAAATAGCATCATATCATTTTTGGAGTCACAGAGCTTGCTGCCAGATAACCAGAATGGATATAAGAAAGGAAGAACTTGCAGAACGAATCTTTAGAAATTTTTCGGTAGGGTTACTGAATAACTAGATAAAATGAACAATACAGATGTAGTATATATTGATTCCCAGAAGGCATTTGATGAAGTTCCCCCACGAAGCGTTGCTGTTCGAATTAAAAAGATTAAGGAATGGGGGTGAAATTTTACAATGGATAAGAAGCTGGTTAATTAGTAGGAGTCAGCGGGTACAAATTAAAGGTAATTACTCTCAGTGGGCCGAAGTTAGAAGTGGAGTGCCACAGGGTTCTGTCTTAGGTCCGCTCTTATTGATTTTTTTTATGACGTTAGTTAAAATATTGCTGACAATTTCATCATATTTGCAGATTATTTAAAAATCACAGGGACTGTGAATTCTGAGGAAAAATAGAGCAATTACAAGGTTATTAGCAAAAATATCAGAATGGGCTGTTAAATGGGGTATGTCTTTTAATATCAGTAATTGTCAAGGTTTGCAGATGGGTATCAAAAATAGAAAGGCTTACTATGTTTTACAGGGGGCAAAAATTCGATATCGTGATATATTAATTGATCTGGGAGTATTAGTAAATGAGGATTATAAAATGAGTCATTAATGTACAGTGGCTAGCAAAAAAGCTAATAGAATATTGGAGTTCATCAAGAAAAGTGTTTTGTAAAAAATCTAAGGATATAATTTTGCCATTGTACAGTGGTTTGGTAAGGCCACATTTTGAGTACGCTGTAAATTTTAGTCACCATATCTTAAAAAAGACATTGAATTTTTATCGAAAATTCAGCAAAGGACTACTAAATGGTCCAAGGGTTTCAAGCATGAATTATGAAGATTGATTAAGAAATTTGAATATGAATACTCTAGAAGAGAGGGGTTAGGGGAGATTTGATTCAACTGTTCAAATTTGTTGGACAGGGGTGTGTGGAGGTTTTACATTTTAATATGAGTGATAGAACGAGAGGCCATGGGTTTAAATTAAACAAGTCCCATTTTATAGGGAAGGGAAAAAACACTATTTCTATAATAGGGTAATAGACAAATCGAACAACTTTCCAGTAAACATTGTTAATTATACATGAGTAAATGATTTTAAGTTAGATTTGCATAGGGGGAAAGTTAGGATATATTAGCTGGAGCAACCTGGTTGAGACTTGAGTCTGTTGTTGGTCTTTAAATATTTGTATTTGTAATTTTGGCATTTTTAAAGTAAAAGAGAGGAAAATATTAAGCATTGGAAGTTTTTTTTTTTATTTTTACTGTACTTTTTTGCTAAACATGACATCTTACACTTTACTAATATGTTAGTAAGAACCAGAATTATAATAAAATAATGTTTTTAAAATATATTTATAATTCAAAATGTTTTTATGTAAAAATAAATACGAATAATGTTTGCTTTCAAAAGTTAATAATAATTTATCTGTTCCTTCAAAGAGATAAATTTCACTTAGGAATAAATTTATAAATAATAAAATATAAAATAAACCACCCTTTTTTTTAATTATTGTTATACTGTGGACACTTCTTTGTTAAACAATTATAATTAATTAGTAATAATATAGTGATTTTATAATTTTTTGTGTAAAACGTGAATGTTTGCTACAAGAAGTATCAGGTTAGAGGTACTATGTTACGCTTTTCGAGTGATTCATTTCCACATTATTCATCCCTAGAAAATATACCATTGGCAGAAATTTTGTCTCATTTTATTGAAAGTACGAGCTGACGTAGGGTTGATAGAGACTTGTAAAGTCAGATGTTTCAAATATCATTGACATGATATTTGTTGATGACATGTTTATAATACCAGTATGTCTTGGACACAAATGCAATATAATATCCTCCTTGGATGTGCACCGACACAGCCACACTCGATTTTTTACAAATACAAATATTGACGATCAACAACAGGCTCAAGGCCCAACAAGGTTGGTCCAGCTAGTGTCTCCTAACTATACCCCAATGAATATCTAACGTCTTCTTAAAATCCGTTACTCCTTTACAATTAACAATATTCACTGGCAAGTGGTTCCATTTGCCGTTTACCCTATTATATAAATAGTGTTTTCTCCCTTCCAGATTAAAATTGTATTTGTTTAATTTAAACCCATGATCTCTCGTTCTATCACTCATATTAAAATCTAAACCTTCCACAACCCCTTGCCTGATAAATTTGAACAGTTGAATCAAATCTCCCCTAACCCTTCTCTATTTCAGAGTGAACATATTCAAATTTCTTAATCTATCTTCATAATTCATATCTGAAAATCCTTAGACCCTTTTAACAGCCCTGTGCTGAATTTTCTCTAACGATTCAATGTCTTTTTTAAGATATGGTGACCAAAACTGTACGGCAAAATATATTCAAAATGCGGTCATACCAAACCTCTGTACAATGGCAAGATGCAACAATGTATGCAATAAGATGTATATTTAGACCATCTTGATAACTTCTATCCCCCTTCACCATAAATCCTCCTGACTCTCATCTATCAATCTTACGACGCTATACTTACCGTCCATCAATCCTTTTCATCACATTCCTACTACAGCATCTTCATCCAGAATCAATCAATCCAAAAAATCGCACTCCATTCTCCCTATGACTTATCACCAGTCGATCGTGCTGGATTTAGCGGGACGAAGTAACAGGACGACGTAACAAGATGACACCGTAGACGATCCAGAGGTCGGAATGCTTGATAAACGATTCGATAAAGACCTTAAGCCGCTTGGCGACGAATGCTATATATTACCCGCCAAAGAATAGGCGGAATAGAAGAGATGTGATGGTTAAGGTTCATACAAAGATGAGATGTTCCTTTGTGGCCAGCTCGCCACTTTGAGGCACGTACTGTATACTTTATAACATCTCCTGGTGATATCAAAAATGGCTTACGTGCTTTGCTTTTCAAGTAGACAGCCTGCTCGGTTCGATTTGTATTCTTGGGGTGACGGGCATCTGAAATTCGCATTGATGGAGACGAAAATGTGAAAAGGGGGTATTTCTATGGAAACGTTCAGTAAAATGACTAAAGTGCCAATTGTAAATTGCTTTTATATTTTTACAATAATATAACATATTTACTTGCATCTAGGCAAAAAGTAAAAGCATATAAATGTGAGAATTGAAGTATATAATTCTATCATTTTTATAGAAGTTTTGTATTTAAATTACAAAAGATCAAATATTCCATTTAAATTAAAGTCCTTCCATGCTGAATCATCAGAAATCTAATGGTGGGGAATTGCATCATGAGATGGAATATTTTGGATGTTTTGGGGATGGGAAGAATCTGAGTATACGCAGGGGCGATATACAAAGTTATTTTAAAGTTGTGGTTGAAAAAGGGATGAAAGTAAATACATCAAAAGGGATGATTTAAAAGAGGGAAAGAGTCAGAAAATATCTTACATATATATATTGTTTAAATTTGATATATCTTTGCATACGAAACATGCTTCATAGATTCCACCTGACGAGTCTATACCTTTCCTAGATGCACCTCAGGTGACCCTCCAGTTGGGCAGCACTTTTCGCCAAGGCGAGGTCAAAGAAGGAAACGATGTATTCTTCGAATGCAACATCCGCGCCAACCCCTGGGTGACGGAGATCGCTTGGTACTTCGAGGGCAGGGAGCTGAGGACGAACACATCTGCTGGCATCATCATCAGCAACCAGACCCTGGTGTTGCAGAACATCAACAGGACGAGCAGGGGCAACTACAGGTGTTCCGCGGCCAATGCGGATGGAGTTGGGACCAGCAATGAGGTGTTCCTGCGGGTGAAATGTAAGTAGAGAATATTGTATTGTACAGGGTGGTCATTATATAAGTCAATCTGTTGAAGACACTAATACATAAAACGAATGAATAGAAATACACCAAATATAGATTATGAAGGCATGGAAGAGGAGATTTTCGTAAAATAAAAATTAAAAACAATAGTACCATAGTACCAAACATCACCGACAGGGGGGGAAGTGTTCCTGCGGGTGAAATGTAAGTATAGAATATATTTAGATATATAGTATTGTCCACGAGGACCATTATATAAGTCAACCTGTTGAAGACATCATTACATAAAACAAACTAATGAATAGAAATACATCAAATACAGATTATGAAGGCATGGGGTGGGGATTTCCATAAAATAAAAACTAAAAAAATTAGTACCAAAAATCATTGACGGGGAGATGTTCCTGCGGATGAAATGTAAGTAGAAAATAAAGTATTGTACAGGGTGGCCATTTTATAAGTCCCCAGGTTTAAGGCATCAATAGCTAAAACTAATGAACAGAAATACTTCAAATATATTATAAAAGCGTAGGATGAAGATTTATGGATTTATGATGACTTTACCTATCATTATATTTTGAAAAAAATCACAAATTAAGGGGACTCGGTACCCCAAAATCGAGGAAAATGTAAAAAAAAAATTTATTGGTTTAAAATAACGCTTCAACCTTCTAGCATGTTTTCCCAAAGTTTCAAAACGATTGAATAAATATTAATCATATTATGAACGTTCTCTTCACTCCTTATCCAATGTGGTACATAGAGAAAGTCATATATATAAAATTAGAAATTGAAATAAAACAAAATTAGACACGACCCCTTTTCGAAATAGTCACAATTTTGAATTTTTTTAAAATATAATTGCTTAAAATAAAGTCATTATTTCGTGCACTTACTCATCCTAAATACTTCAAAGATATTTGTAAGGAAAGGCCAAATAAATTCAATTTAAAATTACCAGTGATTTTACTTTTAATATTTTTTTTAAGAAATGTTTATTTTTTTCATATTTTGATGCACTTTTCTCCCAAAGTATATATCGAATCAAATCATAATTGTATGTACCAGTAGGTTAGTGTATAAGCAGCATTTTAAAAATAAATTTTAGTTGTTTTACTAGAATGAAAATATATGTGTGAGAAAATATTAGTAAAAAATAATACAAAAAAAATCAATTTAAAAAAAAAAGAATTGTTTTTTTTTTCTAGCCCAAAACTAAAATTTAAATTAGGTTCAATAGTTCAATAAAATGTATTCTACATAAAAATAAAATGTGGTGATTGTATATAAAAAACTGTTTGATAAAAGGATACCTTACTAAATTATTGTCATAAAATCCATCCAAAATAACATTATTCATAATAAGTATACTAAATGCTGAAAATATTAGTATTTGATCTTGTTAAATTCCAACCCAAATGCATGCAGGCTTTTATTCCAATTGTATTAATAGTATTGCAGTTCCACTGATTTTTATAAGCTTAAAAATTCTCCATTTTTTTTTGTTCATCGCATACCGTACGGTCCCCTTAACATAATCATGGTACTTTTAAACCATCTATTTTATTACCATTTATTACCATTATTTCAATATAAAACTATAATCGAACTTGCATATCACTTTTTTTTAAACGTTCGATTTATAACTCTGTTAGTTATAAGCAAAATATCTGAATACTTAATAAATATATAAAATATAAAATGTAAACTAAATATCTACAAATAATATATCGTTAAAATATTTGTTTTTCTAAATTTTAAAACTCCCAGAGGTTAATACTATTCGAAGAAAACTTCAATGGCAGAATATGGGGTATTATAAAATTATTATTTATTTTAATACCATAAAATTTAATATTACGGATTATTTTTAAAGATAAACATAGTTAATATAATAAATAGAGACCTAATAATGTTTTATATTGCATTACATTTATTCTACGAAATATGTATTGCACATTGTCACATAATTAATAATTTTTTTATTATTTTTTACAAATTCATACAAATCTTAAATTTTTTAATACACCAACGTTCTACTAAAACTTAATATTTATTTTATTACAATTGTGAAAAAAGAATATAAAGAACAATTTATTTAACAAATCATTCCATTTAGTATTTAACACGTGTTTTTCTTAATAGAATAGTAAATCAAAAAAGGCTTTAGAATCGTAAAGCTTTAGAATTACGTGTGTGGCGTTAAATTCACAAATTGTAATTGCTTTAGTTGTGCAAGAACACATAAGTTCGAGTATATAAAATCAGCTTTATGATACAATATTAATATAATTTCTGAGCTAAGCATGTTATTAAGTTAATGCATATGTTGTACAATAATGCAGGTAATTTGCGTCCATTATAAAAGTAGTGCCATCATCACCCAAACTTTTCTGAGAAGAATTGGGAAAGCGATAAAACATGTAAAATTGTAAAACAATCGTTGACATGCACAATCTTCTAATCTTTTTCACACTATAAACCAGCGATTTAAGAATATCTTGCCTATCACTATCTCTTGAAAATAATTCACGTAATATTATATTTAAAAGAAAAATATGTAACTACTTCTTTCAGATAGAAATAATATTAAGAGTTAAAATAACTTATTTTTGAATGAGATTATTTTTTTGTTTGTTTATTTACTGTTAGTTTTCTAGTACAATAAACATCGGAGAGGCAACGGCGTCTGTGGACGAAATATATATTTTAATTTTCTTATAGATAAATATTCCTTTGCTTTATAAGAAAATACAATAGCTTTGCAGAATAAAAAAAAAATACTTAACTTGTGTTTTCAAACCACACTTGTTTTAATTTGCAGTCACAAATTAAATTGTTCAAGTTCAATTCGACCTTTCAACACTTCGAGTGTCTGTAAAGTTGTTTGTACGCAGTTACGCTCAAACGCGTTGTTCGATTTTCTTCAAATTGATATGAATATTTATTGCAATCACCAAAAACGACGTATACTTTTAAAGATTTTTTTTTTAGTTGTGAAGTCAACTGTTTCCAGAGCGACTAGATTACAATGTATATAAAAGCAGTCTCATATCGTGAAAGAAGCTCCATTATACATTAACAAAGAGATTCATTGCAGAAAGTTGCATACAACTCTTTATATTTAATTTTTAAAAATTAAATTTAAGCTGCTTGCAGATGGCAACCCTATAATAGAGAATTAAGGAGCGAAGAAAAACATATTTTCTTAATATTCTTTCTCCAATACCTATAATCCCCCAAACTTAGGCACAACTGGCACAACTTTTATCATGACCGCAAAAAGCCCCACATCGATGTAAAACATTATCGCAAAACTCTATCCCCCAACCTTTTCTCAAGAATAAACCCAATACGAATTATTTTGACGTACCCACATACCTCTCAACAATCTACTCACCCGTCCAACCACCCATAAAAACAAACGAATCCATCAGAGGCGATTAAATGGGAAGAACCCAACCAATCCGAATGCAACCAAGAACTTTGAATGGATTGCCTGAGCCAACCCGAAATGAGACCCAAAATAAGGAACAAGATACAAAAAAAAACAAAATACAAAATGCCTTTAAAACCGTAATTGACTGTCGAGGAACTTTTAATGGGAAGAAGGGTCTAGGGAATCTGGCAAACGAGATGGTTCATTATTTTTCGAATCTTCTGATTTAGTGCTCTGGCAACGAACCTCTAACTTTTACAAAGAGGGAGGGGGGTGGGATGTTTTGTTCTTTTGTAACCCCCCTAATTATACCCTATTCGTTGTCGAATCAGGGTAAGATTGAATATTGAGAAGGACAGAAGAGGCAATTCGATTGGTAGATGGATCGACTCGGGCAGCTGGTGTCGAAATTGTTTTAATCCCAATGCAGACAGGGGCTTTGGGTAAATAGGATTTATGTATCTTATGCAATGCTAATGGGATTTTGCTTCTTAATTAGGTTGTTTGTCCGCTAGATGTCGCTAGACAAGTTGTTGCACTGAAAGGATAACTTAAAATGTATTTATCTGAAACATATGTTTGTGTCAAGGAGATTTTTTTGTTGTTGTGAGTTTGGTTTAAAGCTATGTTGTACATTATAACATTAAACGAACGTTGATTTTTAAATTTATATATACAATATTCATTCAAAAATGAGATTATAGTTACAGGTAATTATAATAAATGTAATCCGTACGGTATAATAAACTAATTAGGTAGATAATATTAAAATCCTAAACCACTCCTGTGGTATTATTAAGTTTGGTATACAAATAATCCGAAACTTATATTGTGTATTTAAGACCCTCTGGAGGATAGCGTCAGATATATTTATTTACGTATTATCCTTTTTCTCAGGAATACATAAACATTTAAATATGTTACAAAATATATATAAACGTTTTTCTAATGTAAAGCATTTGTGGATGTTTTGTAGCAAATTTCTATTAAAGTATTGTTATAGATAAATTATAAAGATGCAAATTTAAAATTACTTTTGTTTATTGAGAAAATAAATTTGTAACTTTTATGTTTTGTTCGTTCCGTAGAGAGTTAAATCTGCTTTTGGAAACATTCTTACGAGTCCTTTTTTAGTTTTATGGATTTTATAAATACTTGTTCGCTAATTATAAAATCTTATTTAGGTTTTTGAACCCTGAAATGTTTAAAGCTGAATCACTTTATTTGTATACTCGAGGACAATCTAAGTTGTGTCTAAAGCAAAAATTATGGTCTATAAAAAGTTATAATTGCTTTAGGCTCAACTTAGGTTGTACCCATGTATAGTTAGTTCTATGCAAATAGTTATTTAGGTAAAATATAATTTAATTACTAAATAAAGCAATCGTTAAACATGTGTTATGTTTGAATATTTAAAACGGTTTATAAAAAAGATTGGCAGCGAATAACAATAAATAATACATTTAGTAAATAAAGTTATTATATATAGAATAGCTTCTTAAATTACGTAAAGTTATATTTATTATTACCCACTCATTTATAATTGGAAGTGATAAAGTATTGGATAGTATCACATTCACATATGTTATGTATTTTATGACTGTAACTAAAAACATAATCAGTTTATTTTCAAAACAAGATAGATACACTTTTGTAAAAGTATTTTTTTAAAAATATTTTTCACATATTCTCAATGCATTACATCACTTTGCAAAGCGATATTTTCTAAAGTGTCGTAATCTAGTCTGCAAATGCCTTCAAAGGCATGCATGCAATGTCATGCCTTTATATCCAAAAGTATGTGGCTGTCATTCGGTTTTGGCGTCTGCTGTAAAATTTATAGAAATCGATCTAGAAGGCTCATATAAGATTCTCAAAATAAAAGTTGTAATATATATTTCCACTTACATTGGAGTAGCATGTTATAGAAAAACAGTTTGTAATCTTAGGTCTAGACTGTATATACTGCGGCTATACACCGTTAAAAATATATACTCAAAAATAATTAAAATGTACTCATTTGTGAGTACATTCGATGCTTTCCTTGACTCCGAATACATAAGTGTCCAAATTGAAAAAGACATGCATTCAAAATTGAGTGCAATGGGTAAACATGTATAAAAACAGTAGATGTCAGCCTACATAGGCTGCCTTTATAAATCACTTTCCAAAATTATCAAAAATAACCGCCAAGCCATACCGGGAATCGAATACAGATCCTCTGGCACAACAGTCCAGAGCCCTATCCGTTAAACTACCATGTTGACTTCAAGACATTATACACAGAAGAAATGTTAAAAAAGGAGTGCGAAAAGAATGGGAAGTAAGAAAATAGAATTGTAATAACTTAGTTTCCTTTAAACAGTCGGCATAAAATAATGTGGAAAACCATCTTCTGAACAACTATTTTAAGTTTGGCAGGTCTATTTATTAAGATAACTTGGACAGAAGCTGAGATTAGTAATATTAAATCACACTGTTTATCCTTGAGAAAGTACGGTTACTTAAATTTGAGTATGTCATCGTTTATTTACGATGTAATTGTACTCAAAACAAAAAGGATAGGTTAATGTACTCATTTTTAATTACCTTTTTTTTAATAGTATACTAGATAGTCTAATGAAAGTTATTTAGAAATGTGGTATGCTTTGGAAGAAATGTAAATGTTTGGAACACATTATAAATTTAAAAACTATTTTTTTTTATTTTGTTGCTCTAGTTTTTATAGTAATGCGCCCAATTTTTAAATTCATATAAATACTCAATTTTGGAATATTTTGATTAATTCAAAGGTTTGAGGTACATATTACAAACTATATATTTACGATTAATTTAAAAATAATTAAATACTATAAATTAGTGTCTCAAGGAAAATTATTGAATTTTACAAGCAATTAAAATAACTTTACAATCGTTAAAATTGGGTAATCGTCTGTGGGTTAGGATACTTTGCCGGTTAAATTTAAGCATTTAAGCAGTGTATAGAATATATAATATACTTGTGTACCTAACCTATAAACCCACAGAATTAAAACTAATTGCTAGAAATTATACTCACAATAACTGCAGTAAAATCTCTCTTTTAAAAATACCTTTACCGTTTTAAGAAAATCCCTATGTAAAATAGCGTATAAAGCTTATGGTGCAACCACTAAAATCCTACTCCCACAGTCACGATGCAAAGAAATGCGAGGTTTCAAAGGAAAAGTCGTTTCACGAAAATCCCTTAAGTAAATGCACTTTAAGTATCTGAAAAAGAGGTGGAACTTTAGAATAACGAGCCAAAAAAATAATGATAAAGTAGGGATCTAAACCTTATGTGAGTGCTAGGAATAGAAGACGAAAATATTTTTTTTTTACTTGGAGTTTAAATTTTCTGATAAAGGAACACGCAAATGAACAGGTATTAAAGGTTTAAATTATCTTAAGTATTTTGAATTGCATTTACATATTCAAACATGAATAGAGTTTGGCTTATTTAGGTAACAATGTTTAAACATTGCACTTAGGATTTTTTTTATACATTATTTTAAGAAATACAACTAAACAGAATGTGTTATAAATTATTAAATATAAACGAAACCTGTTGCAAAATTGAACCCAATTTGAAGATGGATTTTGTATATTTTGCACGATAACTCGTTTGCTATTAATGTATTTATTATAAAATATTTAATTATCTTCCTAATTTTTATTTATACATTACTTTATTCTTTCTGAAATCAAATCATGTCCTAAAATAAGTTATTAGGTTGTCCATGATATTTGAGAAGGTCATATGATTTAAGGCTTGTAAGGTAAAAATCGAGTGAGTAGAAATTAAGATTAAGGACTAACCGCTACACGCTTTCTATGTCGTGTCTTTTTCCCAGAATGACGTTTGTAAGAGCCAGACTAACAATAAATACAACCGCACCAACACTGTTTCATTGCTCATATTTTCTTTATGACCTAATTTGCTTTCCTTGCACTTCACTAGCTAAGTCAGCATACACCTTCTTTAATATTATGAAATTGAAATTTTTATGCGGGAAAACTATTATTTTTTTTTCAAATTTCTATGAAATTAAAGTTTTTTTTTGTTTGTATATATTTTATAAAACCAGTACTAAACCTTGAAATTAAAATTCAAAAAGTCTTCAATTTCGAAAAATGCCGAATTTGTAAATGTTTTTTGCAGCGAAATTGAAAATTTAAAAAAAAAATTGCATTTTTTTTAAAAACTTTATTTAAACAATTATAAAACTTTCTGTTAAACCTTTTTTAAAAGCTTTATAAAACTTTCAAATACCTTCAATTTCCCATTGTATATAAATGTTTTGTGCTGAGTTTCTTACTTTGAGACGTTGCACAATGAAACAAATATTCTGAAAGAAAATAATTAACAATTAGTTCAATTATTTAAATAATATAACCATATTTATTAGCTATTTCTATAAGTAATAAATATGATTATATTATAAAATACTACTAAAATAACTTCGAATCAGAACAAAATTCTGAACCGTACACAAAAGTCAACCCAACACAATCAGACGATAATTGTTTCTAAGAAGCAGCACGGTACTTACCCTCCCCATTAGGGCTATTCCAGTGACTCCCCCTCGGGAACACTAGTACGTTACCCAGATCCTTAAATGTGTACTTGGAAGCTTAGTCGTTTACACAATCCTTGTATATGGACACGGTTTATAGTCTGCTTAGTCGATTGATTATTTGATAAATTTGCATGGGTGCATAGCTGCAGCCGCAGCAGTTTACAGAGGGGTTGTTGTTGGCTTCGATGCTGCCGAGGAAGTTGTCTGGATGTGTGTAAATGGCGAATTTGACTTGTAATTTTGCGAAGGAATGGCTTACGATGTAGTAAATTCCGTATGTAATTGTTTTGCAGTATCCTGTTTTAGGGTGTATATAGGTCTCGCCAATGATAAGTCGGGCTCTGGATATTTATAAATATTACTTGATACATGGTTATGTAATTGTATCCTTTTGTGATTTTTATAGTATGGTTCTGTGTTATTTGATGCCTTGATACTAATAATTCATATCATGAATTTTTATAAAATATATTATGTTGCTGAATATAAATAAATTGGATTTAAAATATATTAGTTGGTTTATTCGAAAATTAAACAGACATTATTTGCATTGATTCAATCTTAAATAAAAAGTATTTAGTATTGAGTTTTAAGTTTAGCTCTACTATAAAAACTAACATTATTAAACAAGCTTATTTTAACATTCGAATTAATTTCATTGTTTTTTGTGTGCAAACAATAAAAAAAATATGTTTGATTATAACTTTAAACTTTCTTTCATACCACATCAGTACCTGTAACACGTACTTTAATTAAAGTTAACAAACCTAACTTTATACACACGCCACATTTATAGATTTAGTGAACCTTAAAACAGCCCCAATCAATAATTTAATGTGTTAAAATACGTTCAGCAGATTGCAAAGCAGAACTTACAGTGTATATCATAAAATGTACAATGTAGAAAACAGATGTAGATACAGTGTAGATCATATAAAGATACAGCATGGATATAGTGCAGATCAATCAAATTACCAAATTCATTAATTATACTTGATGATTGCTTTAATGTATTCCAGATTCCCCAATATGCAGCTCAGGTTTAAGACGGGTCTACGGCGTCGGCCGTCGCGAGGCAGTCAGGGTCCTCTGCGAACTAGACGCCGATCCGCCCAACTTGGAGTTCCACTGGAGGTTCAACGTCTCCGAGCGCAACCTCGATATCGCAGACTTCACGTCCAGCGGCAGAGAGAGCGTTGCCACATATGTCCCCCGCAGTGACGACGAGTACGGGACGCTGTCCTGCTGGGCCACAAATGAAGTGGGATGGCAGAAGGAGCCTTGTCTATTCGCTATTGTTCCTGCAGGTAGGGTTTAGATAGTAATATTCTCTATGCTTAACCCTACCAGGCTCAGTGAAATGTAGATAAATTTGACCGGATAGTGCTAGGGGTCGTTGATATATTGCAAAATGCACATGTAAAACAATATATTTTCGCCATGTATGTATTATGTTTAAGTCTTAACTTACGGTACCCCTTGTCGCTATTTTGAAATATGGCGCCAATATAATGTTTTTCTTCCTCTAAGTATCACGTCATACGTGGCATTTCGCCAACAGTTTTAAGCGCATGCGTTTACTGTGCACTAATATCATAGACTCTAAATCGTCGATTTATGGCCTCGGGCAATTGTGGTCTCTAACCTTTGACTTCCGACTACTCATGATAACAGCTGGTACCCCCTTCGAGCAGTCGATTGTGGTGTATACATTGAAACACTCGAGCAGACGATTATGGTACATTTCACTCTAACGCTTTGACTCTGTTTCAAACTCTTGTGTTCACGCATGCAATATAAATTAGTAGATTTTGTTACTTCAGTTGAATGACAGTTTAAATTATATTTTTGGTAAAGAAAGGACCTATAATGCAACATAAATATCATACGCGACATCTCGTCTACAGTTGTAATCTTATACCATTTGAAGATAAAAATTGCATAATATTCAATAAAATTAAATGTAGTGCGTTGTTAATTTATTAGTATAGGAGTAAAGTAACATATTATTCCTCATCTGAGGGTTTAGGGAAACGTCAAAATTGTAAAGTATGTTTCTTTGAAATATTATTTACTTGATATTTAAAATGCATGTATATTATATTTATATCTTTTAAATTTTATTATTTTAATAAATAGTCAACAAAAACACGTCAACTCTTTATATTTGAAAAAATATTCCAACTTGGAATTTGTTTATGAATTCAAAGTTTATTTGTACTGCTAGAAAAACTGGAAGTGGAAGCTAGAGGACTGATTACTTGGACCTAGAATTTTAATGTTCAATACCGTGCTAATCAACACCTGGTGCATTTATTGGTAGCTTTAGCACATTCATCAAAATAAAATCAAAGTTATATTACAGTCAATACCTTACTTTGTATTGAAGTACCTTTTACGTAACTTTAGGTATCAAAGCAAAATTAAAATGTTTTTTTATTTTGAAATGTTTAAATAATATACGTAAACCTTAAGCACACCAGGGCATTCGTTAAAAAAAATATCGCGTTTTAAATGATTCTGATAATTTACAATTGATGTAATTATAGACTATGATAATTATGATAGTTTGTAATAAATAAAAAATTAGCATTAGTTATTGGGAAATAAGTTAAAATATTACTAGGAGGCTCCGCCCCCTGCTCTGACCCACGGAAGAAAAGTGTTTTTCAAAACTTCTATTTTTAATGTAATAGGGTTTATATTCTTCCTAATTTAAGCTGATATCAACAAAATAATTATTTACTAATGAATTGAAGTGGCTATTCGTCAAAATGGCTTACATAACGGCAAAATAAAAATACGGGCACATAGAATTTCGTAAACAAACTAACTGTTGCCACTCAGCGTACAGAAAAACAGCGTTTTTCAATCACCGCGTAAGAGAAATATATATATAAAGATTTGTACATTGCCGCTTTGTTAATGGGTACGTGAAATAGTTACCATACACTTTTATAGGACTTGCATGCTTTTATATTTGATAGTCACTATAATACTTTAAGTTATAAAAAACGATAAGTCCGAGAATCTTTACAATAGCTCGTTATAAGATCATATTCCACAACACAAAAATTAAAATTAAAAGAAAAATAAACAAAACACAATCGCATTACTACCATCCCCATTTTCACTGAGAAAAACACCCTGAGGCCCTAATCCTCAAACTTTATCTTAATATCATTTTAATGCGAACAAGATACAGACTTTGGGGGAAAAATCACAAACACAACTTTCTTAAATAAAGATTCACCCTTTTAATTTACCTTAATTAACTTGGGGGGAAAAAGTTAAATAATAATCACATTTCAGTTGTTAATAATCAACGTCCCATAGGGAAAATAAGGTGTCCCAAAGGGAAAATATTCAGAAATAAATATTTTACCCAAATAATGCTTGCATTTCTTTTAACACGGGAATCTAAGAAGCTTCCATTTATTCCAATGCTTAGCGAACTTTCATTAAGTTAATGAGACCCTTTTGTTAAGGGCGTTGTTTCTCCAGAAATCTGAAAAATGGATTATTTTTTTTGACTTTGTTCCCCTTTTCAAAGAGTTTTTATGCGTCTTAAAATATTTTTTAGTAGTTTACACTTGTTCTTTGATGGGATAATGCTAATTATTACATAACACTACCTTTAATTTTCTTTTTACAGAACTCTTATTCGGATAATATTAATGAGCAAAATTCATTTTTGTGTATTTTTATTTATTGGAAATGGATCTTAAGGTAGCAATTACTTTAGTGCATATAATTATGAAATAAAAACTGTTATATTTCATTTAAATAATAAAGTAGTTCACTGCACATGATTTGTAAAAATACCATATACTGTTATTGTTAAAACAAAACAACAATGAATTAATATATTTTATGTTCGACGTTATTTATAAAATATCGATATAAATTGCATAGTTGAGATAACTGTAAAAAAGTAATTACAAATTTATTTAACAATACAAAATTTTATATTATATATAAAGCAAAATTATAGGTAAAAGTTTTATAAATTAAGTTTAATTATAAAAATGAAAAATCATTAACAAAATTAGCAGTCAAGTATTTACTATAATTACTGTAAAAGTTACATGGCACAAATAATATATTCTGTATTTAGTGTCCGTAAAAGTTTGTTTATAATCCAATTTTTAAAGACTTTATTTGTGCATAATTCGTTCATTAAATTGGTCGAAAATTCCGAATCAATTAAAAGGGGTTGATTCTAGTTTCGTATAAATAAATATCGGCAGCCTTTGGCACTTTGAAACATTTCTAATACTTTCTTTGTGAGTTTGCAAATTAAATGTGACTAGTTTTAAATTTATAAGGTATTTCATTTGAGTATTTAACTTGTTTTCATTTATTCTACAGACTTTTAAATTATATTACACAAGTAGATATTTAATGTAAATGAATCAATTAAGATTATAAGATTATATATATATATATATATATATATATATATATATATGTTTAATTAATTAGAAGTGCAGTCGCTATATATATTAGACATGTTCAATTATTAAGGTATAAACTAAGGGCCGAAATATTATGTTCAAATCATTTATTATTCAGGACTTCAGAAGAAGACCTCATAGCTTCGAAACTACATGGGGAATCTGTATCAAGATGGAGATTTTGAGAAAATGAATACACCCTGGACACCTCTGATTGGTTCCTCGACATTTACTTCGCATTTTCTAGTTACTTTGAGTTCGGCTTTTCGAAGTTGCGTGGGGGGAAAGTAGTCACATGTGTAGTGTTGACTCATCAGAGATCTCATGTCGGATATTTCATCATGTGATGAAATATGTTGGCTGATTTGGTACTGGGAAAAGGGGCGATATCCAAAGTTAAAGAAAGTTAATTAAAGTAATGGTATAATTTTAAAGTGGGGAGAAGAGTTATAACATATCTGACATATATATATATATATATATATATATATATATATATATATATATATATATCAACATGGTCACAAATTGTGGAACAATATTTATTGTTTGACTGTTTAATTATACAAAAAAAAGCCTTTACTTCTATTTATCGTAACTAATTCGTTTGTTGCTAAAAAAGTTTAGTTACTTGTTTACATTATAGGCGAAGTAGTTGGGCACAACTAATGTTTAATTGTGCCAATACAGACAAGTGTAATACAGTAAAACAATAATCATCTCCCAACAATTTGTGACTACCCTGTTTAATACTCTGTAGGTTTAAAAACTAACCATTTTAATTCTGTGACAACCTAAAAAGGCATCGCCAGCACTGAATGCTTGTTATTAAGCCCTCGTAAAAAGGTGAAGTTATTTATAATGTTTATTATTTGCAGGTCCCCCAGAGGCACTGCTAAATTGCACAGTTGTCAATCACACAGAGAACTCTATCCACGTCGATTGTATTGAGGGTTACAACGGCGGCCTTCCGCAGGTTTTCACCCTCGAAGTCTACGATATTGAAGTTGGAAAACTGAGATCCAACGTGACCCTCAATCAGCCCGCTTTTATAATACAAGGCTTGCCCAGTAGCACGGCGTTGCATTTGGTCGTGTACGCAAGTAACGGAAAAGGGAGGGGTCCAATGTACACTCTGTCAGCAACGACACTGCAAAGAGCAGAAAAGCTAACAGGTAAAATATTTTGTTCTATTAATATTTATCCTATTTAGGAATTTTACAGATCTATTCCAGGTTATTGCAATAAAAAAAATAATGGGAATGCTATATAAAAAAATGGATTAAAATAACAAATATATTTGAATTATTGTAGTATGAATAAACTGCATATATACTGCTAAAATGGTTATGTTGCCAAACTCTCGTCCATTTTTGAGACTTAGTGTATATATACATATATATTTATAATTATATATATATATATATATATATATATATATATATATATATATATATATATATATATATATATATATATATATATATATATATATATATATCATATTTACAAACATAAAAAATAGCGAAAAAGGAAATCAATCTTCTCAATTTACATATTGATCGACGTTATTACAACATTTAAAATTTCCCGTTTTGTTACAATCCATTGCATTTATTAGATTGTATGAACACCGCTTTTTACTTAGCCTACAGATAATATCCAATTTTTTTAATTAATTAAAAAGAAGCTTTTAGTTTAGAAAATAGAATTATCAAACTTTCATCTAAACAAATAATATATATGTTTCTGGACAAAGTATGATTCTAATACGGAATCTTATTTCTTAAGGAATAATGACTTGTTCCTTAATTTATTTGTTAAATGCATTTAACATTGTATCTCAATTTTCTCAAAGATTTATGTTAAGAAAGTATTTTACCAGTCGCCGACCGAGCCCCAGTTGCTCAGTTAGTAAGGCGTTCAGCTACTAATCAGAGGATTGGTGGTTCGAATCCGTGCATTGGACTTGACATAGAAAAGTAAAAAAGTAGTGATCTTGCGATCGGAGGGTTGCCAGCTTCGCTACAAAAATACTAGAAAGTCGTCCAGAATATCCAACAAATTATACTGGCGTGTATACGGGACTGGTGCACGATAAATCTGATCGGGGCCCAAAGTCCCGACGTCTATTGAAGGCGTTGGGTGCCAGTTCAGGTGTTTCCTCGTCATCTGACCATGGTTCTAAAATAACGAGGTGCATGTATGCATGTGTGTATGAATGTGTGTGTGAATGTGTATGTGTTCTCGGGTCTTTCCTTCGAGATTGACCCCGAACCGTCGCCAATAGCCCACTGTGCAGCTCTAGTGCGACGTTAATTAACAAAACCAAACCAGTCGCCGACCATGTT
Organism: Troglohyphantes excavatus; assembly: GCA_963932185.1. Classification (NCBI taxonomy): domain Eukaryota; kingdom Metazoa; phylum Arthropoda; class Arachnida; order Araneae; family Linyphiidae; genus Troglohyphantes; species Troglohyphantes excavatus. The sequence goes on from OZ010668.1 coordinate 10,595,572, forward strand.
CTGTGGCAAAATAAATTTTCTATTTCGAATCTGCAGACTGATTCGGAATGAAGATTTTTCAAACTATTTTTTAGTGCCAACGAAAAAAATTTGGATTTTTTCGAGTTTTTATGGAATATCAGTCCAATTTATTTCAAGCTAAATGTAAGGGGTTATATGATACATTAACATAAAAAACACCCCGAAAATTTTTATATCTTTAAAAAGTAGTTGAAGGGTTTGCTGTAAAAAGGAGGTAGCTCCAATTATTCAAGTTTGCAGACAGACGTAAAAAACGTTTGAAAATTCAATATTCTAAGTTGTGTGAAGATATTCTTTTTGATCAATCTTCTTAATTGTTCCTACATATTATGATAGTATTTTCTTTCAAAAATAAATCTTTCAGATTAAGTGGCACATGCTTCATTGTTGGAGCTTCCTCTTTCTTGCAACCAAATAGATGCTCTGTCTACCTCTATGAAAAATATTTCACAAAAAAATGCAATTTACTATAATATTATTTACTTAAAGAAAACTTCAGTTGAAATATAGCATTTAACTTGGCTTTAAAAACAGAAAATTACATTTTAAATCATCACACTCCCCTTCTATAACGCCCGACTTATCTGACGCATTGTCTGGTTGTAGTCCATCGTAGAACCACAAATGGTAAAAGAACCAAAAATTCTACTGTTTATAAGTGCAGTATAACCTACCTGTAAGCAAAGCACGTCAGTCGTTTAGAAGAAAATGGATGTATCTCCAGGAGCTACCTCTATATTGCAACAAACTAATGAGACATACAGCTTTATTTCTTGATTAACGCGAGAACTAACGAATCGAGCTACATCTTTCTGGTACCAAACGAACAAGTTTTTTTTTACCACAAAATAGTACATGTAATATTTACAGTGCAAGTCATATAAAACAAATTTACAAACAAAACCATCACTCTCTTTTATTACTACATCTGATTGTTTGATTCGTCTTCATAAATTACTTTTATTGTCAATTCCGCAAAGTACTCACACATATTGTAAATAATGCATCACTTTTAGTCTTGTTGCCGTCTTTATGTCGCTTTAGTAGGCAATTCGTCATCCAAAATAATATATAAAAAAATTATCATTATATACATAAATACAATGGTGTGGCAAAACATACCAACAACTAGGGTTAAGAATTTTTTCAGTTGAAAAGTATAAAATTTACAAACGACTTGGGGGTGAAAATATTTTATTTAAAAATCGGCAAAAAATAATTCAAGTTATCTTGCAAATATATATATATATATATATATATATATATATATATATATATATATATATATATATATATATATATATATATATATATATATATATATATATATATATATATATATATATATATATATATATATATATATATATATATATATATATATATATATATATATATATATATATAATTTTAAGAAATATTTTTTATTTAATATTTAGTTTACCAAAATGAGAATTTATATTATAAGTATATTTCAACAGATAAACTTTTTTAAAACTAATTTCGTATGCTTAAAAGTTCGATTGGAGTGTTAGTTTCGGATACATTGCGTAAAGAGTCTTGATAAATTAAAATAATATTGCTTTTCATTTTAATAAAATTATTATTTTTGTATGTCTGCACATGGGTCTTGTGGTTGTTAAAAAAATATAAATTTGTCATGAGTGTTCTTTAACGTTAATACTTCTTTGTTTCCGTTTAAACTTATGTATCTTCCTCAAAAGAATAATTCATATTATATGTTGTTAGGATAATTTGTTATGTTATTTCTTCAAAAGGAATTTTCCACACTATTGTGAAATCGATATTTTTTTTAATTTGTAGTTGTATTCTACTATATAATGTACAGATCAATTAATAATTTATCTTTTATCGTTAGATAGGTGTATAATCAATAGACACGAGTCAATTTAACTTTACAGCAGCAACGATAAAACGCATCAAACCTTTCAAACACGAATTCTGAACATAAATCATTATAAATCATAATTTACACTTATTGTGTAAGTGTGCATTACTTCCTTCAAAATTAATATACTTAAATTAATATAACAATAAACAAGATTAATATCTTAAGGATAAAAACATCCTTTTCTATAGCTAATTTGACAAATCACCATTCTTATATAAGAAGTATTTAAGAGAAAAATGTCGCGTATGGTCATTGATTATGTAATGTATCTTTACATCAGAATTACAACAGGGTTCTGAATTGATTAAACACCATAATAAATAACTGTTCTATAAGACAACAGAAATGAAATACGTTTTGTCCCTCAAACTTTTGAAAATAAACCTGGAACAGAAAGTAAGGAGAATCAAAGCCGTATCCTTCCTTTTTAGGTTCTTGTTTTCAAATGTTTATTTTGTTCTTTGCCTTGAGAACTCAATTCTGAATTGATGCATTTTTGTATTTTCTCTTCTTTATATAGTGTAGGAACCTCAAACAGTATTTGTAAAACTTACAATACTTTTTATCATTATCTAACTTATTTTGATAATTTATTATATTTGGCGATATTTCTATTCATTTGACAACGTTTTTATTCATTTGAGACAATTTACTCATTTGGCTACAATGTATTTATTTGACGACATTTTTATTTATTTGGAACAATTTACTCATTTGGCTACAATGTATTTATTTGACGACATTTTTATTTATTTGGAACAATTTACTCATTTGGCTACAATGTATTTATTTGACGACATTTTTATTTATTTGGAACAATTTACTTATTTGGCTACAATGTATTTATTTGACGACATTTTTATTTATTTGGAACAATTTACTCATTTGGCTACAATGTATTTATTTGACGACATTTTTATTTATTTGGAACAATTTACTCATTTGGCTACAATGTATTTATTTGACGACATTTTTATTTATTTGGAACAATTTACTTATTTGGCTACAATGTATTTATTTGACGACATTTTTATTTATTTGGAACAATTTACTCATTTGGCTACAATGTATTTATTTGACGACATTGTTATTTATTTGGACCAATTTACTCATTTGGCTACAATGTATTTATTTGACGACATTTTTATTTATTTGGAACAATTTACTCATTTGGCTACAATGTATTTATTTGACGACATTTTTATTTATTTGGACCAATTTACTCATTTGGCTACAATGTATTTATTTGACGACATTTTTATTTATTTGGAACAATTTACTCATTTGGCTACAATGTATTTATTTGACGACATTGTTATTTATTTGGACCAATTTACTCATTTGGCTACAATGTATTTATTTGACGACATTTTTATTTATTTGGAACAATTTACTCATTTGGCTACAATGTATTTATTTGACGACATTTTTATTTATTTGGAACAATTTACTCATTTGGCGACAAATTATTCATGTCGCGGCACTTTGGCGGTATACTGGAGATATTTACCCAGGAGCCAAGCATTATACATTGTTTCCGCTCATTGCTAACTATGAAAGATATGTCACATTGTGACAATTTTGAAATATTGCTTTGTTGCAGTATTGCATTATTATAATTAGGCTTTAGTAAGAAATCATTGGGCGTATGTGAGTTAATGTGTGGGAAAAAGATTTGCGAGTGGTTGTTGTTTATATATACACAGAGAGAGAGAGAGAGAGAGAGCAAAATCCGAAAATTTAAATTAATTTTTAATTATAAAAATTCCATAATTTTCACAAATTCGCATTTTAAAAAGTCGTTGAAAGCTTTCATTTTTAACCGACTGAACAGCGCGCCTACCAAATCTCCAAAATAAAACCGCTTGACATTTTAAATTACCAAATTGCGCGCTAAGTCTAGAGGTTATTAATTCGACCGTTATGTATTTTTTTATGTATATTCGAGAAGTATTTTGGTCCTAATTCAGATTTGTGTGCATTTTTTTTTGTTGCAAAGGGGATGTTTCACTTGGGAGCAATTTGACAAAAAGTATTCGTTTATCCGGCATTTAACTATCCGGAATTCTCAATTAACTGGACCGTTTAAAAAAAAATATTGTCCAATTTTGAAAATTCTTTTTTTTTGTTGGATGGAGAAAATTCTCCTTAGGCAAAATTTGCAAACAAATAATCATTTATCCGGCTGTTATATATCCGGGTTTATTTATATGTCGATTAACCGGAGTTTTTTTAAAACAATTTATCCGATTTCAAAATATTTTCATTGTTCAACAGGAGTTGTACAGCAATGACATTTCGTTTAACCAGCATTTATTGGCATTGATAGGGATTGTTTTACAATATTTATAATTGAGCACAAGTTGCTACTTGAATTTATTAGTGAATAATAATAGGTGACAAATCCCCCTGCTAAATTAAAAACTAAAAATTGAAAAATAAAATAATCTTTTTTAAAAAAAGGAAAACTAACTTAAATAAAATGCGCTAAAAAGTAAAAAATAATTTTTAATGTTACAACTTTTTGCATCATACATACATTTTGGCGCCAATTTCGAAAAGTTTTAATAAGTATAAAACTAATATTAAATAATTTAATTTGTTCAAGTTGGTTGTAAAATTAAATTTTTGTTTTCACTTTTCAGCGCATTTTCTTTAAGTTGGTTTTCTTTTTTTTTTAAAAATGATTATTTTTTGTAAATATATATAAAATTTAACTTACATTATATTTGAAATTAATTTAAAAAGATGTAATTTTTAAAATTCAAGAAATAGTTAATTCAATTTCCATACGAAGCTTCACAAAATTTTTGAAATCAAATTTTTGGCCTAAAACAATACTCTCTTTCTTTTTTATAAATCGAATTAAATATTGTAAAACGCGCACCACATCGCCTACATAAAACTCTCCACTTTCAAATAAACTTCAATTCCAACATAGCAAAAACTATATTTGTCATCAATCCAAAACTTCCCGTTACTTACTTAAACTGAGAGTGGTAATTAAATTTAATAATTACTCTCGAGGGTTTCTGCCGGATAAAGTGTTTACCCATGAGCTTAATTAAACTGATTTATCTTTTCAATATTGACCGTGCTGAGAGGACCCCGCTCCCATAAGCCCATAAGAAGATAGGAACATATTCATTTTTAATTCCATCATTGAAAAACAAGACAATCTTATAATCCCGTACAAAAAAAAGTAACAAGAAAACTCGTGTTGGCTGAAAAATGTAATTTCTTGCATGTCGATAATGATTACACTCCATAATGAGATTTTTAAGCCTGGAAATGTATGAGTTGTGGGATGCAGTTTGTAATGGATTGCCCGGAAACTTTAAATTGGTTGTTGGTATAAGTGTGTGTTGTATTTTAGTGGTATGAACGAAGTGTAATAAAAATGTGGGGTATAATAGTTTTTATTTGGGATTAAAATTTCATTTTGGGGAATGATATAAGATAAATTTTTGAAAGGAAATATAATAATGCGTGGGTTTGTGGTTTTATTTTCAAGGAATGGTCATTTGAACGTAATCAAATTTAAATATGGTTATATTTTAAGACATCAATTATTATATTTTATACAAACATGACAAAGTTTACTTAATATAATGTTTAAATCAAGAATAATAAATTATGGTGTACATTGTTAGGAAAGCATTTAAATAAAATAAGTTATGTATTTTTTCAGTTAAATATCGTATTCTAAACTACAAAAAGGTGTCAAGAAATAGAATAATTTAAATAGTAATGATATATTTCCGTTTGAGGGTAGCCTATGCTTAACTAGTATTGTCATTGTAAACCGTGTTATATGGTAAATAAACGCGGTTTAAAAGGAAATACTTTACTGGAAACATTTTAACTAGATGAAAATTCCATAACACCAGGACCTAGAAAACGACGTAGACTAATGTCTGTGTCGTAGTTAATTAATAATTCAGTAATTTATATATGATAAATTAATACATTGAACTTTCATTAATAAGTTTGATGCGACATGATATAGTATTCGGAACAAAATTATTTCAATTACATTTGTCAGATAATTTCTCGAACTTTTACCTTGTGTGTTGAAGTGTAGAAATTATTTACTTTTCATCGCGTTTAATAACACGGTTTACAACAATTGCTCATGTTAAGAGAGACCCCAGAACCGAATTACAAAAAAAAAAAAAAAAAAAAATGTGTTTCTTCATAAAACGATGCTACGCATGCTTAAGAAGATGTATACAAAATTTCAAAACAGAAGAAACAATACATATTTTTTTTAGATGTTTATATACCATTTATCATCTGTCTACATACTTTTTGACTGCAACACGTCATTCACTTAAAATATTTTTTTTAACTTTTTGGTCACATTTAAAATGCTAAGAATTTGTAACTAAAAAACATAAAACTGAACTGTTAATAGTACTTGAACCTCTAATATTTGTTTTATAAACGTATGATTAGCTTTTTTAAATTAAGTTATAAATTATTTTTTTTTGAATTATTAAACATAAAAATTTAAATATTTTATAGGTTTTGGACTTAAAATACGTTTTTGAAAACTATTAAAACCTAAATCTAAAAAAGTATATTCAAACGTCTGCAGTACATATCTTGACGTTATTTATTCAATTAATTTGTTTTTAAAACATTAAAAACTAAAGGAGGAATAGTGTTTTTTTTTTAAATTCTATTTAAGATTAAAAATTGCAAAATAAAACAAAAATATTTTTTTTTAAATATATTTTTGTTTTTGATTATTGTTTATAAAAAGATGTAATATAAAAAATGGTTATTTCTGAATTAATTAATAAACAAATTAGGAGTTAAGGCTCGGGTCTCCCTTAAACAAAGAACAAGACTACTTCCAAACGAGAAAGTGTGGTTGCTATTTATATTACTCTATTTCTTAGCACCATTATGGAAAAATCACAATTGTTTTATATGTACACTGTTAAAAGCAGGCACTTAAAAATAAGTAAAATATGTTCATCTTAATTACATTACATGATTACCAGAACTTCGAATAAATAGGTTTCATTTTTGAAAAAGACATGTACCCAAAAAATAAGTAATATGGATAAAAAGAGCAGTTGATTGACTAGGCTGCCTTCATAAATCCCTTTCAATAAATATAAACAATTACAACAAGACTTATTTTTAATCAACCCCAATCGTTCTACCTGATGTCGTCCATACCTAAGTCCAAAGACTTATCCGTTGTATATTTCGAGATATACGTATTAACAAAAGTAGTGTTAAAAAGGCGTTACAAAATAATGGGAAGTAAGATAATTGAGTAATAAAAACTCAGTTTCCATTTAAGCAATCGACATCAAATAATGTGGAAAACAATCTTCTGAAGAACTATTTTAAGTTTTCCACGTCTCTTTTTTAAGGTGGCTTAAACTTAAGCTGATATTAGCAATAATAAGAGCAACACACTGCTCATTTTTGAGGCATTACAGTTACTCACACTTGAGTCATTGTTCATTTACGATGTAATTGTACTCAGATAAAAATAAGTATGTTCAGATACTTATTTTTAAGTAAAATTTTTTACAGTGTATATATTATACCTACATTTAAATTGAAGAAGGTATATTTATGAATATTCAAATATCTGTAATTCAAACGTTCCCTAGTGTTTTTACGGTACAGTAATTTAAAGAGTGGAGTGATATCTCAATCGCACTGCTCATTTTTGATGAAGTACACTTACTTAAATTTGAGTCATTTCTTATTTACGATGCAATTGTGCTTACAGAAAAATAAGTATGTTCATATACTTATTTTTAAATATAATTTTTTTACATTGTATATATATTATACCTACATTTAAATTGAAGAAGGGACATTTATGATTATTCAAATATCTGTAATTCAAACATTCCTTAGTGTTTTCACGGTATAGTAATTTAAAGAGTGGAGTGATATATCATTTGCCCTAAAAGCAAAAGGCATTATTCTCAGAACTTTCCTTATGAATGAGACGCTTCTACTCCAGTACAAAGGCAACACGAACTAAACATATCCTATACCATACGAAGATTACCATTTCAAGAAAGACACAAGAAAAGCCCTTTCATATTTTTATACATTTCCTGGAAACCTCTCCTTCATGTATCAGAACTATTTCTTTTTTACAAGGAAACACATTCCTGCGGTTAAAATATGACATATCGATCTAAAGGCATTTGCAACATCCATACTTCAGTTAAAATATGTTAAAATATGTCTTCCTTACACCAAAATGATTCACAAGCATTCTTGTTTTTCTTCTAACACATAAATCAATATTAATACATTTCCGATAATAGGCAAAGTCTGGGTGCGCCGTGTAAAATTGCAAAAAAAAGCACGTCATAATTTCCATTTTCTGGGCAAATGTATTTTTTTTTACCAAATTCTGGATGATTAATTTATGGAAAAAGGTTTTGTATGTATAATGCATACATATAATTGCTTAATGGTCTGCGAAATGTATTGAAGTTATATAAAACTGAGAAAATCATATTCATAGACATGTATGTTAAGAAGAATGTAATTTATATATATATCTGTCTTTTTTAATATATAATGGTGGTTAATTCAGATTTTAGGTTCACAGTCAAGTAATTGATCAATATTTTTTAAACTCGCATTAAAATTGCACTACTCCTCTTACTTTTTATGAGTAATTGTTAACGGTCCCTCCGTCAGACAGTTACACGAATCAATTTTTCTCCCCTCCTGATCACTTATAGGAATTAACTCCTAACCTGTGTAACTTTTATGTTATGATGCCCATGTGAAAAGGTTAAACTCATTTTTCTCACATCAACTTTCTAAATATCTCTTATACGCAATATTAATTTCTAAATCATTGTAAAGTAACACATGGATGATTATTTGTTAAAATAAATATAGGGATATTTGTGGATTTGATACATAATCAATACACTTATGGGTATATATATTATGACAATTCCCATACCTCAATTTTGTTCATGACCCATACGCTGAGGTATTTAGTACAAGTACGTTTGAGAGAATTCGTTATTTAAAATTAGAATTCGTTTATTAAAAGTCGTAATATGCTGCACTGCTGGCCTTTGGTTGTCCCTTACAACCTTATTATCACATTTATCTTCGTACGAAGCCTCGCACGCTATCTACTGAGTAAGAAAACACCTCTTTTGAATTGTGGTGATATTCATATAAAAACTAAAAGCCCCCAAAAAGAAAAAGGATTTCGTTAATAATTTAAAGATTGTTGTTTCGTCAAAGTCAAATAATTCAATGACAAAACAATTGTCAAAATCGACGAAAATAGTCTTGACGATAGCAGAATTATCAGAATGCTCATAAATGAGAGTGTTAAATTTGAGGGGGCGACGCGTTACATTTATTTTATGTAAATATGAACAACATAAATGATTTACACAATTACAACACTACCTGCCTTGGTACTTTCAACGTTATTAATAATTTTTTATTACAGGAAGTTGAATCGCACCTTGATAAATACTCGGAAAAACCTCCTAAATCTCATTAAGATATTCAAATTTAATCAACTGTGCTCACAACGGTTGTAACGTTAAATTAATGTTAGGATAGTAATTATAAAGACTGTACCTTTTCCAGTGCAATCATTGATTTTCATCTTATAAAAAAATATATTTACACATAAGAGCTTTGTTAATTGCATTTGTTTCCAGATGTATAAGACAAATAAGTAATTCGCTTTGTCTTAAGGATGGAAAAATGCAAAAGATGAGTTTAAATTTCAAAACACTGAGAAGGTAGAAAACGGAAACTAATGATAATGGCCATGTTTTTTTTTTATGTGGGGCATTTTTCTGGAAAGAGGGATAATATTTCTCTGTTTAAACAAGAGCTTAATTATCAAATTTCTTAATTGAGAAGTAAA